>OU015743.1:11449667-11505961 GCA_907169655.1 Acomys percivali | reverse complement strand
AAAAAAAAAAAAAAAAAAAAAAAAAAAAAAAAAAAAAAAGTGTGTTACATTAACATGATGGGGTAGTGTTCAGCTGTCAAAAAATAACATCATAATATTTGTAGACAAATGAATGGAACCAGAAAAATTATCCTGGGTGAGGTAACCCAGACCAAGAAAGGAAAGCTTGGTTTGCATCCATTTATAAGCAGCTATTAGCTGTAAAACAAAGAATAAAAATCTTATCATCCACAGACCCAGAATGGCTCAATGAAAAGGAGGGCTTAAGAAGGGGCACATAAATCTTCCTGGGAAGGAGAAATAGAGTAGACACTGTAGGTGGACTGGGGCAAGGTAGGGAAGGGATCAAGAGAGATCAGGAGGGAGGGATAGAGGGAAAGAATACTGGGAGACAGCTGAAGTTGGGAGACATTTGGGAGACTAGAAACCTAGTGCAATGGACAGTCCCAGGAATCGAAGAGGGTGACTCTAGCTAAGAATCTAGGTAATTGAAGGAAGGGAGCTTGAACTGGCCATCTTCTGTAATCATGCAGGACTTCCAGTGGAGGGTCTGGGACACAAATTTAGCCACAAAAACTTTGACATAGAATTTGTCTTGCTTGCAAGATGTACTGGGGTAATAGTGGCCCAGAAATCATGGGAGTGGCCAATGAATTACTGGTTCAGCTTGAGAACCATGCCAGGGGAGGGAGCTCTGCTCCCCCCTCCCTATGCCCTGACACTTTCTGGAGACTAAAGACCAGAGGCTAGATAGCCCAGAGACCTAGGATAGAACCAAACATACAAGGCAAAAAAAAAAAAAGAGAACTCCTTTTTTTTTTTTTATATTCAAGACAAGAAATTCCTTTATTTCATTTTTTTAATGGAGAATGCCTCCTGATTTCTGGGTCTGGCAGATGTTTTGGAATAATAAATATCTATACTTTCCCCCAATAGGTACTGAAGATATTAATAGATAATGGTGGAAATATTTATTTAAGAGGGAATTCTGATATTTGGTCAATATTATAGCTGAGAATAATATTACTTAAATCCTATAAATACTTAAACATATTAAGATAATAAATCTTAGAGTTAATAAAAGAGGAAATTTCCTAAAAGAAAAATGATAAAGTGTGTGGAAATATGCAAACATTCAATCAAGAGAAGTATAATTGAAGTTATTTTGTAAACACATCTGATATTCTAAGAATCATGTACATGTTACAAAGTTTGTTATAATAGTCTGATTGCCAACTGAAATGTAAGTGCAAAAAATAAAACAAATATATAAAATGAGGAGGAGACATTAGATTATATTTTCTACTTACAAAAATAGTTCTTATTTTAAAAAGCTAACATGCCTGTACAAATCTCAATAAAGTTAAAAGATGCTAAGCAACTAATCATTTATTTCATTTCTAAACATTACTAACTCTTAATATTTGATTGACCTTTGTGTCATACAACAATCAACACCTGGGTCATATTATTAAATACATTTTAGAAGTGTGTGTTTGCTCTCAGGAAATAAACTTGACATTTTGGAGTTAGAATGAAAGGCGAAAATGGGGACTAGATGGATGAGAGATAAAGCATGTGGAAAATCAATCAAGAGGAAAGTTCTTTGACATCTGTCAAAAAAGAAATTTCAAAGAAGTGAAAGGCTAAAGCAAGGTAGTAAAGGACATAAGCTGAGTTTAACAACTTTAGGTTTGAAAATAAGTGATAAATTGTGTGCAGTACTGCAGTAAAGTTCTGCAGTGGACTCCGTTACTCAGTGGCTGTTCCCTGTTACATAAGACACGTGTGACTTCCCTTTGGATAAGGGAAATGCAGATGTTAGCAGTGGTTGGGGTACATTCTTATGGTTGGCCTAAACAATCAGAATGTTTGCTTCTTTGAACAGAGGGCATAGACATACCACTAACTCATCGGATTGGAAGACCCATGATAATTAATTTTATTAAATATTTCAAAAATAGAAATACTGTTCTCCCTCCAAAAAATTATCCAAGAGTCTGGAAATGCTGAGATTCATCACCACTCTGTTAATAATAACTAATGTTGAAGGTATTAGTCAGGTTCCTTGTAGGAGCAGAACTAATAGAATTCATATTACTGATGTGTGTGCATATATACAATATATCACACATATGATATATGGAATATTCTTTCTATCAGCAGACATATACATGTACACATGCACACCCTTTATATATTTGAGTTGGGGTATATATATGTATATGTATATATGTGTATATATATGTATATATATGTATATGTGTGAATATATGTATATATATTTATATATTTGAGTTGGGGTATATATATATATGTATATGTGTGTGTGTGTGTGTGTGAGAAAGAGAGAAAGAGAGAGAGAGAGAGAGAGAGAGAGAGAGAGAGAGAGAGAGAGTTATGTGATTTATTAAACTGTTAAACTGGCTTTCAGGTTGTCTCCTGATGGAAAGTCAAGGCTAGATGTCTCATCAGGCCTTCACTTTGTGCCAGGTTCCCAAAAAAGGAGGCTTTAATATTAGAAAAGTAGCATCTCAACAACAGGACAGAGGAACACATCAGTGAGGATGAGAACACGTAGGCAAAAACTAAAAGCTTCTTTCTCTAGTGTCCTTCGTAAAGGAAGCCATGAGAAGGTTGGAGACCATCCAGATTTAGGGTAGGTCTTCTGACGTCAAATGACTTAATCAAGAAAAATCAGACTCAACTGTGCCTAGCTTGTTGGGCTTTATTTAACTCCAGATGGAGTCAAGTTTTAACAACCAAGAGTAGCCGTCACAGGGATGGTATTGGCAGGCATCCCATTTAAGAGCAGATATAAGTGAGGAGTTCAGTTCTCATGTAATGGATGTCTGGGAACCAAAAAGTTGACACACAAGACCTGTGATGCAGGGATGATAGGAACTGTTCTGGGACTGACAAAGGACTGGGGTGGGTGTCATTCAGTCTAAAATCTGTACTCCTTCCTTGAAGAGCACACATGAATTCCCATTCATAGACCCAGAGAGAAGTTAGAGATGACAACATGTATTGTTGAAAACTCCTATCACATGCAGTGTTTTACTATAGACTTGGTGAAATAATATTAATATATAGTATTATATTTTGTATAATATATAGTATTATATATATACAGTTACCAAGGAAGGGATAAAATGGAGAAAAAGAAATTGTCATGCTAGAACCGGTGGGGAGCCCAGCTCACAAGGTCCATAGTTTTCTTTTGCAAACTTCCTTCTTCCTAGTGAATCTTAACTTGATTTCTTCTCACACTAACCACTGTTTCCATCGCCTGTGTATTTCACATGAGGCAGGCCTTCCCCCAATTTTAAAAAGGGAATGGAACAATTGGCTGCCAGTGTGGTGTTAGGCTTTGTTACAAATTCCATTTGAAATGAAAGAAACATAAGTGTTTTATAAAAAGCACTGAAGCTGAGCTGCAGTGCTCCTTGACATAGTAACTAAAAAGTAAACTGAACAAGCATTGGCTTGCATTATTTAAATCATATTGTCATTTCCATAGAAGGCAGATGGTACCTTGTAAAGCAAGGTTAGGAGAGGTCATCAATAATAAGTTCAGACATTTTCTTCCCATATTGACCTTGATTTTTTTTTTTCATTTCTGAGGATGCATTAGCTATGTACACAAAGGCTTTTCTTCTCTTTTTGATGCTTAATGGTTTTGCTTCATGAGCAAGCATCAGAAGGGTTTGCCATGAAAACATATTTTTTCTTTAACCAAAGGTTTCTCATTTACTTTTCTAAATTACCAGTTTTGTTAGTTTCATTCACACATGCCATAGATATTAAGAGCAAATAAGAGTTCTATACGTTGCGAAGCCATTGGAGCAGGCAGGCATTTATTTTCCAGCTGCATCTATGGCTTGCATTTTGGTGGGAGAGAAGATGTAAAATTAAGGAAATATACTTTTTGAAAATTGTAGGCATTCTCTGTGTAAGAGCATATAAAAGAGCATAATATTCATTATAGATAGGGCTATCTAAGGCTGTTGGCTTTAAAGTAATTGCAAATAATATTTGACCCTAACTTTGAAGGATGTGCAGGAAAAGTTTGCTAAGTGAAAATAAAGGAGGGATCTTGCAGTTGAGGAGGCACAAGAACTCAGGCCCATCACTATAATGGGAATGGAGTACCATCCATTCCACTGTCATTTTTCAACCATCAGCTCTGAGAGCATGATAGCATGAGGACGTCACATATTATCTCTGGATGGTCAGTGCATGTTTCAAGTTGAAGCTGAAGGAAAAAGGAAAGCCCTTATAATTGAATGCAGTGTAAGGGCTCCGTAAGTATTAGAAGTTTTTCTGCATTGTCATAGGCAAAGATAAAGAATAGCTGTCAAATTCACCTAGAAAGACAAGAAGAAGGGCAGTCTTGCACAAAGGACCTGCAAACTAAGTTGCAGTGCTTGGAATCTACAAGTGTGTGAACATCATGTTCCTGACTTAGGACTTTTGCTCAAAGTTGTAGGCCTTTATTTGACATCTCCAGGATTTATGATTTCATGTTTTGGGCAGAGAAGCAAGAAGTGCCTTTGGAAGTGTCAGTATCAAAATTTAGTGCTATAATTTTAGAAAATAAAGATTAAGTTACAAATGTTTACTTTTCTTTTTCATGGTACTCTTGCACAATGACCTGTAATCAAATTCTTAGTCACAAGACTAATATATAATACATAATCCAAAATGTATTTTTATTAAAATAACAAATTCAGGCAGCTGACAGCTGGGTACGTTGTCTTTTCACTTCATGAGAAAGAGATATATTCGTCTTTATCTTTCAAATTTTCATTATTTACATTTTTAGTATTTAAATATTTTCCTGAATAAATGATATTCTAATTTTACATTTAAAACATATCCACGTGTCAACAACTTCAGAAGACTCTAACTGAAAAACATATTTGAAGCTTTGGTTACTTAGGTATAGTGGTATATGCCTATATCTCAGCATTAGAAATGCTGAGACAGGGGATAACAAGGCTGGAGGTAAACAGAGCTAAATAATGAAGCATTATTCTTCTCCCCAAATCCAACAGAAAAGGAATTAACAGCCACAATTTCATAGACCATTTCCCCACCTCTAACACAATGTTCTCTTTGTTTAAGGTACAAGAGTATTTTGATTTCTAATGGTTTTAATTTTGATTGGGTTTTTGTTGTTGTTGTTGTTGTTGTGGTTTTCAGTAAATATATCTATTGGAACTGAGCTTCTAGTACCAAGCATGGTTGCCGTCTTGTTGAGCAGATCTTTAGTCCAATCAGAGAGCCATTTGTTATCAAAAAGTTATGCGTGCTACTACTGAAGCCTTAGAGTTAGCATGCCATATTGGTTATTGGAGTGCTTTGTAGACATCATAAATGTGTGTGAATATTGTTTGAGTCCCTGTTTTGGAAATTTGCATGGCACCTTCTAGTACTAAGGAAGCTAGTCTTCACTGAGGAGGCATTGGGGTCAGTTTCATATTAGCGGACTGTCACTCCCCTCCAGTGGAGTCTGTGTGCCAAGTACTACACAGATGAAAAGTAAGACCCCTGAAGAGGGGAAAGTCTCCTGGACTGGGGTCGATATTCCTGCCAGCAGAAACTACAGTTTCAAAACTCTCATTGCTGGGAACTATTTTCTATTTCTCTCGACATTCTAACTACATTTCGCTCCCAAGGTGGAATCAAAAGGTCTCATCTAAAGGCTGTTTCTGTTTTACATAAAAAGCATTATTTGATGTGAAACATAGTAATTGTCCAAAAGTTACAAACTATGAAGAACAAGTAACTTTAACAATTATCTGCAATGGTTGCAAAGTCTGAAAATCAAATTTAAAATGTTTTTGAAAAAACAAAAATTATTTAATGGATTTATTGAAGTGCTTGAGACTTATTTTACTTCCAACATATAATGAAAAACATTATATATTGTGTAACCTATGTAACAGTGAGCTGTACTGGGTCACTCACAAGAGCTCAATGAGAAAACTGAATATTTTTCTTGTCTTTACCAGACTCTGTTTGCTTTGAAACATTTCTGCGTTTAGGTATCATCTGATGATTGGATAGAATTCTTACTCTCCTGAGGTCTGTGTCACCCAAGAATGTGTCCTCACACCTACATTATATGCATAACGGTTGCAGATTCAAATGCAGGCATTAAGAATGCTTAAGCTGGGTTCATATCCTAAGACTGCATATAATCATAATTTAAAATGGTAAGAAACTTTCTGTAAATATTTGATAATCTAACACAATAATATGCTTACTCGGTAGAGTATTTACAATGTACCAAGCTTGATAATGATTTACATTTTTATCATTACTTTGGTTTTTCAGTATCAATATAATATAATACTAAATTAAATCACAATATACATATTTAAAAGGCTGCTTTTAATAGCTATATACAAATGCAATAATGAAATTGTTAAGACCATTAACCTGTGGGACTTGAATACTGGTGAAATTTTCAAACTTTAATTAATAAAAGAAGCATCCTTACATCCACTCTTACCTTACAGACACCCTAATCAGCTTTACTGTGGAAATAAAGGCTACATTTAAATTGTGCCATTGTCTTTTTGAAGAATGCAACTATCAACATCCTAGAATGTAATAGATTAACAATTGTTGGGAATAATCCAGGGAAATTCAAGAAATAGAGTGTTGGGGGATCATTCAGGAAAGGAATAAAGACATAAAGGAAGAAAGTATCATAGAGGAATCACAACAGAAAAACAGAATGAGAAAGAAAAACCTCTCGAAAGAGACAGAAAAGAACAGTAAGGGGAAAAAACACCCCTACAGTTTATTCTTCTCACACTCAGGCAGAGCAGGGTTTATTTACAGTAAAGATTATTAATCAACTTCATCTTCCCTGGGGCTGTTTTGGTCATCACATTAATCTGGTAAATTTCCTTTCCCAGGGACAAAAGGCTGTCCTGAGACAGGGCAGTCCAGCGAAGGCATTCCTGTTTAGTCCTGGCTTTGAGTCATGTATCGTACCTAAGGGAGGAAATGGCGAAGTTTCTTTTCACTCAAGCAGAGATCACCATTCTCCATTTCACCCTGAGTGTGAGCTGCAGGCGCTGACCACGCTCTGGTGTTATCTGGTCATGTTTCATGTTTTACATCTGTCCTTCACTGGTCAGGCCCTTTTATTTCTGTCCTTCTGAGGAGGCAGGGAGGGGCAAGGGGTTGTTTCAAGGAGAATTAGTGTCAGTGCATTTCACTTTGAATATTTAAAAAACTTTGGCTTATCCTATAGCATGGAAATGTGTGAGAGAAAGGAAAAGTCTTTGCATTATATATGTGCTGATGTGTTTAAGTAGAACCAGCTTAAAACTGGGCTGGTGTACATGTAATTTCTTTCACCCTAGGATGCATTCTAGTGTCATTTCAAATTATATGGCCTTATCTTTTAAAAACCAAAATCTGTATTTTTATGCCATGTGTGGAGACATGAAGACAGACAGAAATGTTTTTAAAATTATTTCTTCCTTAAGTCTTTGTTGTGCATTTCAAATATAAGTGATATTTTATACAATTTGGCTTCATATACATTAACAATGTATGATCTTCAAAGATGGATAGTGGGGAGTAAGGCCAATGTAACTTTCATGAAAAATTAAAATATAATTCTACATTAGAATTTTTGAAAAACAATTAATCTACCATATATTTTATTTAGCATTCGTACAATCACCAAGAATGATACCCAAATTCCTATACAAAACAAAGTGAAATGAAACTTTCATAACTTTGCATAAATGAGAGAAGCATATTTTCAATTTCAATTATAACACATAAAATAGCATACAATTGGAAGAACATCAAAATCTCTGAAATAACAAGGGACTCTATAAAGCACTCACCAAACCTCTTGGGTGTGGCCAGGAGGTTCTTTGTACTGATTCAGTTCTAGGAGAGTGAGGGTACATGTCTGGTGCTGGTAAGGGGGTTCATGCCCTCACAAGGCTGTGACTGAGGGATTCAAACCTGGTGTCCACTGCTCCCTCCCTGTCTCAAACACATCAATAAGATTCCACCCATATTGATTTGTCATGACCATCGATTAGGCTAACCAGGGTAGGGTCATACTAGTGCAGTTGTTAACCTTTACCTGTTCAACTGGAGAAATGTAGATTCTCCCGTTAGTTTTTCCTTCCTAAAATCTTAAACAGCACCCTCGTGGATGACAACTACTATTATTCTGACAATTGAGCATAATGCTAATATTATTCCTAATGCCACATTGCTATACCTGTAGATCAGTGAATTGTTGAACACTCATCGGAGGGTCAAATTTTATTTCTTCTGACTTTAAGCTGAGCTCTACATAATTTCTGGATACATTATCTGCCATATTTATTTTGGGTCTTATCCCAAACCAGTTTTCTTTCCCAAATGGCTACTAATTTAACAGTAAGCAACAATGTAGAAACCTACGGGAACTGGAGGGTTTCTTTGCCTGCTAACATACAGACAATATGGCAGTACTGCCAATTTATAAAGCCCTGCCTCTGGCTGGGCTGCTTCTGGACAATAACCAGCCCCAAACAAATGTCTATGGCACCAGGACTGTTCAAAACCATCCTTCAGCTGAACCCTGGTAAATGAGTTTCATACAATAGTGTGTCTTTCCCATGCTTTCCATGAAAACTATCACGAAAATCATTTTCTCTTCCAGAGTTTAGAATATTAGAAAAAAAACATATTTTGTTGCATTACTTATGTGCTTGGACATTATGTAAAAACTTAGTAAATTTCTATACTTTAGGGCAGAGTTAAATTGTCAGTTTAAAAGAACAGATGACATAAAAGTCTTAAGAAAGACCATCAAGGCTGAAAGATATAGACCCAGGGGGCCCTGCACAAACTGAGGCACCAACCAAGGACAAAGCATGGAGTAAACCTAGACCCCCTGTTCAGACGTAGCCAAAGGACAACTCATCCTCCACAGTTGTGAGAAGAGCGAGGACTGCCTCTGACATGAGCTCTGGTGCCTCCAATTTGATCACTTCCCCTTGGTGGGGAGGCCAGGTGACACCTAGAACTAGAAGAGGGGGAAGCAGGCTATCTGGATGAGACCTGATTGGCTGTCATCATTTGGAGGAGGAGAAGGTCCCCTTCTGGCAGAGGTCTAAGGGGAGTGGAATAGGGTGAAGGAGGGAGGGAGGGAGGAACAGAAAGTGAGTGCATATAAGTGAGGGGATGACAACTGGGATGCAGTCTGAATACATTATTTTTAAAAATAAAATAAAACATCACTTCTCGGTAAAAAAAAAAAAAATCATACAGGTTCGGTAATTAATTTAAAACTTGAAGCATGATTTCCACCAGGACTCTGTAATGTCATTTGTATGCCCAACCTCCCCCATGAAGCTGAGTGTTTGGAAGGCTTGAGATGCTCCATTTGAATGTGCAATTTTCCTTTTAAAGCTTAAGGATCTCGCTACAATTGCTGTGATTAATTGAAACAATACATTTAAATGTCGCCAAGCAGCTGCTACTTTATTGAAGGAGGCATTTCCTCCAAGAGTCTCTTTGTTTCGAGCAACATGTTCTGATCCCCAGTCACAGGTGGCAAGGTGGCAGGTACCAAGCCAGTTCCCATGATGTACAGTTCCGCTCGGAGACTATCAGGATAACTGTTTAGTCTTTACTGCCCCCACTTGTGTTATTATGAGGGCATTACATCTAGAGCAGGGCAATTTAGGTTTGTGTTAGCAAGAGCTGGTGAGCATGTCTCACCCCTGACCTTCAGGCTAATGAGAAGTTCTTCTGGGTAATTGTCTTCTCTTAAGTCAGCTCTGGGCTGTTGTAATCTTTATTGCGCAAAATGACATTTGAAGTTTGTTTTACATGAGCAAGTAGGAGAACATTATTTCTGCAGTGAGCAATAATTATCTGCCTCCTAGCTGAAAATACATGCTGTGGATAAATTGTGTTCATCTGGTAGCCTTTGTTTGTAAGACAAGTTAATTAAAAGAGGAATGTTGAAAAATATGTTTGCCCACTGAGTGCTGATGGAGTAATAATATTACTCTACAAGAAAACATTACGTGCAAAACAACTTTGATTCTGTTCTACACTTGTGAAATAAAATGAGGTAAATGCAATGTTTCCACAAGCAAAATTTAATCACACACACACACACACACACACACACACACACACACACACTAGATGAGGCAAATTTTTTATTCATCCGAATAAAGTAATAAGAGTGTAAATTTCTCTGTACCCAGGTGGCATTTGGACTATTGAGCCTAGACAAGACATATTTGAACCAACTACTATGCCTTTAGTAAAAACATTCAAGTAATTCTATATGCTGAATACTTTTTATCTGGATGTTACAGGGAACAGTCTCTTGGCTCAAAAATGCATAAATTGTTCATTTTAAACACCTAATAGTTACGGCAAAATGCTTTGCAAAAAAATAAACATGTTCCTAAAAGCACACAGTGAAAACTAACTTCCTAGTTTTGTGAGGAGGCCACTATTCCCCATGGTAATTGATTCATCACATGCTAGATGTAACTGACTATTTTCAAAGGAGATTTTTTTTCTTCTTTAAATTTGTCTTTAAATTAAATATTTAATTCAGGCATTGAAAGCAGTTCTCATATTTTGTGGAAAAAAATCCTTTTTTGCTTTAAAATTTTGAAAATTACTTTTCATTTCTAGTATAATAGTGAGTAATTTGAGAGCAGATATTTAAAACCCAAATTCCAAAATCCATATTTCTGCTTCATGAGTAAGCAGTACATACTTCTAAGATCATGTTTCTTAGTAAAAAATGATAATAATTATACTTTTATCCTGTGAGGAGCATCACTGTTAATGAAATTTCTCACTATTTTATGACCTTCCTTATTAGGCTAGAGCAAAAACCAAATATTATTTGGCCATGGGGGCTCCTGCTTGGGAGCTCAGCAATAAGGAGGCTGAGGCAGAGAGTGTGAGGCTGACCCTGCCTGGGTGACCCCACAGGAACCGGAACATACCAGAACAGGCTTTCCCTGTCATGCAGAACTGAACCATCTAGGTTGGTCAATAGATCTCATTTGTCTGTTTAGTTTAAACATGTATTTATCTTTTTTAAAAAACTGTCAAAATGAGAGTTAATGTAACACACAGTTTAAAAGAAATTAAATGATGTAATGTGACCTGTGCTTCAGATGCATAAGTGGGAGAGACAAAGAATTATTTGACCTCTATGTGCTTCTATGGATAAGTTTTTAATCTGTCAATGTATCTATCAAATAAAAGTAGCACATTTGAATTAAAATGTGCTTACCTAAAAGAGCTTAGAATTTCATAGCCTTCAGCTGCATATTTTGATCAAAGCATTACAAACTGGAGGTAAATGGTGCATGGTCCTTTCCTGAAGCACTCACATAGTTATCATGCTAATATGCAGCTGCCAGTTTCTAAATTATTTTGACAAAGTCACTGAAAATTCTCTATTTTCAACTCAGACAGTTTGTAAATCTGACGAAAAATGTAGAAAAACATCTCTTCACATATACACACTGCCAAACACATCTCCACACAAGATTTACATAAAATTTCGGGAAACAATGGATAGATTGAAGCTCTAGGTGCCATGAACCGAAGACTCAAAACACCTGATATATCTTCATAGCTTACAGTGGAGCAGCCATTTAAAAATTCCCCGTGGTCTTTCCACCAACTGCTGTCCATCATTTACAATTTGTCAGGAAAAGATGATCACTGTGATGCCATATCATTTTTACTCACTAAAATGAATAAACATCTTTCCATCAAAGTTTTTATTGTGTTGTGAAAGTTAGCTCTTTTGTAAATGGGCTCTAGCTTGAAAAGTGGAGTAATGGAAAATAAATTACTAAGACAGTTTACCACCTAAACAGTCACCCAACACTTTCTATAACGTTGGAACTTCATCTTCAGCCTTTGACCCAATATATCTGACAGACATATTTATGAGGAAGGAACTATTGAGGACTTGCTTATTGTGTCTTCGCAGAGTTTGACCACTGACTCTGCCTGCATCTAAACTTACCCATTTTTAGGCAGAATTCTGTCTGTGGCAGAAACAAGGACATTTTGCCCTGTGGTTTGTTGGCCACATTTGAAGCCAACTCCACAAGGAGGTTCTTTGATGCTCATCTTCTTCTTTGAGGCATGCTGGGTATTGCCGGGAATTAACTTGTCTTGTTGTCAAAGAATCTTTAGAATAATAAAGACAGCTTTAAATGCCATATTCTGTAGGTCTCTGCGGTTTTTGAGGAACCTATTTAACTATTTTACCTCATATATCTATAGAATCATATCAATCTATTAGACCTAGAGTATATATTCTTGTGATAAAATTAGACTAGGTTTTCACATGAGCGTGATTTTCACCTGCTAACCTGCACTCCAGGTTCATTCAGGTATTTAAATTTTATCTCTTCTTAAGTCTCTGATGGATTTGAAGACCAGATAGTTTAGTCTTTCAATTAAGCTTAGTAGGTTAGGGGTTAACATGTTTTTAGATCAAGATAGATATTTTCCATTAATAGAGATGATAAATGGCAGATATTAATCTCCATTCAGAAATTTAGACCCAACAAGATAGGAAAGATGTTTCTTTCAAGTTTGTCAAATACAAATGGATAAATCATTATGAACGTAACAATTATATAATTCCTGATTGTCTCATCGTTCTTCCTGCTCTATGCACTTTATTTTATTCATGTGTAATAATATAAATGTATATGTTAAAAATGTAACATACTAAATTTTTTTTAAAAAAGAAAATGGAATAATTATAAGTTTTCAGTCATTCACATATTCACAGCCTTGATTCAATTTTTTGTTTCTGAAATTAATTTCAGATTAAATAATCTATTCTGAGAATGGAAACTCATAGGTGAAAACCTTCTAAGTTCTTTGCCTTGTTTTCAGGTGTCAAAACTCTAACATGATTCCCCTGTGGTTCTTGCAAAAATCCCTTATTATGATTCATAGAGTCACAAGAAGAAGCAAGTATTGCTCATCTAATGGATGACACCTGTACTTTTTCATTTGCATTTTATAATTACACAATTAATTTCTCTTATGGAATAATCTACAAACAACCAGGACAACCTCGAACATGAATAGGAAAGAATGCAAACAATATTTACACTGCTCTAAGTTTGGAGGGAGTTCTATTAGTAAACTCAAAAGCTCCATCATATTTTATCTATAAGCATTTATCTAATTCTATTAAGCGAATAGATGCCTTCATTTGTATGTATGTATAGACACATATAAGCATATGTGTGAAACAATAAATGTAAAAAGAGGCTATGGTTTTGAATGAGAGCTAAGAGAGGTCTATGGATGGACGAGGTTGAAGGAAGGAAAGGGAAGGGGAGATGATGTGACTATAATCTTAAAAACAGAATAGAACAAATGATTCAAAATTATTGTAGAGAGGAGTAAAACACCTTTAGGAGTGTTGCTGCTTGCCAGCCTCGCTGTGACACTGTAATACTGCAACAGTACCCCTCTTTATCTTTGTGGTTGCTCATCACCCTCTTACCTGGCAGTCGGCTTGTTTAGAAATCCCTTCTGACTGCTGCAGCAGCATTCTCCCATATGCATATCAGACACCATGGTTTTCTGTTTTTAAACCTTTCTTTGTATTCCCACAGGTATTGTTCTTTTTCTTTCTCTACAGTGCATTGTTTCTTATGGTGTGTTTGTGTGTGTGTGTGAGTGTGTGTGTGTGTGTGTGTGTGTGTGTGTGTGTGTCTTCGTGTCTGTGTTTTTTGTTTTTTTTTATTTTGGGGGTGAATTATATGGTGTTTGGGGGGATATTCTAAAACTTACATGGCAGAGAGTGGTTTTGTGATATTTTCCTCTATCTCTTTGAAATTATCTACTCTGTAACTGTTAAGATTTCCTAAATAATGCCCATCCTGGCGTGCTCCACAGTCATTCTCCAGTTTCCAAAAGGATGATCATTCCCTATAGCTCCAACACTTTAGATTTCAGCACTCTCCAGAGAAACACCAAGTGAGGCACTAAGCAATAAGTACCCGATGGCCTCCATCCACTGGCAAGGAAAACATCTGCCCCCAGCACTTTATATAAAGCTACCATGCACCATGGATTAAATGGACATTGTCCAGGACTCTGTCCCCGTATTGCTGCTGTGTCCCTGTATTGCTGACATTGAAGGAAGACTGTAACAGGACAATTTATTTAAATACTGTCCTACTCAGTGTTCACACTATTCTTATAAATTAACTCTGATTTCAATGGACTGACTAGAAAAATAATGAACACGCAGATTTTACATTCCTCCTGTACTACTTAAAATTGGTAAGGCTCTTGACATCCAAAGCAAGGCTGTCCGAATACACAGCCTTCTTAAGCACCGCCTTGTTTGTATGTGTGAAAAGACCAAACAAATATAATAAGCATTAAGAGGATGCTCTTTTTACTAGACCAATATAGGACACGGGTTGAACACACAAGCCATAGTCAAATCACTGATTTAATGCTCTGCCTGCAACATGACTCCAGGAAGTTAATTAATCCATCCCTGCCTTTTATTACTGAACAGCAAAACAAAATGCTATATAGTATAATACTATATAAAATTGAAGTTATGAAGAAATACATATCATAACATATAGTCATTACAGGTACATATATTATACAGAGAACCAGTGTAAGTGCTGTGATGATTGCTGTTTCTTTTGGAAGTAGCTGTAAACACACCATCACTTTTTAGAAATTAAATATCAAGTGCTTTAATTAAATACAAAGTCTTTAAAGCTCTAGTTTTACTCCATGCAGTGTTAAGAAAGCTCTTGGATTATACATGGGGCTGTGGCTGTATTTCTTTCTGTAAGTCATCAGAAGTCACACCGACAGCATGTGTCATATTGGTTTAGTTGGCTTTATTTCTCATCATGTGACCATTGTAATAATCTCTCTCTGTGGACTGTGGTTGTCTTTCCTTCCTTCCTTCCTTCCTTCCTTCCTTCCTTCCTTCCTTCCTTCCTTCTTCCTTCCTTCCTTCCTTCCTTCCTCACTTCCTCCATCCCAATTTCCTCCCTCCCTTTCCTCTTTCTTTCATTCCTTCTTTCCTTTCTTCCTTCCTCCTTTCCCTCCTCCCTTCCTTCCTTCCTTCCTTCTCTCTTTTAACTTTCAACTTTTAAATTTTATTTTACATTTTATAGTAATGCATCACTTATTCTTTGAGTATATCTTATAATATACTGTGATCATATATCTTCTCCTCCTCCAACTTCTTCCAGAGCCTAACCCACTTTCCTAGCAATCTTATTTCAGAAATTTTTCCTTTCTATAAAGACATTT
Organism: Acomys percivali; assembly: GCA_907169655.1. Taxonomy (NCBI): domain Eukaryota; kingdom Metazoa; phylum Chordata; class Mammalia; order Rodentia; family Muridae; genus Acomys; species Acomys percivali. Next base: position 11,490,601 of record OU015743.1, on the reverse strand, counting down.
AAAAAAATTTAAAAGCAAAAATAATCTATGATATCCAGTTTGTGTTGGCATAATACTCCTTGATCATAGAGTCTAGATGGAGAGATCAAATACTCTGCCACTCTAGTGAAGAAAATTGCCTTTATCCGCCCAGCATTGGTCAAATGCCATTCGTTCCTTGGCTAGAGGTAGAATGTTGTACCTATATCTTATCCTTCAGGCTTGGAATTTATTTGGCTGGAGATTTGCTGGTCTTATTCATGCAGTTGTTATCATTGTGAGCTCACGAGTGTATCTGTCCTGTTATGTGTAGGAAACATGGTCTTCTTGAAGTCAATTATCACCTCTGGTGATATGGTAAACATAATCCACGCTGTGAACTCGAGTTGTTTTCTGAACTCTACAGATACTACACCAATACAGTGCTAGCACAGAGACACAGATACTGTTATTTAAATAAGAAAGTTATGTATGTATAGTAAACATGCTATATTAAACACACACACATACACACACACTCCATTCAAAATCTGTTTTTATTTTCCTGTTTTTTGTTTGTTCTTTTGTTTTTGTTTTTATTTTTTTATCTTTTTGTTTTTGTTTTTGTTTTTTTTCTATTTCTGTTTGGTTTTGTTTTTTACCTTTACTGTTTGGGGGAGTTTTTGTTTGTTTTTTTTGAAAACTTCATGTGATATGTTCTCCAGCTTTTCTTTCACGTTTGGTTTCATTGAGATCTGGTTCAGAGGTAAATCTACATAAACATAGATATGAATCTGCATGTCCATTGTAGTGTTGTACATATGTGTGTGTATGCATAGATATAAGGTTGAACTTTAAAATATACACATAGAATATACTACAAAATAATTACCATAATTAAGATCTATTTTTGTTTCCTTTTTCTTTGCTTTTCTCTTATGCTAAGAATACAAGTAATATACCCCCTAAACAAACTACACTACATTCTTAGGCCCATTCTTTATCTCAACTCTCTCTCTCTAGTAGAGGCAAATTCTAAACCTGAAATTAAGATGGAAAATATAAGCACCTAAATAATTTTTCATCCATTCTTGGGCAGTCTTTAAGTTTCCTTCATCTGCCATTAAAAATCAAGTATGATGTCAGGATTTGAAAGTGTGTTACTGGGTTTCCTGACTGTAATTAATGTGTAGACTGTGATTTATTTCTCACTTATGTTACTGCATTAGTGTGAGCTGTTGATAAGCTGATTTACAATGGTTGACAAGACCAGGGCTCACCCTTAGGCTGATTCATCATAGTTCATATATTTGCTAACAAGCTGCCAAGTGAAGCCTTTGAAACTATAATGAATTTGCACTGTCTCCCCATTATATCACACCAGGTGATTATTTAGCCTGCTTCTCATATATTTACATTTTCTATATTGAATTTCAGAACAGAACGAATTAAACTCTTATACATCAATGTAATACTCAAATATTTAGCAGTGTTGAAAAATAAGCACAAATCTGTTAAAATTTACTGTTACTGTGGTATAATAGATGAATTATAAAACATCAAAAACTATAAAAAAAAAGATGGAGATGGCCAGGACGATTTTATCAATAGAAAAGTGATAGAGAAAGAGTTAGGTACAACTTATTCATTCTCATATGACTGGTTTGAAACCAAATTTTGGGAGACATCCTCAAATATTTTTTTAAGTGACAAGCCACTTAGTTGGACACTCTATTACATTGTGAAATTATTTTTGTTCAGGTAAAAACAAAGATAATTTTATATTTCTTATATCGTATAAGAAACAGTTATCCGTTAATAAATGTTCAAATGTATTATATTATGAAAAGATAAGCAATACATTTACAAAGAGAAAAAGTACATAAATTTGAACAAGATCAAGGAGTGCATGAGAGAAGGAAGAGAGAGGAAAGAAAAGGAAAAGATTATGTAGTTATAATACTATTTCAAAAACATGAAAATAAAACAAAACAGACATTGCATATTTTAAATTGCTTAAGCAAATGCGTCTTTTCAAGGGTCTTTTGTATCAATAAAAATACATCAACTGAGGGATGAAAGCAATCACAACTGATCAAGGAACACCTCCAAGCATGGAAATGTGAAGAGGATGATTGATATCATTCACTGTATATATAAAAATGTTGAGACCTTTGTAGAGTAATACATTAAAAACTATATATCCTACTTCCTTTAAAGGAACACTTGGACTTTATTTCTAATATAGTTTTTGGCGTACATCAGATATTCAGCTACCATGATTAAGGCATTCTGGAGAAAACAGTTTTCATCATATTTTCATATTTGGTAGGAATATTTCTCTGACTTAATTACTATTTAATACCCTTTGAATGTGTACACAGATGCAAATATAATTAGGATATAAAACAATTTTTGAGTCAGAAACTGAAACTCTTCCTACATTAATGACCACTAGATTCTATATTCATAATACTAACCTGATGATACTTGCTTCATGAGTTGTTAAACTACTCATTAACCTTTATCCTAAGTTTAATATGCCTCCTAGAATGAAGCCCAGAATTGTTTATTCATATTATGGTATTATATGATTTTAATTTGTAGAAGCTATGCTGTGTTTTCAAATTCTAATAATAGTCATTAAAATTTTTCATGGCTTCATTTAATTTCTTTAGGGTTAACTTTCAGTTTTACATAGGAAAGGGTAATAAAAATCATCTTTAATACTGTTTCTGAATATAAAAATACAAATAGTTCAGTTCTTGTAAGGGAATTCTTTTTTTAATTTGTTAAAAATGTTGTTCAATTTACATCCCAATTATAGCCCTGTCCATTGTTACCTCCTTATCCAACCCTACCTACCTCAGACACTCTCCTTGTCTCCCCTCATCCTCAGAAAGGGGAGCCCTCCTCCCCTAACATCTGACTTCAGCCTATCAAGTCTCATCTGTATTGCCTGCATCAACATGTGGGGGCCAGAGTCCATGTGAGAGGTTGTCCCTACTCCCCATATTATAGGACCTACTAGGAGACAATGCTGTGTATTTACTACATCTGAGCAGAAGGTCTAGATCTTCACCAGGCATGGTCCTTAGTTACTGTGTCAGTCTCTGTAGCACCCCTACACCCAGCATGGATTTGTTGGCTCCATTGGTCTCTTTATGAAGCTCCTGACCACCCCCCCAGGTCCCTCCATCTGCCAACTGATCCATAAGATGCTCCACCCCATAGTTTGGCTTTATCTCAGCATCTGCTTGGATCTCATGCTGGGTAGAGTCTTTCAGAGGATTTCTATGGTAGGCGCTCTTCCTGTTTTTTCTCTTCAGCTCCTTCTGGTATCTATTCTATTTGTCCTTCTGAATGAGAATCAAGCATTCTCCCTAGGGTCCTCCTTGTTATTTAGTTTCTTTAGATCTGTGTGTGGTAGTGTGATTATCCTGTATTATTGGCTTATATATGCTTATAAGTTAGTATACATCATGCGAATCTTTCTGGGTCTGGATTCCTTTACTCAGAATGATCATTTCTAGTTCCATCCATTTGCCTTCAAATTTCAACATTTCATTGTTTTTAATAGCTAAGCAGTATTCCATTGTGCAAATGTACTATAGTTTCTTTATCCATTCTTTGGTTGAGCGACATCTAGGTTGTTTTGGATCCTGGTTTTTACAAAGAAAGCTTCTATGAACATAGTTGAGTAAATGTCCTTGTTATATGGTGGATCATCTTTAGGGTATATGCCCAGGAGTGGTATGGCTGGGTCTTGAAGTAGAACTATTACCAAGTTTCTGAGAAAGCACCAGATTGATTTCCAAAGTGGTTGAACAACTTTGTCCTCCCACCTGCAATCAAGGAGCGCTCTACTTTCTCCACATCCTGCCAGCATGTGTTATCACTTGAGTTCTTGATCTTAGCTATTCTGGTGGGTGTAAGGTAGAATCTCAGAGTCATTTTGATTTTCATTTCCTTGATTACTAAGGATGTTGAGCATTTTAAAAAACGTGTTTCTGAGCCATTCGATATTCCTCTGTTGAGAATTCTGTGTTTAGTTCTATACCCCATTTCTAATTGGAATATTTGTTTTGGTGGTGTTTAATTTCTTGAGTTCTTTATATATTTTGAATATTAGCCCTGGGTCAGAGGTAGAGTTGGTAAAGATCTTCTCCCAGTCTGTAGGCTGTCACTGTGTTCTATTGACAGTGCCCTTTGCCTTACAGAAACTTTTCAGTTTCATTAGGTCCCATTAAATAATTGTTGATTTTAGAGCTTGAGCTATTGACGTTCTGTTCAGGGTGTTGTTGTCTGTGCCAATGAGCTCAAGGCTCTTCCTCACTGTTTTTTATAACAGATTTAGTGTGTCTGGATGTATGTTGAGAGCTTTAGTCCACTTGGACTTTAGTTTTGTGCGTGGTGATATATGAGTCTATTTGCATTTTTCTACTAGTAGACATCGTTAGACCAGCACCATTTGTTGAAGATGCTATCTTTTTTCATTGTGTGGTTTCGACACACTCCTGTAGTCCCAGATACTGGTGAGGCTGAGAAAGGAGGAGTGCTTGAGTCCAGGAGATCCAGGCTATGCCAATTGAATGTCCACAATAAGTTCAGTATCAATATGGTGATTTCCCAGGAGCAGAGGACCACCAGATTGTTTAAGGAGGGGTGAACTGGCCCAGGTTGGAAACTGAGCATCAAAGCTCTCATGTTGATCTGTAAGGAGAATGCTTTTGAGTAAAAAGACTAAAAGGAAATAAAGCATTGGATGATAGGCCAAAGTGTTTTACTTGATACACATTTAGACCTTTTATACTTTAAAGCTGTTTTAATCACTAACCAAAGATTTTGAAAAATATCTTCTTGGAAGTTCATATATGAGTACTGTATTATATGACACTTCCTCCAGAGTGTCATCTGCCATGCTTGTGTAGATGAACATATTGTTGAGAATTCATAGCTATATTCCCTGCAATATATAAAGGACATAATAATCTCACAGGAGACATCCAGGTCATATAGCTCTTAAAATCCTCTCTCCTCCTCTTCTGTAATGTTCCCTCAACCTTGGATGTAAGAATTATATTGTATATGTGTCAGTTGGTGCTAAGCTCCCAATTGTCAGTTCTCTAAATTTTGGGTAGTTGTGAATTTCTAGAACGCAAAGAAACAAAACTTCTTTGATAAGAAGTGTGAGTGACATTTATATGTAATTATAAGGATACATAGTTACATATTTACATACATACATATTTTGAAGGCAATCAGAAATTATACTTCTTTGGAGCAGTGGATTAGAGGGTTAGAAAAAGGCTAGAGTATGTGAAGTCCTGTGTTGTGGACCTGAGCCAAACGTGTCAAGAACCCTAGCTTCAGACATGTGAAATAATAACATAGCCTTCTTCCCTGGAGTAAGACACAAAGGGAAATAAGAAGGCCTTCCATTCAGGCCAAGTGTGAACACTGAAAATATATGCAGAAAATGCCAACCATATTTTGTCCTCCAAGGTCTGTATGGTCAGAAGATTGCTCCCCTAGAGAGACAGTTCCTATAGGGATTAGCTAAACCTGTGTCCTTGATCCAGCTATGCGCCATGAACTCTAGCTCCCTATTTATCTGAATGTAATAACCATGTTTCCATGCTCAGTTGTGTACAATACCTTCACCTGTCTCCTCAGCTCTACATAATAAACACGTTGAACCTACGTGTTGCTGCACTTTCTCTAGCAGATTTCAGTTCACTGAGTTCTCAGAGTTTTTGTGTTGTCTATGCCTCTGTCTTTTCTTCATTCCCTGGCTTTCTAGTCAGGTCAATCAACAGAGCTATGCTGGATGTGGTAAGTGATGGTAACAGGCTTTTGTATAGGTTCCATGGCTGTATGGTCCTCAGTATCAAGCTCCTACTGAGCTGGCCTTAACTGGATGTAAACAGCTGCTGGTTACATGCAAGATGTAAGTGCTACACTATTGCACGCTTTAGGCTATCTTGCTGGCCTAATCACTGTTTTGATTCATAGGCTTTGATGGTATATATGAATATTGTTTTTCCTTCTTAAAGCTAGTCCTTTTGGAAGAGTCTCCCAAGTGAGATCTACTCTGAATCCTTCAAGTTCTGTATCCAAATTATGACTACAGCAACAATGATTTAATCTTCAAATATTGGAAGGGAACCAAGAGAAATGACAATAGCCTATACCATTTTGAGGGCTTGGATTTCCATGACCAAGAACTCACTATGACGTTTCTAATACCTGGTACAGAGATTTGTGCTGGATAGTCTATGTATATATATATACATGATATATGTATATATCACTTATATATAACTTAGAATTTACCAATAAAAAATTAGATTATAATGATATAACTTGTAAATTATAATTTACTATATATAAATAAATATATATATAATTTTAGGTAAATAGAATAATATAACTTCTTCTATAGCTTTATCTAATATATGTCATCTTATTTTTCCCTTCCTCCCTCTATCTCTCTTTCTATTGCCCTTCCTCCCCACTTCTCAGTAGCCCTGTACTATCTAGTTTTGTCTACTTGACACAAGCAAGATTTAACTTCTGAAAGCAGGAAAACTCTATTGGAAAACTAGCTCCTTAAGATCTGGCTGTAAGGCATTTTTTCAAATTAATGATTAATGGAGGAAGCTCAACCTATTGTGGATGGTGCCATTCTTGTGCTTATGGTCCTGAGCTCTATAAAAAGGAGAGCTGAGGACGCCATGATGAGCAAGCTAGCAAGCAGCACCCCTCCATGGCCTCTGCGTAATCTCTTCCTGCAAGGTACCTTCCCTGTTTGAGTTCCTGTCCTGACTTCCTTTGTGTTGGCTAGTTTGACACAAGTGAGAGTTACCTGAGAAGAAGGAACCACAATGGAGAAGATGTCTCCATAAATTCAAGCTGTAGGGCATATTCTCAGTTAATTACTGAGGAGAGAGGGCCCAACCCATTGTGCTGGTGCCATCCTTCCGATGGTGGCCCTGGGTTCTACAAGAGAGCAGGCTGAGGAAACCTGTAAGCAGCACTCCACCACACCTCTGCCTCCAGGTATCTGCCATGTTTAAGTTCCTGTCCTGATTGCTTAGATGAGGAACAGTGATGGGTAAGAGGAAACCAAATAAACTCTGTCCTACCCAGACTGCTTTGGTCACGATTTCCTCCACAGCGGCAGCAGTGCTAACTGAAGCAAGCCTATGCCCAGTTTTAGGTTTTAATGCATAATAGTTAATAGGAGTCACTTAAACTTTTTGAATTTTGTTTTGTGTCCTAGTATGTGACTGTGATCTATGTTAAACAAGTTTCCACGGACTGTGTAGTAAAATGTATATTTGTTGGTGCTTGAGTGGAATATTCTATACATTTTGTTAGGTTTATTTGATGTATGATATCACTTATTGTGAAGTTTCTGTTTTGGGCCAGATGTCTTGTTTTCTTTCTTTCTTTCTTTCTTTCTTTCTTTCTTTCTTTCTTTCTTTTTTTCCTTTGTCTCCTCCTCCTCCTTCTCCTCCTTACCACCTCCTTCTTCTCCTCTTCCTTTTTTTTGTTGACAATGTAAGATATTGAAATCACTTATTATTACTTATTGGAGTTAATATATGTCTTTCATGCAGTATCCCTTTATGAAGTTGGGCTCCCTGGCATTTGGTGTATGTATGTTTAGGATTTAAATGTACCCTTAGCTAACTGTCTCCTTGATTAGAATTAAATGTGCTTTATCTCTTCTAATTAGTTTACTTTGAAGTCTATTTTGTCATATATTAGGATAGTGACATCTGCTTGTGTTTTGGTACCATCTGTTTGGAATACATTTTCTATCCTTTTACTTTAAGTTGGTTCCTATATTTAAAGCTACAATGAAATTTTTTTTTTTTGTAGGAAACAGAAAACTCGATTACGGATTTCACCTATTCTGCCACCATTGCCTTTTGATTGGAGAGTCTAAGTTATTAAATTTGCCATCATTACTTTAGCATGTTTGTTGATTGTAGTCAATTTATCATTTACTATTTGTGTTCTTGGTCCTGTTTTGAGATTCAGTAATTATGGCCTCATGGCTTTCTTTCTATAGACTACTAGCAGTGTTTGTTCTTTTCCTTATTCTGAAAAAAATTCTTTTTGCTCTGATTGGTATTTTATTTCTCCTTTACAAGTTCCACATAATAGGCAAAGGGCTTTCTTGATAACATATTGTTATCTTTGCTGGAAACAATCCTATAATCATTTTAAACAACACAAATGTGTATATGAGACTGAGGTTTCTTTCGCCTATAAAAACCTCTTTGAGTTTAAAAAGAAAAAAAAAAAGCAATATACTGACAATTCAACTGTAACCCTTAGAAAACCACCAGTTTCCTTACCAAACCCAAGCGTCTAGTACAGGGACCTAGCATCCAAGACAGCAATGAGCTCAAGCTACAGAAGCCAAAAGCAGCTCACCACACTAGTGCAGACCCTTCCCCATCCAGCACCTCGTCAAATGACAATTTATCCTCATCTCAGGAAGACAGCCATCACCCCACGACAGCAGCAGCAAATATACACTTTTGTTACATTTCTGAGTGTCTTAAACGGTCCGTCACACCCAGCACCTCAGGAGCTCCATGCAACCATGTGCGTAGCTCTTTAGTCTGCTCCCTTCATCTCAACACAGGGGACCAGGTCTTCCTAATTTACTGTAGGTGCCTGGGATAACAAAGGATTTCACCTGAAGGGATGTAAGCAATGCTATTTGATCAGAGTAAGAATAAGGAAAAAGCAGTTATCTTAAAGAAAAGTGTGCTCTGACTCACTAAACTATCAGACCGATACACCACATTATGCAAAACTGTAATACAATATGGTCAAACACAATGTTCAAATATTCAACTCTTCAAGCACGTGAAGATCATCTTCTGAAAGACAAACTGGGCTCTTATTCTACAGCTACTTTTGTGCAACTTTAGAAAACGCTGTCCCTCAACAAGCTCTGACACTGATCTTGATCCTTGTTAGGAAGTTTGATATGCGGACAATAACAGCTCAACAGTCAGCTTTCGAGCTCCCCCAGCGCTCATCTTCAGCATTCATCCGAGGACTGGGCATCATCTTGTCCCTCACTTCTCGGTCTCTCCCTGAAGACTCTCTTTCTGGATTGTAGCTCTGCATCTTAACATTCAGTCTCTTCTTCTTCTTCTTCTTCTTCTTCTTCTTCTTCTTCTTCTTCTTCTTCTTCTTCTTCTTCTTCTTCTTCTTCTTCTTCTTTTCTTCTTCTTCAAGACAGTTTCTCTATGTTATCTTGGCTTCTTGGACTCACTCTGTAGATCCGCCTGCCTCTGCCTCCCAAAGGCTGGGATTAAAGGTATGCGCCACCACACCTGGATGCTTTTGCTCTTTCTGCAGGGCCAGGGACTCTATAGAGAGCAGCTGTGCAGCTAGGTGGTAGAGCAGAAGTAGGCGGCCCTGCTGCTGTGACGTCATCATTATGCTGCGTAACCCTGCGTCTGTGCTGCGGCTCTCCTGAGAAAGCAGCAGGAATCGCTCTCTGAGGAAGCAGGAGACACACCCCTCTGACAAGGCCTTGGTGAGTCACTCTTGGGTGGGTAACACATTGGTCTTAAACTTATGAGGAGGGGGCACTGGGTTTCCGGCCCGCGTTTCTAGCACTTCCGTGTTCGCGGCTTCTCTGGAGTCTCGCTCTGAGCCCTGGAAGGTTGTCCGCGCTGGTGTTCTCTTCTCGGGCCGCGCTGAGATTGTGGTCTTCTGCAAGTTGTGATAAACAGACTGTCAGTGCTGCTGGAAATATCTTCCGTTTGACGTGAACCAGGGCGCTGGGGAGGATGTTGGTTCACTTCAGGCGAGCGTGCCCAGGCTCTGCTGCTGGGAGCTGGGCCTGCGTTCAGTGGACAGCAGCCTCCAAAGTCTCCTCATTCCCTCTGTGAGTGAGATGTGCAGGGCCCGGGGCTTCTGAGCTTGCTTTAGGGGATTTAATGACTGCAGAGGAACATCCAGGAACTAATGGCGAAGGTTAAAGCATCAGGTCAGAATTCTGGGCCTTGTCGGCGTCAGTATCAACTCTTGCGGCTGCTCTTTGCCTTAGCTTACAGTCTACACTAACAGGGTTCAAGAGTTCACGTCTCCCTCCAACCTCTTAACGCTCTGCAAAGGCAGCTTTCAGGTTAGCATGGGGTCTGAGATTTTTTTTTTTTTTTTTTACCTCTGTCGGGCAATTTGCAAACGAATTTTTCTTTCTGAGAAAGCAAGTCTCTCTTGGTGCTTTCAACCTCTCTGGCAGCTCCACCGAACTATGCTTCCTCAAATCCTCTGGAGCTGGGAGCTCAAAGGTGGCACGGTGGATGGGTGGGGGGCGGGCGGGGGAGGCAGCGAAGCACCTGGTGCACACGGGCTGTGGCTGGAGCAGTGGCTAGGGTTCCCTGGGAGGGCCCATGGCGGGCATCTCCATTTTTCCGGAAGAACCCTCATTCTGAATTGTAACCACTTCCAGTATTTTCTGTACAGCTGGTTTGGTGAGCATTATTTCTTTTAACATATTTACACATAGGAAGAGTTGTTGTTGTTGTTCTTGGGTTTTTTTCTTCAACTGTGGCAGATAGTTTTAGTGAGAGCAGTAGTAACCTATATTGGCATTTATGGTCATGCAGAACTTTTAGTACGTTTGCACCATGTTCTGGATTTTAAGGTTTCCATTGAGCTCTTATTCTGGGACATTACTTCCCTGCAGAACTAGACACATCCTCTCCCACTCAGGCCAGACAAGGCAGCCTGGTTAGGGGAACGGGATCCCAAGGGAGAAATCAGAGTCAGAGGCTCCTCCCGGCTTCGGTTGTTGGGGGATCCACATAAAGATAAAGCTGTGCATGTGGTACGTATGTGTGAATTGAATTAAAGGATGCAAACCCACAGGGGGAAAAAAAAAAAAAGAGCCCGAGAGGCGACACAAGAATCAGAGACCTGTTTGTTGGAACACTAAAGAATCCCATAAAAAAAACATTAACCTAGAAGTCATAATAAATATGCAAAGGACCCGGTGCTGGGACATTTCTATACCCACCTCTGTGGGGTTTCCTGAGGCCGGAGAAGAAGGATTTGATGACAGAATACCTTTCAGGAATGGGTTTTCTAAGGCCTCTCTCTATATATAATGTCTGGGTATGGGCTTCTATTTTTTCCCATTTCTTGTAGGAAGAAAATTCTCTGATGATGGCTGGACAAAGCACTGAAAAAGAATATAGAGGAATATAATTAGGAGCCATTCTATCACTACATTGTTTCTTCTTTTAGACAAGTATTATTTGGTTTTACCCTTGTTCCTGTGCCATCTAGTCTTATGTTCCTCCTCACCATGAAAATAGTAACAATTGAGTACATAACAATTATTTTTAGTGGCAATTGTTTGGGGAATAGAGAGACATGAATATTGTCATTTACAATAGTCTATTACTTATTGTTGATATGAATGGAGAATATATAGTGAAAACAGGAAGATATCACCTCGATTGGAGTATTAGGTTGCAAGATGGAAATAGAGCAGAAAACATACACTGAGGGGGAAAACAGTAGAAGCAAAGAAAAAGTTGTAACAGGGGTGATATGGGAGTTTTACTCATAGAAATATTGAAAGTAAAGGAGTAAAAGCCTGCATTCACGTAACATAGCAATCTCATGTCCCACAGACGGACTCAGAGAGACTTTGTAGCTTAGGGAAGCGTGCTTTTTTTTGGAAATAATAAAAGAAAATTATTAGGATATGGACAAAATGAAAGAGGCAAGGGCTGTAAGGGGAAAAGGAACCTACATTATTGACATTGGGTATTGCCTAAGTATGTTTCTGGAGAGGATATCAAGAATTAGCTATAGGGTGGTTATTGATGTAAATTCGCGGCTGACTCTCTGACTTCCTCAGGCAATCTGAGGGGGTTAGGGAAATCTATTTCTTCTTAACTTATAATGTATGTTGAACATATTTAACTCATTTTTTACTCCAAATCCTCCCAGACCTGTCCATCTCCTCCCAGCCAGAGGTTGGGGAATATCAGAGCAAAGGTGTGTCTTCTGAGAATAACTACTAATCTTGGAAATTCAGAGCAGCAGTGGTTTCCTGAACACCATCTGTACACACTAAGACAGTCCCCAAAATTTTAGCATAGAGGAGGATGGAGCTCACAATTCCCACCATTAACTGAAAAGCTAAAGACAGTCAGTGGCTTGCAGAGTAGAGAAAGTTAGTCTTCTTCATGTTCTTTGTTGAAACAGGATGGATAATTGGCCTGGGATTTGACAAGAAAGTCTTGGATTCTATTGTGGTGAGATTGAAAACATGCTCTATCACACCTAATTTTTATAAATATGTGTTCTCTTTCAAAACAAAGTTAAAAGTTAAGCAGTGTCTAATGTAATAAAACATGCTTTTTAAAGTTGACACATGTTAGAATCAAATGAAAAGAAACATGAGGATACTTATTCTGAAATAATATTGGTGTACAATATCAATAGTTTCTATATTGTCAAAATGGCTTATTATTACTTGTTTTTCAACTAATTGAAAATGTACTTTTAGCTTTAAATATTTTGAATTAGTGAAGCAGAGTTGTAGTTTTCTGTAGTCATAACACTCAGGCAAGACAAATCAAAGGGCAACATTACAGCCACTCTGTCCTGAGTGAGACAATAGTAGCTACAATATAAAACAGTGGATGTTTAAAATAGTCATGTTTGTGGAAATTTTCTTAATACCCAGTAGATAATGCAGTATTTGTGTGGGTGTGACAGAGGTTCACTTTACATCATCCTAAACCTTAGAGGTAAGGCAAATTAAGTAATAAATAACAACGAACTCATAAGCACATGTACCTGATGGGAAAAATGCAAGTGATGATGAACTTCAATAGCAGTTCAATTATAGTGGATCTTATAAAGGATGACTTAAAGGCTTGAAATAAGTGTATCTGGCTCAAAAGTAGTTTCTAAGAGTCAACAGAAACACTGACAAGCAATTATATATATACAAAAATCCAAAATAAAATGAAGTTGGTTTAGTTTTTCATATAACAGCTAATTGACCAAATGTATTCTAAAATAAGACAATCTCATATTTGCGTCACAGAAGTAAATGGAACTGTTAGGGCAATTTCATTCAAATAAAAAGGAAGGAAAAAAAAAAACCGAAATCTGCAAACTTTGAGATAAAATCGGTAGCTGACATGAAATATTGGGAAAATACATTTTCTTAGGTGTCCTTCGGAATGCTTGTAACTGATACACAAACAGAATCCAAACTGCAGCATTTACAAAATACCAATAGTATTTCAGTATGAATGGTAAAAGATGAAAAAGTAGATGTATTTTCACTATCACCTTGACTTAGTGTTGTTTTTCTTTCTGACTTCTGTATTGATGTGAAAGCTGAATATATTGTTACCTGTTATGTAGCATGCTTATATTTTAATCTACCAACCCAATGATTAATCCACAGTACCTCATTATATTTGTTATATTATCTAACTCAACTGTCACTTTGTTAAATTTTATATATATGTGTATGTGTGTGTGTGTGTGTATACATTGTAATATATATATACACACACATATTATATATATACACACACATATTTTCTTTTCTTTTTTTTTTTTTGCAAGAAAATTAAAAAGAAAAATAGAAGCCAAGGGATGGAATTTATGGTGGAGCATTGCTAGGTGTTGATTGAATCTTCAGTGTGAAAATTAAATAAATAAAAATAAATCAGAACAAAATACTTCTCATCATAGTTTGAAGGAAAACATGTTTATACTTATAGACTAAGTCTTGGTTAGAAAAAACTTCCTTACACAGTAGATAAGAGTCAGTGCAGAAATTTATAATTGGACAAAGTGATAAGGAAAAAAAAAAACAACAACTGACTGAGTGACAAGCCTTAAATTTCCTATTGTTGACCAACTACCATATCACAGGGAACATAGTGGACTAGGAATCAGAAAGAAAGTAGCAGACAGAGGGCAGGGAGAGAGATAGGCGCATGCTAAGAAATGCTGTCTTCATTATGTAGCACTCATGAATTCAAAGAAGCTGTGGTTGTCTAAGCATGACATGCATGACATTAAGCCAGCCAGAATTCTGGTATAGAAAGTGTGCTCAAGGAAGAGGAAAATAAAGGCATGAAATTAGGAGAGGCATGAAGTTATAGAGTACCTAGAGGGAACTGAGGAGGGAAATGGAGGTTTGGATGTTTATATGAACATATTTCACGTTATGAAACTTTCAAAAACAGATAGACAAACAGATAGACAAAAATACAATCCCAGAGTAAAGTATAAATGACTTTTTTTTTTTGGAGTAATTGGAAAATGAGGTCCAATACAGCTCCAAACATTACAGTCTATTATACTTGCCTGTGGATATTCTATAGAACATGACAGTAAGAACCTCCTGTTAAAGACAGCACACAGTCTCAGTTGTAGAACATGAAAAATCATACTTGTATGAACCTGGACACTTCTTCCCTATAGGTTAGCTTTCATAATGCTGGGACGTGCTGTGCTAGCTACCAGAGGAGAAAATTAATCATAATAATACCCAGTTATAAACAGTGCATGTTATAGCAGTGACTTACCTAAAAACTCACTAATGCAATAGTGGCACCAATATTACAGGATTAACCAACAATATGATTGAATTTAAGCCCAAAGCTACATGATGAAACTCATACAGGCACTACTCTGTAACTAAGTACCTATAATAAAACAGGCCATGAGTGATAAGGGAGAAGCTACATCTACTATGTTACAAGTGAGTATAGTATCAAGCTGAGTCCTAATTACTTGTGATTATAACCACAGATCAATAAATGTATTACCTCTTGTCTAGAACTTCTATTTACTGTACATGGTAATTAACCCAGTGACTCACAACTGATCAAAATGCAGAAAATAAGAGACTACAGAATGCTCATCTCTAAAGAAAACATATTTACAGAATTATTCTTTCTCACAGCTCAGAGAATATAGAAGAACAAAGGATTATTTTTAAAAGTTTAAGATCCAGAGGCAGCAGATGACGACAGTCACATTGTCTTCTGAGCACAGAAGAGAAGTTGTACCTATGAACTCATGGAGATTGAAAGCATTCACAAGGCCTGTGCAAGCCTAAGACAGAAAAAAAATCCCAACATATAGGGGAGAGTTGGGTATACAACACCATAGTAATCCATGTACTTATTGACAATTCTTAGGTGCGGCAGGAAGGAGAGAAAGACTTTTCTCTGAAAGTGTACCCCATAGTTAGAGGACCACTATCAAATGGACGATCACTTCTTTGTGGTTATTTGGGTAACAAAAATTAACCTTTATGGAGGTTTGAATTAGAAAATTCCTCATACACTCATCTACTGAATGTTGTATCTAGTTAATAGAACTTTTTGGGAATAGGTGTGCTTGATGCAATGAATCAGGATAGAAACCTACTGATCAAACAACGTATTTGTCTGCTTTCTGCCATGATGGATGTAAAACTGTAAGCAAGCCCCAGATAAATGCTTTCTTTTATCAGTGTTGCATTGGTTGTGGTATCACTTCATAGCAATATAATAAAAACTAAGAAAAAATTGAAGATAAAACCCAAACCAAACCAATAGCAGCAAACAAACAAACAAATAAACAAATAAAAGCAACCCCAAAGTTGGGTAGGTAGAGAAGCATGGATGGTAAATATAGAAGAATTGGTGGAGTAGGAATATATTTGATCAAAACAAGTTGTGTGAAACTCCCTAAAACTAATGACAATATTCAAATCTGTACCCCCAAAACTGAAAAACAAGAAGAACTATAGAATGAAAAAAAAATCCTAATATTACTGGTCCAAAATATCCACCCAGCTTGTTCTTTTAAGTATTTTAGAGTAAAATTAGCTTCCTGGGTTTTAAGGGTTTGGTATATTTTGCAATCATAACTTTTTTAGGTGAGGACAGAAAAAATGTAGGCACTAATACAAAAATTATAAACATAAATATTAAAAACACACAATAATAAATGGTGGTTTTATTACTGTTTCCTTCATCATTTAGCAAAATTTCAAGTCACTACTCAGGAGGTTAGTCCCTCCAGTCACATCTGTTTAAATGTCAGACGCTTACCCTGCAGATACTCAAGTAAAGACTTTCCAGATTAGCTATTTGTTCAAGGTTTTCTACCTATAACAATGTGTTGTCATGTATATTATTCACAAATTTTATTTAACATAATATCTCTTCCTGCCAGCCAGTCTGTACTCCCTTGTTTGGCATAGATGATATAAATGTTTTAATATGTCCTTGCATTTTTCTTCAATAGTGAGTGTTGCTTTTGTTCATGCATTATTAGCTTACGTAATTATTATTCTCTACTATTTTTTATAGAATACTGCAACCAGTTCATATGAACATGTAGAATTATCAAGATATTTACTGTCTTAGCATAAACCATTTCCTTGATCCAAATTGTAATGTAGTCCTTAGAGACTAATGCATGTGATTGAATATCAAGGTATATTAATACCATGAGAACACTCAGCTTGATATTGATATGTCACTATGCCATATTTTTAATGCGCAATTGATAAATAACTGGGTATAGAAAGCATGGGACTTGTGTCTTTCTTGGTAATTTCAGAGTGGTGGTAATTTTTTCTTTTGATAACAGACATTGGTTCTGGGCCTCATCACCTTATCATGTGAAAAGTGTCTCAAGGAGAAGTGACTTCTCTAAAACTCAACTTGTTTACATTTTAAATTTATAAATTGGCACATATAAAATTATTTGAAGAATTGTGATATCTGCAGATTTTCACTGCTGTACATGGAAGTGAATGGAAATTATTTTCCAATTAATTTATATTTTCCTACTACGTGAAACCAATTATTATTTCTGATTAACTCTTGGTGGATTCTGGCATGCCTTTTATGACAGCCACACAATTAGAAGTGTATTACCTCGCCTAGGAGTTCTGTAAGTATTATATCAGATTAGACCAGTACATGGTGTTTTCAATAGTTGTTGACCACCAACCCTAATCGATGTATTCCATACACCTTTAGCTCCTTTTGAATGGATGGTCCCAGTAGTCTGAATGACTCCCAATTGAGAATAACTTACCAGTGTAGCCCTTGGTTGCTCTCACAGGTTGAGGGTGGGCCCTTAATGCTGAACACACTGCTCTACACTGCCCACTTAGAAGACCTCTGTGACTCAAGCTGTGTTTGACTTGAAATCTTTCTTTCCTCGGTCTAGCCTCCATGCAACCAGAAAGAACTATGTACTGTGCACATTGCTAAGGGGAAAGTACTGCAACATATGGACATGATAATGAACAAAATGGCAAGATATCCATACATGCGTAAGTGGCCCGCACATGTTCCTGATATTCAACCCCTGCCTAATTGGACCTAAGGACCACTCTAGAGGAAGGAAACCGTGCCTTATACTGAAAGGCTGGCCATCTCCCTGAGGCGAGTGAGCTCATGAACACTGGGGAAAAAATCTATTCCTCATGCATGCTTCTAAACTTTCTCACTAATGCTTTGTGTTTCCTTGCTTTTAGCTAAAGCTTCCTTCGCTGTGCTGTGGCTGCCTGCCACCAGTGGCTGCCTCTCAGGCTTATCTTCTTCATTCTCCTCCTCCTGTCATCTGCGAGCTTTCCTACCCTTGGGTTGTCATTTTAAACACTACTAAATTATCTGTGAGCTTAATATTCAGGCCGTATTTATATTAAAAGAAAAAGAAGCTTACTCGAATAAATAATCTAATCACTATAACAAATAAATAGAGACAAATCTCAACACTTCTTTTCATTTTAAATAAGTGTACAAATAATTGGTTTCTTTATGGCATGCTTATTCACACATGCCATTGTACATTGCCTCATAATTGCTATAATGTTATCCCCTCCCATGCTAATCTTGTAACTTTGCCAAATTGTCTTTTTTCCCCAAATCATATAAATGCATATACAAAGTTAAATATAAATTTAAGCATGAGATAAACAGCATGCAACATTTAATTTTCTCTGTTTTTCTCCCATTATTCACTCTTGTCTCTCTTTCCCCATTCTTTTACTCTCCTTCCTTCCATACTAAGTCCAATGCATATATTTTACTTTCCTGCCAATGGGACAATTAAATGGTCTAACCAAACACTACCTAGTCAGAAGTAAGCTCCTGTTTCATCATGTGTTCTGTCTGAAATGGCAGATGATATAGCTCACTGGGATAGTCCTTTACTCCATATTGCTGGCATACACATGCCTCTCAGTCCACCTCCTCTGCAAATTTTCTCAAGGACTGAGCTTACACATTATGAGAGTAAAGGAAGAAAGGAGACAATGAATCGCAAGTGTTTGTTTCAGACAGTGCTCCAGTCTTATGCTGAGAAAGTTAATGGACCTTCATGGCCAGCAGAAATACTTGGCTTTCTACAAAAACCTCAGTAACAATGGCAACAAACAACCAACCAAACAAAACCAAACAATTGTGAACACCATAATCAGACTTTATAATCATTGCTATGAAGAATCTAATCTTGAGACAAGATGCATACTTAATTATCTTTAGTACTAGATTTGTACTGTGGAGCTGGACATAGTGGCATACTCCTTTGATCCCAGCACTCAGGAGGCAGAGGCAAGCTAATCTCTCTAAGTTCAAGGCCAGACTACTCTATAAAGTGAGTCCCGGCAAGCTAGGGCTACACAGAACCCTGTCTAATAAAACAAAAAACAAACAAAAATATTTTTAACTATGGTAACTATCATAAATATATGATAATTATTGATTTTTTGCTTTTAAAGCTATGCACAAAATTCAAGAATTGTTTTTAATTATCTATCATTTGTTTTCTATATATCTACACCAATTGCTAAGAACATATGTAGTATTTTTAAGATTTATTATTATTATTATTTATTTATTTTTTAGTTTTTTGAGATTGGGTTTCTCTGTGTAGCCTTGGCTTTCCTGGACTCACTTTGTAGACCAGGCTGGTCTCGAACTGACAGTGATCCACCTGCCCCTGCCTCCTGAGTGCTGGGATTAAAGGTGTGCACCACCACCTCCTGCTTTAAGATAATTTAATATTCTACTTTTATACCTGTTGCTGTATCAATGTATCCTGATGAAAACAACAACAAAGACTAAAGAGGAAAGGAAAGGTTTATTTGAACTCCCATGTTACAGTTCATCATTTTTACAGTCTTCTGGAATGAATTCACGAAGCTTACCATATGACATATCACATCCACAGTAAAGATCAAAGAGTGAATGAAACCATCCTGGTATACAAGCTTTCTGTCTTTTGGTCAGTTTTTTTCTGTCTCACACTGTTCAGGAAACCTGCCTTGGCATTGGCGACATCCTAAAGGACTGGGGCTCCCTCTTTTAATTAACAATCAAGATAGTTTCTCACAGACAGTCTAAGTGGCCAATGTGATTTATATAATTTTTCTTCAACACTCTCTTCCTAGCTTGTGTCATATTAACAGTTAACAATAACCAGCATATTCAATTAGTGCCTTACCAATGCATCATCAGAGAGACTTCCTTTTTTAGTAGATGGGAGATGACAGAGACACAAGTGGAAGAAAGTGAGAGACTATGCAGAAAAGGTGAAAGACTAAGAGCCAGAGGTGATGGATGATTCTAAGGAAGCAATGGCTTACAGAAAGAACATATATGATACAATTATCATCTCACTATGGCTGGGGTAGCACAGCAAAGGGCTGGATAGGTTCAAAACAGACAGTATTGGTATTAAGAGGAAAGTGACCATGGGCTCCCACACCTGACCAAGGTGGTATCTGCAATTAGTACCACCTTACAAAAGAAAAACCAAACAGAATGGAAATGATTTTCTCCAGTGGTTCTCACTGTGTATATTAACCCCACTTCAGGATAGTTAATGGGTAGTTAATGGTAGTTATAGGGTACCTCATACCGGCAGCACAAAATGAACCCAGTAGTATCTTTGTAGACATTTTTGTTTCATATTGATTTGATTGTTTTGTTTTGTTTGTTGGACTTTGCTTATAGATTTTGGTTTCTGTTCTAGGGTTGAAGGGTATTGTGCGCATGTTTCCTGTTTTGTAATTGTTTGATTGCTTTGTTTTTTTTATTTGTTTGTTTGTTTGTTTGCTTTTTAGAGAGAGAGAATAAAAATTCATGGAATTGTGTAGGTAAGGAGGTATGGGAGGAACTGTGAGGAGCTGTGGGTAAGAAAAAAGTGATCACACAATATTGTATTAAACATGTTGAATCAAAAAATCACTAGCTTATTGGTCTTGAATAAATGTCTTCTATCTAAATTGAATAAAAAATAAAAATGTAATAGTGGATTTTTAGATTCCTTCTTGTGTGAATATTTTAAACAGACTTTATGTCTGATGATGTTGGAATGCTCTGAACATGAATATGAGAAAATGAATGTACTGTGGAGGTTTTAATCTCTGAAAGTACATTTAAATATGTGATTTAATGTAATACATTTCCATAAAGCTGTGAATTTTTTTAGTTATAATAAAAATCCTTAATATTTTTGTTATGTTTCTTCTTAAATTATAACTTATAAATAATACAGAGATTCTATAGTATAGTTAAGAAATAAATGACAAGTTTTTAACTTAAAAACAAGGAATTGTAACTAACAATTAATCTAAAATTATAAAAAAGTATTTCAGCTATTTCTGTGCAATATATGTAAGAATTAGAGGTTTATCAATTATAAGCTCTATTCCAAACAAAACAAGGATTATGGAGCTACACAGTTAAGTAGTCAAATGTTTATTCAAAGATGATCTTGTTGAATCTCTTTTCAATAGAAAACAATTATACTTAACTTGTTATTATTCTCTTTTTATAAGCCTCATTTGTTCTATAGCTTTACAATATGGGGTATTATCATATAAAAGAAACACCATGAAATATTACTCAAAGCTTAGAGTCAAATTTGATGCTGCACTGCCTGTTTTTAATATTCTGCACAAAGATAAATATTTTAAAGTCTAGGATTCACATAGGCTCATTAGCCTTACGTGGCCTAGGATATATTATTTAGTCATGTTTCTTTTGCTTTGGTGTGATTAAGGGTCAAGGCCATGATTTCACAGGGCAAAGCCAAGTGCTCCTCAAGCTGATACTCTGAGTAGTCTACATTCAGGGTGTCCTTGTGTTTTTCATGGACTCATATGTAGTCATTAAGCTCCGCAGGCTGCTAAGGTCAACATCTACCTGAAACACTGTTCTAGTAAGTAATGACTCTAACGTCAAGGTCACTAGTCATAGAACATTATGCACAGGTATGAGTTTATTCTCTTGTGGGCACAGGTAAATTATCTCCTAGACTCATGCCATCTGTATACTCATTGAGAAATCTAAAGAAAACAATGAAGAATAGACGTTCTTGTCTGCCGCCATTAAGAAATGTTTTCCTCACTTTCATAGATTTTATCTAAGTTATTATGTACTCATGAATTTCTTGCTTATTTTGGCTTTTGTAGAATTTCTGCTTCGTGCAGAATCTCCAAGTCCAATTTCTGATGATAGGATATATTTGGTAGCTGTATTTCCTAAGTTTTGAGGATTTATGCAAACTGTGCATAAAAATAATTTTAAATTACTTGAAGATAATATAACAATATACAATATCATATGTTAGCTCCACCAAAATAACAAAAAATCTATGGCAACAATTGCTCAAAACAATTGCTAAGAAATGAATGTTAAACTGAAAGTCTATATTTTTATATTTATCTGTCTGAATTCATTCTCTTATGCACACAGAGGAACACAAATTATTTGGGTTCTGTAAAGAAAGTTGCAACATTTTAATTTCTTTTTGAATTATCACAGAATTTCTAATCAGGTAACAATATCACTCAGTTTAAGTGTCTACTAAGATGTTGGCTAATGCCTGGGTCACTTCCCAAGCACATATCTAAACTCATCATGTGAAGAACTGAATTAAGACCAACCCAGCTCCCTGATCTCAATTATTACATTATTTGCTTTCTATATTGTACAACTTGTCTTGTGAATTCCAACTACATTCAACATGAACATCTTTTGGCTCATTGTGCATCTCAAAAAATGTACTGATATATGTCATCAGTCACTAAATTGTAATTTCATCTGTACTTTAAACCTATTAACATACTTATCCATTCAATGTATTCCTTTGGGAGTGCTTCTATTTTTAACAACTTCAATTTTAATAAGAGGCATTTTCAGCATACATTCTTCTTCTGTACTTTGTATTCTTACATATATAAAAAGATTTTTGCTTTTATTTAACGAGCATAATAAATAATATTTCAGGACAACACCAAACAATAATGTATCAATAAGTAAATCTTCACAACTTGCAAAATTGATGTTTTATTTCTTAAAAATTCTTGACATAAGATTGTCCATGAAATTATAAACAGAATAGAACTGTTCACTTTATTCATTTGAAAAAGGTACTAAAATCATAGATATGATATAAATTTGATAATATCATCATTAAAACTCTCTGTCACTTGACACAGTTGAAGGAATATGAGTCAGGTGTTTTAGATACATACATTTGAGATTCTTACATTTAAGAAGCAATATCAAGTTGTAAAGTTACTTGCCCCTAAGTTTGTAACTAATGAATATCTTCAGATTCCAATTAATCAGCTTTAATTGAATTCATCTGAATGTTATGAAATGTACCCATCAATTTTTCATCATTGTTATTAACAGTATCATTATTTAAAATGTAATATAATAGAAATTTCACTAGAGTATAGCTATACCAGAAATCCTTTATAAAGGTACATTGACACCTACCTGTAAAGAATGGAGAGGAAATAAAGTCCTAAAACTCTTTTTGACTACACCTAAAACAATAGACTAGAAATTTTCATAAGTATTCAGTGAGTTATGGACCAGTAGATAAGGTCAAAATTGCTCAAAGGTTATAATAGTCTTCCTAGCCAATGGCTATAATTCTTTTTAATTCATTGTATCCTAATAAGAAAATAATTAAATTGTTTCCATTTATTGCCCAATAACTGTATTCTCAAATGGATGCTAGTTTAAATATTTTAAAAAACAAAATATGTGCTAATTAGGAATATTTCACTGTATGAATAAAAATATCTTCAGAAATGTGTTCATTACATAAATAATAAGGACCTTTTATGGTACAAATATTAATCAAGTAATTTTACTTGTGCTGATAGTCCATTGTAAGATATTATAATTCTTAAATTTAATTTTTCCTTGAAGATACAGATTCTCTTCAGGTTATTCACAATAGAGAAGAAAATTAAAGAAATCATTTCATTATTCTGGATCCAAAGTAGTGATTTCAGAATGTATGTCTCTCTCTTTTTATTTATTTATTTATTTATTTATTTATTTATTTATTTATTTATTTTTGGCTTCCTTCGTACTGTTAATAATATTTCCCACCTGCTCCCTAAGAAAAACTCGCTATGCTAATCAATAGACTAAAAAGAAAAACAAGAAATACATTTAAGTCAGTAAGCTGAATTGTATCTCAGAGTCATTTTTACTTGCATTTCCCTGATGACTAAGGATATTGAACATTTCTTTAAGTGTTTCTTGACCAGTAGATATTCTTTTTTTGTGAATTCTCTTTTTATATCTGTACCCCATTTTAACTAGGTAATATGGTTGGTTGATATCTAGTTTCTTGAGTTCTTCACATTTTGGATCAGCCCTCTTTTGGCTATAGTGTTGGTGAAGATGTTTTTCTATGCTGTAGACTATCATTTTGTCCTATTGACAGTATCTTTTGCCTTACAGAAGCCTTTCTTGGGGACCCATTTATTGTTATTGATCTTAGTGCCTGATCTGTGAGTGTCCTCTTCAGGAAGTGGTCTTCTATGCCAATGTCTTCAGGGTGGTTTTCCATTTCGCTTCTATCAGATGTATGCATACTTTTTTATGTTGAGGTGTTTGATCCACTGTGACTTGGGTTTTACGCAGGGTTATAGATATGGATCTATTTGCATTATTCTACATCCTGACATCCAGTTAGATAAGCACTAATTGTTGAAGATATTTTCTTTCATTTTATAGTTTTGGCGTTTTTTTTTTGTTTGTTTGTTTGTTTGTTTTTTTTTCGGTCAAAAACCAAAGTGTCCTTAGGTGTAGAGGTTTAGTTCTTTGTATTTGATTAGATTCCATTGACCAGCCTGTCAGTTGTTATGCCAGTACCATGGAATTTTGTTACTATTGCTTTGTAGTACAAATTGAAATCAGTAATAGGGATACCTCCAGAAGTTCTTTCTAGCTTGAGACCCAGGCCGTGAGGAGGAGTGCACCCCTAGCACTGTTAGTAATATTTGTCTATACTTGCAGACAGGAGCCTAGCATAATTGTCATTATAGAGGCTTCACCCAGCAACTGATGGAGACAGGTTCAGAGACTGATAGCTAAACATTAGGCTGAGCTTAGGGACTCCTATGGAAGACAGGGATGAATGACTGAAGGAGCCAGAGGGGTCAAGGACACTACAAGAGAATACAAAATCAACCCATCTGATCCCATAGGGCTCATGGAGCCTGAGCCTCCAACCAGAGGGCATGCATGGACCTGACCTAAGCCCTCTGCACAAATATGATAGTTACACAGCTTGGTCTTCATGTGGGACTTGTATCAGTAAGATCAAGGGCTGTCTCTGACTCTGTTGCCTGCTTTTGGGTCCCTTTCCCTTAACTGGCCTACCTAGTCTATCCTCAATAAGAGAAGATGCATCTATTTGTACTGCAACTTATTATGTCAAGGCTGGTTGATGTCCATAGGAGGGCTCCCATTTTATAAAAAGAAAGGGAGGAGGATGGGGATGGGGAGGAGATGAGGTGGGAGGGAAAGACTGGGAGGAGGGGAGGCAGAGGAATATGTGATCTGCATGTAAAGTAAATAAATAATCAATAAAAATTATTAAAACATCATATCCTTCTATAGACATTTAGGGAATTAATAAAGCTACTTATAAAGACTTACATTTTAATGAACATTTAGTGATTTAGTTTGTTGTAGGAAGTCAAACATAGTTTATAGTTATTTGATAGTCTTTATTCTAGCTGTATTGGACTAAACTCAGGTACTTGGGAACACAGGTCTAGCCAGAATACATGGTTTTTTGCAAGACAAAATCTATATGCTAGCATATTTGTAGCTGCAGGTGGTGCTCTTTATCACCGGCCAGTTTACTGAGTTTACTAGGGGCCATCTAGACATCAGGGTCCTAGAGTAGACTTCAATAATTTTCCTTGGGATTCTCAATCTAGGAAATTAAATTTAAACTTAACCTGAAATAGCCTCAGTAAGAATTCAAGATGGAGGAACCTCTGTACTGTCTTCCCTGTCACAAGTTTTCTATAGTCATCTGTCTGTAAAGTGGGAGTATTAAAACATACACGTAAGCAATACTATGATTCTGTTATATATTTTTAAATTTGTCTTTGAGAAATTAAATAAAATGTACACATATCTAGTGCCAAATCCAATATTTGGAAAACATTGCAATTCTGGTATATTAAAATATGCTGATTATTTATGTTCACGTGTAATTATGTCACATTACATGAGGATAATTAACTTATAACTAGTTGCATTTCAAGTATGGGGGAATTGAATACAACAGTTTCTTTATTCCTTTACTGTCATCTAATTATGGCAGAAAATAGTCAGTTTTGTTTGGAATCTCTGTATACTTTCAAGAATTATTCTTATTTGATTTGCCAGAAGAATTATATGAAGGTCAGTCTAAATTGTCAACTTGATGAGACATAGAATCACCTAGAAGCTTCTCTAGACAGACTTGTCTGGGATTACCATGATTAAGAAACTGAAGTGGAAAGAGTCACCCATTGTGGGCAAGGCTCCTGGACTGTAATTGACTGGGACACTAAGATTTGTTTCTCTCTTCTCTCTTACTATAGAAAGAGGGTGGGAAGGGGAACTGGGGGAGGGGGGAGCTGCACCAAACTCACTCTGCCCTGCTTTCCCCACCAGGAAAGATTATACTCTCCTCTAATGTGATACAAAACAGACCCTTCCTCCCATAATTTCATTTAGTATTTTAACATAGTAACAGAAAAACTAGGACAGTTCTTAGCACTATTGTATATCTGTCTCATTATAATAAAGTCTTTAATTCCAAACAGTAATAAATAATCCATAGGTGAGTGCTGGGTTACAGTTATAAGCTAATAGCATACTTTCATACCTCTAATTGGCTTTTCAGAATCCTCAATCAAAGCAAACAAACAAACAAACAAAAAGCTTAGAAATCTTTAGTTGAATGTTAGCATACCATCTGAGCAGTAAATATAATTTAAATTTGTGTGAAGAAAAGTAAATATGGTTAGTTATAATGAATGTGTTGGGACTAGGAAATGTGTGTGTCTTTGTCTACATTTAGTGACATTTTCCTTCTCTTTTTTCTTTTTTTAAATTATTTTATTTTTGTACATATACATTTATATTATTACACATATACACAATAAATTACTTATGGCAAGGAGAACCATGACACAATCAGGAATTATATAAATGTTACACTCTTAGTGTTTTGGCTATTTGTATTTGGCAGCCTTGAAGAAGACACCTTTCCTGTCTTGGTGCATCTAAATTTCTGAATGTAAATCAATCTCCATCACATATTGTCATTATCAACTTAGAACACCTATCTAGTCCTAAAAACATCTTAACCCCTAAATAATGAAGCTTCATTTTAAAACTAAGCTACCTGGTCTTCAACTCCATCAGAGACTTGACAAGGAGTAAACTTGATTATCTGAGTATGCCGGGAGTGCACTTTACTAGTGTTCGAAATGAAAAGATGACAGAGACAGTTTTCTACCTGAATAGTCACCCAAACTCTCTATAATGTTGGAGCATCTTCTTCAGCCTTCTGGCCCAGTATATCTGACAGACATATTTGGAAGGCAGGGACTATTGAGGACTTACTTACCCTGTCTTGGCAAAGTTTGGCCATTGACCTTGCCTGCTTCCAAGTTTGCCCTTTTTTTAGTCAGAATTCTGTCTGTCGTAGAAATAAGGATGATTTGCCCAGTGGCTAGTTTGCCACATTTGAAGCCATCTTCATGGTTCTTTGATGCTCATCATCTCCTTAAGGTAGGCTATGTGTTGCCAGGAGTTAACCTGTCTTATTGTCAATGAATCTTTAAAGTTGTCATTCAAAAGATATTTTTAATTTACTATATATATTTCTACTCTAATATGAGTTATTGTACCCATATAACTCAATTATTATATGAGGTTTACTTCCAATGCTTTGAAAGTGCTATCAAGCTGTTTAGGAGAAATAAGTTATACAAATTAAATATTAGTAGATTAAATCATGGTCATGTCAATTGCTAGTCTACTTTTATCACAAGAATATACACCTTAGGTTCAGCAGATATATATGACTCTATAGAAAGACAGGGTCTTCAGTAACCTCAGAGACATGCAGAATATGGCATTTTCCTTTTCTTAAGGATGTAATTGTTATGTCTGAACTTTAATGCCTCATTGCCATTAGTCTTTAATAAAGACATTCCATATGCATTCTTTGAATTCTTCTCCCTTAGTAATTTTTTTCTTTTAGTGCTTCATTTGAAAAAGGTGTGTCTGAGGAACAGATTATGATACAACTAATTTGAAATAGATTAAAGAATAGAAATAACTAAAACCTTGTGACATCTTCCCCCAATCTCCCCCAGTCCTCCCTCCCTTCATGATCTTAGATTTTCCTAATGGCTTTTAAGCAACACTGCCACTCTCCTTGGAACCCAATAGTAGGTCTGCCTATCTCCAAAACTGAAAGCTCAGTCCTAGCCCACATGTTCTATAGATATGAAGGGGATATTTTCTGTTCCGAACATGTCGTGCTCTGGCTTAGCACCTTTTATTTTGAACTATTTGTACTCTGAGTCATTTGCTACAAGGAATCTATGTTACTCAACCTAACTGTAAATAGAGCTCTTGTTAATTTTCTCTGTTCCTGAGGGTTAGGAACGAAAAAGGAAAGAAGACAATCCTAGTGTCCTATCAATCTTATTGTTGTATAAAAATTCTCTCCTTTTAGTCGGCCCTTTAACAATTTCCCACATGCATAAAAACCTGATCGCAGAGGGGAAAATCATTTTGTGTTCTAGTAATCTTATGCAAAGCACCAGTAACATAATTGTATATACAATGTACTTTCATTCCTTCAATTTGAGTTTAACTCTTCTCAGAAAGGGAAATCAAATTAAACTTTTGTTTTTTTTATGAGGAACCCACCAGAGGTGATCACTCAGGCACAGCTTATAGCCAACTGAAAGTCTTTATTCCAGATGGCTATAGCTACACTCATATTTCAGGACCTAAGTGTAGTACAGAGTGTTTAGGGACAGGGATTTGTAAAGGTAAACCCACACTCTATTATCTTGCTAGGCAGCGGCAGAGGAGGATTTGCTCAAGTAAGCAGGTTAACGGAAGCTAAGATAACTGGTTAGCTGGGAAGAAGGTTTGCACAAGCAGACAGTTTAACAGAAGTGGTTAGTTATGACTTCTTGACCTTGGGATCCCAGAATAGAGTTGGACAATTTTCTTAGAATTCTCCATCAAGGATATCATATTCTAGTTAAACTTGAAATGGCCTCAGTAAGAATATAAGATGGAAGAACCTTTGCACTGTTTTGCCCCTTCCCAGTCCAACTATAGTGTTCTAGAAGAGTGTATTTCTTCCTCAAATAACAGAATTCTTAAGAGATAATTCTGCCTTTGTTGAAATGGTTTGTTTGTTTGTTTTGGTTGTTGTTGTTCTCTACTGGTATCTGTCAGTATAAATTAAGCTTCATTCAAATTTAAAAGAGATTTAAATATCTACCACAAATGGAGGTTAAAAGGTTTGCATAATTAAAAAAGCAAAAACACTGACATAAATTCTCACCAGAGTTTCTACCATTCATGGAGATAGTGGAGACTATTCCAGTGCCTTCTTGTCTTACTCTTGAGGATGTTTACAAGTGGCTATAGTGATTTGAGAGGCATTTTCTCTTTTTACTTCAAGTCTATTTCTGCTGCCAATTATTACTCAACATGAAACTCAAAACCCATCAGAGACATTTCAGAGCCATGAATAATCACGGGCTTATTAGTCGAATTACAATAAAATAAGTATATAAGTAAAGGAGTATTATTATGAAGAAGCTGGCATATTTTTAAAAGTAGTCTTCAAGAGGATTGCATATGCTTTGTTTCTGAAGAATAAAAGAAATCTCAAGACTCGCCTTGAGCTTTCTGGGGTAAACCTTTTTCCAGACTCCATTCTTTGTGAACTAGGCTAAGTGGATTTATTCTATAGTAAATGGTTGGACACAAAGAAAATTCTGAAATGGAAAGCTTTTGCAAGGCACTACCTACATCTACTTTTTGTTCTGAGCTGGGAGACTATTCAGTGCGTTATTGAAGTACTTTGTTTTCAACCTACTTGAGATGGAGTAGTCTAATGATTTGTTTTCAAAATCTGTGCTTACAGAGAGAGGTGGAAAATGTTCCTTGGCTATTCCCACATGAAAGCAATACTACCAGTATAAGAATTACAATGCATAAACATCGTAAAATGAACAGCAAGAAATCATGTTTGTATCTTTAATTTAACACATAAAACATTTAGAAGTGGCAGAAACAGAATTATATGACACGTTCAAAATATATTTAAATATATAAAAGCCTTTGTTTCAAGTAAATACATCTGAGGAGCGCATTTGTCATAATTCACTCTGTTCATCACACAACAAAAGAGGCCACAACCAGAGGCATGAAACTACACTATCTGCAAATAATATGAGGAAATCTCTCTTGACTTAAGCACATTGCTAGACTCAGATCCATTTTCCCAAAGAAATTATAACTGCTAAATAAAAAAAAAACATGTATTTTTCCAGATATAATATAGTATATAATCTGTGAATTTAGGTTTAAATGGTACCATTTAAAAAGCAGCAATAGTTTATGTTAGTAATATTGTAATAGAGAGCAGAGTTTCAGAATCTAGTCTGAATTTAGCTCCTCTGGAAGTGGGTGTGGTCGTTAAGATGGGAACAAGGGAAAATCAGATACCCTGTTTTCTATAGGGCCTTACAAAAAACAGTGGCAAAAGCTTTCTGGAAGATTTGCATCTCAAATGAATGCAGAGAATTTGCAACTGGGTTTCTAAAGTAAGTTGTTTAATAAGAGAGACTAGAGGAGTTGCAATGAAAAAAGAAACCCAGAGTCATGTTAAACTAGGGGAAACATTTTTTAGGTAGTGAGCAAGCTGGATAAAAACTAGCAAAGTATTTTTATTCAAAATATTTATTCTGTGCACATTAACAGTCCTTGTGGGAAATGTTCTCTTACATTACAAGATATATTTCTTATAAATGAAATGCAGAAATGACCAGAAACGCTAAGAAAAAGAGAAGAAGAAGAGGAGAAGGAGAAGGAGGAGGAGAAGAAGGAAGAGAAAAAGAAGGAAAGAAACATTAAGTCTTCAGGACTATATTAGTACAATTTCATTGCAAGAATGCCTCTATGAGCAAAGAAATAGTTTGAAGAATGAAAATGATGTCTTATTGTAACTGCCTTAATATCATCAGACTAGTCTCATTGTTTCTCAGAATAAAATAATTGAAGCAATTTATCCTCAAGACAAGGGCTATATAACACTATCTATTATTGCTGCTGTGAGTGTAGTCATAAGAGACAAGATGCAATCTGAATGAAGCAGACTGCTTTTAGAAGTGTTGCTTCTAATGGTAGCTGTACTTATGGTAACTGTAGCCACCATGTCTGATGAACAGCAGAGACAAATGGTTCACTACCTACTAGGCTTTCAGCTTCTTATGGGTAGTGGGCACCATATTTCATGTTGTACACGTTAGGTCCTATTAAACGCTTAGATGCTTATACATAATCAAAGAAATGTTTCTTGGATATTGGCAAAGCTTTCATACAGAAAAGAGGAATTAGTCAATAAACATTTAATTCATGAGAAACATTTAATACCCCATGAAAAGAGTAGTTTCTAAACTAGCAGCATTTGAAAGTTTTATTTCCTCATAATCATTGCATTATTGTCTAAGTTGTTAATCAAATAGGGTGCTTTGTCCAGTTCAGATGTTATATTGGAGAGGCCCTTCAAATATTGGTTGGCAGTATTACTACTTTGCTTCTTGTTTTATAGAAAACTAAAATTGAAGTTTACTTGGGAGCAGAAAATCTGTATGTGGCATGCCTTTAAAGAAAATAAACATGCATCACTCTCTAGAGAGCCTGTATCATCCATTCAGAAACTTTGCCGAATGCTCATTTCTAAAATCCCGCACTTTGGCTTGTGAGTCCTTGGTACTACCTGAGCCGATGGGGTCCAGTGAGGTGCATCACTTTTCATCACTGAAATTTTCATCAGCTCAAGGTTTTCAATATTACAAGTAAAAAGATTGATAACCACAAAGCACATTTTAAATACAATAAGATTACATATAGTTTATAATAAATAAATGTAAACTTAACAGAAACATGCAGATTAGAACACACAAACACCATGCTGTGAGGTTTTGCGCCTCACCTTCCAGCTTTAGTAATGGCTCTGTTTCGCAGGAGACACAACCTCACATCATGACACTCTTGCTGGTGGTGCAAACTACCTTCCTGGTATAGGCAAGCTTTCTGTGCTCCATGTCTACTCCTGGTTGATTTGATTTGATCTGATTTTTGATTTTTATTGTATTTTGATTTGATTTTAGAAAATTCTCTTGTCATCTTTCTCTGCCATAATCTTTCTTCTGGCATTCTAACTTTTCCTCATGGTTTTCTGTGTTTTGCGTCATGTGCTATCTTGGACTGCTTCTGTTTTATCTGTAGTTGACTTTCAGCTTTGGCAGAAAGAGGCTCACATTTGTTTAAAAAAAAAAAAGTTCAAACCTTATTCATCACCCAATACCTTCAATCACCTTGTACATTTAATTTAGGACATTGGAGCTTATACATTTTTAAATTCACTTACCTGTTTTTTTTATATAAAAGTAAAGCCATTAAAGAAATTCAAATTTGATTACGTTAAAGACTTTTTTTTGGAGATACGTTTATCTAGTTGACTTAACAAGTCAATGCAATTGCATCTTGTCTCCAGAATAGTATTGTGCTCAATTAAAATATTTTATTTCTTAATAATGTTATATGTAGTTAGCATAACTTGACAAAAATAGCATTTCTATGATTATGAAAATTTCATGTCCTTTCTAAAGCATGTTTCAAAAAACACAAGTCCTCAGCTTCTGCAATCTATGCAAAAGGACATGGGATGCATTTTACCACTAATGTTTCCACATTTGTATTCAAATATTTTAAATTCTATTTCTAAAGTCAGGATGGACAGGTTACTATGATTACAGTTTTGTTTGTCTGTGTCACAAACTAAGATATTACCATAGAAATATGATTCTCAGTTTTTGCAAACACGATGTGCAGATACTACTGAGTAGTTAGTTACTGGTGGTGAATGCTTGCTACACATAACATAGCAATCAAGAGTGGCCTGGAATTCTGGTGTTCAGCAGATG
This sequence comes from Acomys percivali, assembly GCA_907169655.1. Taxonomy (NCBI): domain Eukaryota; kingdom Metazoa; phylum Chordata; class Mammalia; order Rodentia; family Muridae; genus Acomys; species Acomys percivali. The sequence continues at coordinate 11,458,020 of OU015743.1, read as the reverse complement.
ACATTTTGGTAAAATACATGGCAAGTACATATACTGTAAATCATAGTAGAAGAAAATGAAGGAAGCATAGATGATATGCAGTGTTATCAGGATGCAGAATTGGCTCTGAATGGAGGGGATCATAGAGCTGGGAAATCAAGTGAGAAAAAGTAGATATCTCCCATCATTAATGCTAAGCAAAGGACAGTGTGGAAAGATAAGATATGATTCAGACTCAAAGGAAATATAAAATAGTGAGTTCATAGAAACGTTGTCTTGTGAAGTATATAGAAAAGTAGATTATTTCTAAATTTTCCAGTACATATGATAAAATTTTGATGTCACTGTTTGAAAACTATTACCCAATTCAATTATATTTCTGTAAGGTTTTAATTTTAGGAGGTACTATATAAGGGTAATAGCATAGGATCTCTCCTAATAGTTTTTTTCCCCAGGATAAAACACACTTTATAAAAATTGCACAGAAATAAAGTAGCCACTCAAATATCTGCCTAAGGCTAAAGTCAGTATATCTCAATAAAGTTCTACAAGTTTGAATTGCTGTTATAATGTCCTGGGGCTTTACTTTGGCTCTAATACTTTGACTATGAATTATATTTTTATGCACTTATTTATCACAATGAAAGACAAAAATCTATCATGCAGATAAAACTAAATACAATTTGGTTTATATCCCTTTGAAAATTCTTGAGTGCTTTATTTGTATTTTGTCCAATACCTGATGTTATCTTTTCTCTCTTTTATAAATTTTACATTGCACCCACATATGCATATGAGGTAGAACATGCATTTTTCTGGGAATAGATTACCCAATAAGAATTTAACATTTCCTTCAAAATCTGTTAGTCTTCTAACAATTTTAATTCTCATTATCTACTTGACCCCAGATACAGATGATCAGAGTTTGACTACAAGGAAACAATTTTATTGGGAATATAGTCATAATGAAAGGATCCAGAGGGTCCTAGAAACCTACAAGAAGATCACCAAGGCTGATGGGTCTGGACCCAGGGGGGCCCAGCACAAACTACTGTACCAAGGACAATGCGTACAGTAAATATAGACCCCCTAATCAGATCTATCCAATGGACAGTGCGTTCTCCACAATTGTGTGGAGAGCTATTGACTGACTGTGACATGAACTCTGGTGCCCCCTATTTGACCACTTCCCCTTGGTGGCACTCAAGAGGAAGGGGAAGCAGGCTATCCAAATGAGATCTGATAGACTGTTACCACATGGTGGGCCAGGAGGTCCCCTTCTGTTACAGGCTTAGAAGGAGGAGGGGGTGGCATAATGGGGAAGTAAAAGTGATAGGCATTGAAAATGTTAGGTCTGAACCTGCTGGAAGATGCTTGAAAGATTTCTAAGACTATATGATTTTTCTTTTCCTTTTTAAAATTTAAATAATTTATTCAGAACATCTCAATTATTATCCCCTCACTTGTATCTTCCCCATTTAATTCTGTCCCCTTGAGTTCTGAATACTTAATTCCAGGCTTTATTAATTCTACTCCCTTTGCTTCCCATAGTAATTATCTTATTTTAGCACATTTTCTTTCTATTATGTTTATTATTTGTTCTGTCCCCCATGCTAGACTCTATGCTCTATCAAGACAGAGATCTTTCTAGGTTTTATTCATTTGTGTGTTCCAACTGTACAACTAGGTTATATGCAACATTAAATAATGATATTGGATAATTATTACTTCATAAATGCATAAATTAAGTGGGCTGTTAATGTCACACTTTATTTCTTCATGTTAGTTGTATATGTTATTGAGGCTTAATTATATTTTAAATGATCAAGGATGATCAAAGTGTTATTTTGAGAAACTTTGTTTTCGGTTAGGTGCAGTCTAACTTGTGTACACTGTTCTCAAACTTTTGGTAACAATAATCCTGAAACCTCCGCATCCTCAGGTACCAGGGACTCTAGGCATAGATTGCTTTGATTGGTGTGAAATAGTAAAGTACGATCATATTTTATTTAATTTTGAATGCTTTTGCTCATTAACAAGTTAACTGTGATTGTGGAGGAATGTCTTGAATGGATGTAACAACTATCAATAAAGTGCTGTTTAGCTAATTAGCTGAGTATAAGGACAGGAAGTGGAAGGCTGGACTTCCTGGAGAGGGGTGGAGCAAAGACTGACAGTTGAGAGGGGAAGATGGTTTACAGTTGAGGAGGATGGAGAGAGAAAAGGCCCAAGGCAAGTGCTTGGGATATATGTATGGTATAAGGTTTAGAGTAGTTTATGTTATTTTACAAGTAGATTAGAATCAGTTTAGAATCTTCCTGGTGTAGTACTGGCAGCTTTAAAGTATGTTTTAGTCTCCCTGTGTCCATTATTGGCTTCAAAGGCCGAGCAGATACAAATTACTTTAACAGTAGCTTAATATTTTTCTCCTTTAACTTTTTACTTTTGAGGCATAGCAGTTTAAAAAGCAAACATTGTTACAGCTATATGATACATTTGTGTTATATCCAAGTTCTATAGTCTTTATTTTTTCTATTTTCAAAAGCTTGTTTTTACTATTGATGTTTTTCCATTTAAAACTAAACCATAGGCCTGGTGGTATAGTCTTGGGGTAAGGCAGTTGAATGTACTAAGATCAGGAGTTGATCATCAGATAACAAATAAAATTTTAAATAAATAAATAAGTAAATAAATGAATGTCACATTTATTTATTTATTTTTATTTATTTATTTATTTTTATTAATTTATTCTTGTTATATCTCAATGGTTATCCCATCCCTCGTATCCTCCCATTCTTCCCTCCCTCCCAATTTTCCCCTTCTTCCCCTCCCCTATGACTGTTCCTGAGGGGGATTACTTCCCCCTGTATATGCTTATAGGGTATCAAGTCTCTTCTTGGTAACCGGCTGTCCTTCCTCTGAGTGCCACCAGGTCTCCCTCTCCAGGGGACATGGTCAAATGTGAGGCACCAGAGTACGTGAGAAAGTCATATCCCACTCTCCACTCAACTGTGGAGAATGTTCTGAAAATAATGACAAAGAAGTACAGTATAGTAAACATAAACCAGTTTAAAAGCACAGTGTTATCATTATCAATTATTACATGTAATTGTATGTGTGCTATTATTTTAATGATTGCCAGTGAAGTTGGTTTATTTAAATAAATCTCATAAATGCAGTACTAGAATGTGAGAATTAGGGTGCACTATGGTGTTATAACATAACTAAGCCTTAGGAACATTTAATTTCCTTATGATTTTAATAGATCATTGTGGTTTATGTATGTACTGACCTGTTGAGTGAAACCTACTATGTCCACATGCAGAGAATGTGGAGACTCTAGTACAAGGCTTGAATATAAAAAGTACTTATACTTGTGTGGTTATTTTCTAATTATTCTGTTTATTAATGTATGCTTTGTAACCTACTGTTATATCTATAAATATTAATTAAATTGATATCTGAACCCAGTCACACATTCTAGGGTTTTACCTGTGCAGTTTGACACTGAAACACCAAATGTTAGAAGGTGGCCCAGATACTGCTTATGAGGACAAATTGTGAATTAGTAGGTCACTGCCAGCAGTACCTAAATAAAGGAATTTATTTATATGAAAACTGCAATCATTAATATATATTTTATCATAAATCAAGTTTCAAGTTATATATTTTATGAGAATTGAATCTTTTTTAAAACTTTATATGATATACACTGTAGTGCACTTTGGATTTCATGAAGAAATATAACATAAAACCAAACAAACACACACACAAAATAAACAAAAAAGAATTTAGAGTTAAAGTGTAAAAAATAATATTATGAAATCTTACATCAAATTTTTATCTATTGGCCTTTCAAAGGTAAATTTTTACCAAAGACAAAGAAGGCTATCTATTTTATCCACTAGAGAAACAACAGTATTGACAGCCACCCTTTCCATCTCCATGGCAATGGGAGACAAATGTATCTTAAAAGGACAAGAATGAGAAGAGATGAGCTATGGCACTGAGGGGAGGCTGAAGATAACAAAGGCTGTGGATGTCCACACAGTCTGGATGATTTCTGAGGATCATAAAAAGATACCACAGGACTTATTTTACACCTATCCCCTATCAGATTCTGACAGTCAAAGTTGAATTATTAAAAGAAAGTTTCATTCAATATATAGATAATATGGTATCTTTAATATTTAAACACTGGTATTTCTTTTTATCGTTAGATATTTATATAAAACCTAAGAGTAATAATATGTCTTAGTTTTTACAGGAACTATTCAAGCACAATCAATGTTTAAGATTATTTAAAAATTAAGTTGTTCCTCTCTTCTGGCTTATTCATGTATATTTATTACTGAGAACCCTTTCTTCAACTACCAAAGGAATTGAAGATGAAATAGAAAAGTGGACAAAGAGATAATTGCAATACTTTAATAGCTTTTAACTCATTGTCATGTACCAAATAACACTAAAAAAAGGAATGGTGGGTACAGCCATTCTATGCCAGTCTCCTAATAATTTCCTACAATTCCCTTAAGTTAAAATTACATAGTAGTGCAGGGGAAAAATGAATCAGGAAAGCAGATATGAATGGAGAAGGGTAGAATACCTATAGCAAAATGTTCTGATGTCCCATGTACAAACTCAATTGGACGTGTGCATCTACCTAAAGTTTATGTGATCTCTTGTGGTCTTGTCAGAATAGAGATGTTAGAACAGTAATATTGCCTATTCTTTATTCCTCTCTCTGGCTTTGTCTCTTTTATCAGTCTCCCTCTCCGTTCCCACTCTCCTTTCCTCCCCCACTGTGTGTGCATGTGTGTGTGTGTGTGTGTGTGTGTGTGTGTAAGATGTTCTTTACATTTTGTATTTATTTTCTTCATACTCAAGATTCTTGATTTTACCATTTTTATGTCTTTGTCTTATCATTTACTCCACAAATTCCTTATCTCTAGTTAGGAAGAAATGAAAACAGCTCCCTTGGAGGTTTTGCTACCTTCCTTCCTTCCCACTAATGCACCTTTCAGTGCTTCAGGGTTCCTGTGAAGAGACAGTCAGATTTCACACTCTCAGGCTTAATGGAATGAGGTGGCTGTGGCAGTGCTGATACGATCAGCTGTAGAAGGTAAATGATGTGCGTTTTTATTAGTAAGATGGGGAATGTAGAAAAGCCTTTCACAATGCTGAAACATGTCATTGGTATATGCAGAAAGTTTGACTCAATAATACCATTCTCAGAACAAGAATACGATCACATTTATCAGTCATTTACGTAATAATACCATTTTCTGAAAATATATCAGTAGAAAAAGCAAAATTAAATATACTAATAACTTCTAATTCATATATAGCACACATAAGCAAATTACCAAATTATTCTTTTATTCTTTCTTATTTTGTAATTTTAGAATTGGTGGCGATAAGATGTACTAGGCCATATTTACTGCATTATTATTAGTTGGGTTTTTGTTGGTTTGTTTTAAATATGGTTCCCTATATCTTTAATAATTCCATTACTTAAGGAAAATAACTAAGTCCACTTTGCTAAAAAAACATATTATCAGTAAAAACTCCACATGGTATAAGACTTTAGTATATCAATGAGCATGTCAATAGTTTCTGCAGAAAAACTAGCACACATATAGTCAAGGCTTCTGTTTAAATTTACCTGATTGCTTTCCCTTTAATTATAATTCAGTCTTCCATGACTTTAAAAGCTCCGGTATTTCCACACAATAAAGAAAGTAATCTTGCTTCAGAGAACAAGGGCTAGGTTTCTTCTCATCAAATTTGGTTCTGATGTTGCCAGAAGTAACTTCTAGACCCTGTGAGTTGAGGTTTCAGTTTCCAACAAATCCCTCTACGTCCTCCACCTCCACTATCAAGCCTCATGTTGTTTGACCTATGCCTCTGATCAGCCCACTGTATATCAGATTCACTACACCCAATTTGGTATAGCAGCACACAGAACGAAGACATGGATTGTTAGAAGAAGACACATGATATCAAGACTCCACATACATGTACACCCATACACATGCACATAAATAAATGTATATATGCAATTTGTACATATATATATATATATATACGACCACAAAGCAATATACAACCAAAAGTATAACATATGTATTCTCAGTGGGTATTTGGTTATATATTACAAACTTTAATTTAAAATCAGCATTGTCCATGAGTTTATATACATATAAAAACAATAAACATCACATATAAAATGCAAAAGCACAAGGAAAGAAGAGCTATCTTGTTGGTCACTGGATCTAATTTAGATGTTCTACTGAGTGAAGAGTGGCATGACAGTGTCCCAGTTACATAGTCTCCTCAACATATGTAGTATGACTCACCATATCGACATAGTACATAGAAATGGAATACCTCTCTTCCCTCCAAAGGAAGACGTCCCATTAGTTTAACTATTGTGACAAATAACTGAATACACTAATATTTTCCTGGACAGTTTTCAAATGCTTCCTATTTGCTGTGGGGCTAAATGTCAGGGTACATATATTTTTCTCTTACAACTCCTCCAAATATTCCATTTCTACATTTCCCTATACATATTGTTCTCTCCAACAATTTATATCTGTATCTCTAATCATGCATATTGTGATTGTGGAATACTCATTTTTAATTAATTGCTACCACATATTTGCATATAAGATATACTTTTAATGATGGAAAATAAATACTGTTGTAACACAAGCTCAGGTCTACATAATTAAATTAGTATATGTAATGATGATGAAAAATCCAACACATAGGAATTAAGTCTGGTCTTCTTGAGTAATGAAATAGATTATAATCATTTCTGAGGCCTGATTCATGTAACCAGGCTTGTTAGCTACTCTAATAACTAGAAGTCATGGCAGCAAAATGTAATACATGAACTACAAAAGATCTGTATATCAACAGTTATGCTTAGACTTTGAAATACTTGGTCTTTGAGATTGTGTTCCCATACGTAAATTGTATCTACTAGTCTATTCAAGTCTGTGTGATACAAAAAGTGCCTGGTTTTAGTTCTGGTTTTATTTAGATTGCAGCTCAAGAAAAGATGCTTAGCAAATAAAAATGTATCACTCTTTTACCATAGCTGACAAAAATTTATAGATGAGTTAAGAGAATAGCAGCACTCTATTGTACATTTAATAATGGTGAATTATTATTACTCCTGGTTTTTAAAAATGATGCATAATTTAAAAGTCAATAAAAGTAGCATGAGCTGCACTACCATTAATATGTCTCTAGCACTTCTTCAGGAATTGTAATTCCTAATTATTGTATCACTTAATTCTGATACAATTCCAAATGGACAAATAAGTTAGAGAATGCCCAGAAAAACTTGAATTTAAGATGAACTACTGGTTTTATTATTACAAAGCACATGGTGTTTGTCATTTAATTGATGCATTTCCACTAAAATATTGAATTGTTGTTTATGTGAAATTCAAATGTGTCTTTTTGTAGCCTAGAATTAAGCCTTAAAATGACTAGATACATTTTTTGAGACAGAGTTATACTATGTGGACAGCTGGCTTGTTACTCTCTCTGTATACCAGTCTGGCCAGGTACTCATTGAGATCTGCTTGCCTTTGCCTCCTGAGTTCTGATATTAAATAATAGCCCTTTATGGATGTGTTGATCAGATGCATTCAATTATGATTTACAAAGTAAAGAAAAAATACATAGTGGAATGAAGTGATGAAGTCACTTTCACGGTGCTGTGAGGGTACTTACTTTGCAATAAAATCAGCTAGATCTGGCATACTTCTAACCATTTCATTCATCTTTTCCTCAGTGACAGCGTCAGGGTTCAAAGGTTTCCCAGTGTGATCACTTGTTCTCACCTGTAACCATGCGTGACTGAATTCTGTTATTCATCAAGGTAAACATGCGCAACATCGGTCAAAGGTTCACTCTATCTCGTTATTCCAAAATGCATCCCTGTGCTTAGGTAGTGTCATTAAAGTAGCACTAATGTGATTAACCTGCACATTTGTCTCAAGAAACTTTTCCAGAGATCAGTGAGCAATAACAGCCCATGACTTACTCTATAAGAAAAAATTTAGTTTTCTAGTGTATCCACAGGTCTCTGTAACATCTCTTCAACATTTACCTGCTAATCATTAGCCATTTACTTGTAAAAATCCTAATCATGTATATGCTGATTCAAAAAGACAGCACAACATCTCTTCAAGTACTACGGTAGCTCATTTTTTTTAAATAAGGAAAAGACCCAGACCATAAACGGAAATGCAGTTTGCAGACACCATTCAATAAAAAGCTCATTGGCATCCCAGTATCCTCACACAACACACACACACACACACACACACACACACACACACACACACACACA
>OU015743.1:11418819-11449657 GCA_907169655.1 Acomys percivali | reverse complement strand
CACACACACACACACACACACACACACACACACACACACACACACACTATATGAATTCAACCTAAGTAAAACGCCGCTTATTACTACTAATAATTCTATTATTGCTAATCTCACTACCCCCTCTCTCACGTGTGTGTTTTAAAATGATTTAATAAACTTTCAATGAATATGTAACTAAATGGTAAGCTACCATGTATTAATATGAAACTGTGAATAATATATGACTCTTATATACTGATACCTTCTACAACCACTTGCACATTATTTTACAAGGAATGGAAGCATGAAATAGTTTTGAAAACTTATAAATTAGTTAATGTTGTGACTAGGTTCAAATACTGATGAAAAAATGAATGATTGAATATATTAAGGATAATCTTGGAGTTAGATAAAACCAGATTTTCATCTGACACTATTATTATTGGTAAAATAAATAGTTTTAAACTCTCAGATTTATTGCTATAATAAGTATGAATAGTAGTAGTTAAAGTCAAACAAAGAAGAAGCATGGTGATCTTAGCCTATGACACCTAGTAGATGATCTTTTAAAAAGAAGCCAATTCCTCACATCCTGTAAAGAATCAACTACCCTGATGAAGCGTATCAGGTTTCACTAGTCTCAAAAGAGAAGAATAAAGGGAAGCGGCATGAAGTCTTTGAGTGATTTCATTATTAATGGAGTAGAATATAATTTGCTAACATAGAATTAAAATATTTTACAGGGTAATTTTAATTTTTGTTTTGTGGTGTTTCCTATATTTAATTTGATATGATATTCTAGTTTCAGGTACAAAGACGACTAGTAAAATATTCTTGACATATTTACAAATTTTTAAAAGTCACACCTATATCTTTTTTTTTTTTTTTTAATTTCAGTAACTACAAGAAATGACTCACTCCATGCACTGTTCCGGTGGAAAATCCATCAGCCTCTGCCTTTCTGTACCACATTTATCTCAGCATTTCTAGTATGTGATATAAAACAATGCTAGCATCTTATATCTGATGAATATAAAACTGACAAAATGAAAAGCTGTCTGTGAGAAGAAATTCAGGCTGATTTGTAAATTAGTAAAACACTCTCAGCTTCCTCAAATACATTTTTGAAACAAACATATTTTATGCTACATTTTTATACTGACAAATTATCTTTGAACAAGGTTCAAAACAAAGTTAGCAATTTTGGTAGCTAATTACCCCACCATTCTTTATACATGATTAAACTAAGATTCTAAGTAAATATCTAAAGTATTTTTTTTTCATATGTAGAAACTTGAGTTTAATTTAACATGATCTTGGAGTGAAATAAAGATTCAAATAAAATCTAGGTAGTATTTTTTTAAATCTTTTATTAATTTATTCTTGTTACATCTCAATGGTTATCCCATTCCTTGTATCTTCCCATTCTTCCCTCCCTCCCATTTTCCCCTTAATCCCCTCCCCTATGACTGTTCCTGAGGGGGATTACCTCCCGCTGTATATGCTCATAGGGTATCAAGTCTCTTCTTGGTAGCCTGCTATCCTTCCTCTGAGTGCCACCAGGTTTCCCCCTCCTGGGGACATGGTCAAATATGAGTCACCAGAGTATGAGAGAAAGTCATATCCCATTCTCCACTCAACTGTGGAGACTGTTCTGACCATTGGCTAGATCTGGGTAGGGGTTTAAATTTTACCGCCTGTATTGTACTTGGCCAGTGCCTTAGTTTGAGTGGGTCACCCTGGGCCCAAATCTGCCTATCATAATGTTCTACTTGTAGGTTTCTAGGACCCTCTGGATCCTTCTACTTTGCTATTCTCCCATGCTTCTCTCATCTACAGTCCCAATTGGATGTCCTCCCCTCTGTCCCAGTTTCCTGGTAAGTGAAGGCTTTCGTGGGACACACCCCTTGGGCTAGTATGCAGATATAAGTGAGTATATACCATTTGAGTCTTTCTGCTTCTGGGTTAACTCATTATGATCATTTCTAGCTCAATCCATTTATCCACAAATTTTGGGAATTCCTTGTATTTAATAGCTGAGTAGTATTCCATAGTGTATATGTACCACAGTTTCTTTATCCATTCTTCTACTGATGGACACTTAGGCTGTTTCTATGATCTGGCTATTATGAATAAGGCTGCTAAGAACATGGTTGAGCAAATTTTCTTGTTGTGTGCTGGTGCATCTTCTGGGTATATTCCCAGGAGTGGAATAGCTGGGTCTTGAGGAAGCCCTATTCCCAGTTTTCTGAGGTAGCACCAGATAGATTTCCAAAGTGGTTGTACTAGTTTGCATTCCCACCAGCAATGAAGGAGTGTTCCTCTCTCCCCACATCATCGCCAGCATGTGGTGTCGCTTGAGTTTTTGATCTTAGCCATTCTGATGGGTGTAAGATGGAATCTCAGAGTTGTCTTGATTTGCATTTCCCTGATGACTAAGGAGGTTGAGCATTTCTTTAAGTGTTTCTCAGCTATTTGATATTCCTCTGTTGAGAATTCTCTGTTTAGTTCCAAGTCCCATTTCTCAATTGTGTTATTTGGTTTGGTGGTGTTTAATTTCTTGAGTTCTTTATATATTTTGGATATTAGACCTTTGTCAGATGTAGGGTTTGTGAAGATCTTTTCCCAGTCTGTAGGCTGTCACTTTGGTCTCTTGACAGTGTCTCTAGCCTTACAGAGGCTTCTCAGCCTCATGAGGTCCCAATTATTAACTGTTGACCTTAAGGCCTGGGCTGTTGGTATTCTGTTCAGGAAGTTGTCTCCTGTGCCAATATGTTCCAGGCTCTTCCCCACTTTTTCTTCTAAGTGACTTAGTGTCTCTGGTTTTATTGTTGAGGTCTTTAATCCACTTGAATTTGAGTTTTGTGCAAGGTGACAACTATGGGTCCAGTTGCATATTTTTACATGTAGACTTCCAGTTAGACCAGCCAAATTTGTTGAAGATGCTATCCTTTTTCCATTGAATGGATTTGGCTTCTTTGTCAAAAATCAAGTGACCATATGTGTGTGGATTCATATCTGGGTCTTCGATTCGGTTCCACTGATCAACCAGCCTGTTGCTGTGCCAGTACCATGCTGTTTTAATTACTATTGCTTTATAGTACAGTTTGAGATCAGGTATGGAGATTCCTCCGGAGCACCTTTTATTATACAAGATTGTTTTAGCTATTCTGGGTTTTTTGTTTTTCCAATGAAGTTCAGAATTGAACTTTCAATGTCTTTAAAAAATTGTGTAGGTATTTTGATAGGGGTTGCATTGAATCTGTAGATTGCTTTGGTAGGATGGCCTTTTTTAGTATGTTAATTCTCCCAATCCATGAGCAAGGAAGATCCTTCCATCTTATCATGTCATCTTCAATCTCTTTCTTCAGAGTTTTGAAATATTTTTCAATCAAGTCCTTTACTTGCTTAGTTAGAGTAGCTTCTAAATATTTTATATTGCTTGTGCCTAATGTGAAGGGTGTGGCTTTCCTCATTTCTTCCTCTGCAAGCTTGTCATTTGTGTACTTTTTTGAGTTAATTTTGTATCCAGCCAAATTGCTGAAGGTGTTTATCAGCTGTAGGAGTTTTCTGGTGGAATTTTGAAGGTCACTTATGTACACTATCATATCATCTGCAAATAGGGATAATTTGACTTCCTCCAAATCTAGGTAGTATTAATATGAATAGTCTACATGTATCTTGAATACAGGATAGAAATTTCAAGAAAATATTATCTGGTAGTTGCCTTGCCCATTCTACAAAGGTGTACATGAAATTATGTAAGTAAACCAAAAGGTATTCCTTGAGGCTAATTAGAGAGGTCATTTCAAACTCACTTTTAATAACTTTATAAATTCAAGCTTCAACTTTCCTAAAAATTTTAATAATGTAGTCTTTGGTACACAGCAGATATCAATAACAATGTGATATGAAATATCTGCAGAAATGTGTTTTATCACTTCCCTGCATTATTCCAAGAGAGGCCTATTAGGAAAGCTATTGAAAAAACTTATAAGACCTACTATGAGGCTAACCATTTATTGAGCCATTTGTTCAACGTCTTACTAATCAGTTTCTTTGGTTGCTTTGTTCTACCTACAATTGTGAGTAGGCAAGAACAGCCCTGCGAGTGTGGGTCTTTCCTAATGTCTAAATGCTCCCAGTTTGGTAGGTAGAAATGGCAACAACAGTCAGGTCAAGTAAGAGTAGTATTTGTCTCCATGTAGTGTCACTCTCCTTATATAGGCTTCTCATGTAAGACGTCAAAATTAAGATGTTCCACATTTGGCAGGACAGCTGTTTCAGTTCTGAGCAAGCGTACGTATTTGAATTCCTCAGCCTTTGACAGTAGCCAATGTTATAACTCCTAAGTCCAGGGTATCTAAGACTATCAGTTACTAAAGATTTGACATTTCTTTGAAACTTTCAGTGACAATCCCCTTAATTTGTCTTCTCTGGCTCTAAAGTATACTATCCTCATGACTGCTTTGTGATGCTCTTGTTGACAGTATTTGCATTTCAAAGCTTTGGATGATAGTAGCACATAGCCTATTTCTTGATCTGGCTTAACTCCATGCCTATACTTTTATTGGTAGGCATTTCTATCATGTTAGGATCTCTACTGAAACTTAAACTCCCATTCATAGTTTCACTCAATAACTTCATAGGGTCTCCTTTCAGGGAAAGTATCCTGTCATGTGTTCCCTGGCTTCTATGGCACTCTAGAACCTTAGTGCATGGTTTTACGACCCAACATGGCTTAGATTTTTCATGATTACTAAACCAGCACAATGTGGATGATATTGCTTAATTCTGCCAACAAATATAGGCATATCCTTCTACCATTATTTATGGTGGTCTCTGTGTATCTGCAAGTTAATGTAGGGCAGGGGAAAGCCACTTCTCTGTGTAGTTGTTTTAAGGTTTAGAATCTACCAGTGGCATTCTCAGTTTACTCTTCCATTTCAAAGTAATTTACATTTTACAAGAAAGAGCCTTCATGGATGATTCTCACCATTAAGGAACATTTCTTGTTGCCTTAGAACAATGTTGTATGCTTCTTAATAATTATATAATTTATTTCATTAAAATTCTTAGCTCTGAGTTTCTCTGCTTGTGCCAACACCATGTGCCATCATATGTTTTCCCTTCCTTGAATTGTTTTTGTCAACTAGTCTCATTCTTCATCAAGGAAGCCTCTCTTTGCTACAGTAGGAGACAGAAGGACATAACAAGCCAAAATGCAGAGTAGTGGAATCCAATCTATTGGTACATGCACAAAATGATTTCCTGGGCTGGAGAGACGGCTCAGAGGTCAAGAGCACTGTCTGTTCTTCCAGAGGTCCTGAGTTCAGTTCCCAGCAACGACATGGTGGCTCACAACCATCTATAATGAGATCCAGTGTCCTCTTCTGGGGGTAGGCACACACGCAGGCAGAGTATTGTATACATAGTAAATAAATAAATCTTTAAAAAACAAAACAAACATACAAAAAAAAACAAAAACAAAAACAAAAAAATAATTTCCATACCTAAGACTCTGGGAACACTTCAGAAAAGGAGGGCAGAAAGACTGTAAGAGCCAAATGATCTGGGAATTTTCTGTGAGATGATGTCTCCAAGTAATGCCAAAATCCACACACATAAAGTCTTTCCAACTTGATTGCCTATCATGAACTTGATAAAGACTACAGTAATAGACATGCTAACGGGGAAGACAGAGAGGCCTGCACAAAGGACTACCAGCAAATAAGAATTGCTAGGTTCTGGGTGGAGCACTGAGAGCTGTATGGAAGAGTGGCAGGAGCGGGAGATGGAAGGAGTCAGAAGCCCCACAGGGAGACCATTAAGGCCAGTGGTTCTGGACCCAGGGATTGGGGCCTGCACAAATTCATGCACCAACCAAGGACAATACATTCAGAGAATCTAGACTGCCTGTTCAGATAAAGCCAGGGGCCAGCTCACTCTCCACGTTTGGGAGTAGGGAAAGCTGCCTCTGACACAAATTCTGGTGCCCATGATTAGATCACTTACCCTTGGCTAGGACACCCTTTGAGCACACAGAAGAAGGGGATACAGGCTGTACTGATGAGACCTGATATCCTGTGGTCATATGGCTGGGGAGGAGTGTACCCCCTTTCAGAGGTCTTGGAGAGAGGAATAGGGCAGAAGAGGGAGAGAAGGTGGGGGTGGGACTATACAACCAAGGACATAAAAATCGGAATGTAAAATGAATAAATTATAAATATAAACATATTTATTAATTTATGAATAACTTATAAATAAATGAAACAATGAAAAAAAAGAATTGCAGAGTGGGAAAATACTTGTACCCAGAAACCAGCACATCAACTGTTCATCCAATATGAAACCATCAGCCCTAAAAAGACCATACATGTAATATTATTCAGGCTGAATATGTTATAGTCTTGAATATATAAGCATTTGTGTGTATAACACAAATTAATGAAATAAAAGGCTAACAGGAAGCAAGAAATTATATAGTTGTATTATTATTTCAAAATTTAATAAAAAAATTCTTATATAGTAAAATAAAATAGGTCCCACAAATACTTTATTAATTCTTTGAGAACTAATCAGAGTGTTTGATATACACACCATGTCTCTCCCAGTTCTTCTCAGGTCTGCCCTTACATTCTCATCCAGCCAAGGTCATATGATATTTTTTTCTGTTTCTTCTTTTTTACTTTGAATGCATGGAGTGTAATCTGGGCTACCCAAATACATGTGGGCCTCAGGCTATGTTGGAGCTGAAGCACAGTCAACCTACAATGGTTCACAGTCTCACACCCAGTACAACTTAGAGGGGCCCGGGAAAAAACAAAACAAAACAAAAAACTCCAAAACACCTCTTTGTTTATTGCCTTGGATTCCCACCAAGTTGCTGCCTCCAAGACCATCTATTTCATTTACACCCAACGTAATGTTCAAATGTCCGAGTCCTAGACAGTGCATGTCTTGTGGTTGTCATGATGAAGTGGGATGTCCTTTGGTGAGTGTTCTTTTTATGCAAAAACTAATGAACAAGGAAAAATCCCAAAACCTTATTCTCTTATTTTGTATATTTTGTTGTGTGGCCTTCTCTCTGTTCCATTTGATCATATATATGTACCCAAATATTTCTCCCAGGTCAGGGATCCCCTAGAGGGAGGTTTCCATGGTACAGACAAACTACCTAAGTCAGAGGGAAGCCAAAATGGTCTTTTCATCAGAAAGACATCTTCTCACTCCTAGTCAAGACTTAGACACTCGCATTAAGACATGCACAGGATAAAAGTTTATCCTGTATATGAAATGCAGCAACCCAATGTTAGAGTGCTTCTATCAGCACCCCCAAATGCTAAGTTGAGCACTGATACTGTCATAAAACAAACTACAGAGCCAAACCAGAAAGAAAGCACAGGACATTTTATCACAGGAGAGAGCCAGAACACTATTCCCATCTCAACAGACAGATGTCTTTCTGTCAAAGCCAGGGTCCAGCAGCCAAACTTCTTTTCTAGCAAGACAGAGGTTCTGTGCCACCTCCAAACCCATCAGCTGAAGACAAGTGAGGAAGCCAGATCTCTCTCTAGGCACTTGGGGAACAGTAGGAGAACAAGAGGGAAGTGTAAAGCAAGCAGCACAAATGAGTGAAGTCTAAGAAAATGGAGCAGAAGAGAAAGCAGACAGACAAAGTGCACCAGGGCCTGCATGCTGAAGCTATGCATCACAACCTGCTCTTGGTGGCAAGTTCATTCATGTTTTCCTGTACATTTAGTCATTTCCTAGTTTAGAAAAGTCTGTAATGCTCTGTGCTAGTGAATGGAGATGGAGATGATGGCCAATAGAAAAACTCATTTTCCAATTCTGAGGAAAGAAAAAAAAAAGTTTCTAAATGAGGTGCTGAGGGTTCAAAGTTTTTGCCCTCTTGGGAACAGGAAAATAAGACTTCCAAGTTAGATCAGCCATATGTTTTATTTGATACAAAGGAGAAAAGTGTTTCAATATTCAGTCATATCAAATAAACCAGAAGAGCTTGCAGTGAGTCATTCAGTAGCACTAGAGCGATCGTGTTTATCACAGTAAGTCTAATGTTCACTTGCAACAGCTCTGAGACGTTAACGTTGATACTCTCCGAAGAGCAATCTGATTGCCGCTGAGGAGGCAAAGGATAATGAGAAACCATCAACCTCAATTTTCAGATTGAGCAATTGGGATGGGTACCATGTCTGGTCAAATAGTAAAAGTTCTCTTGATTTCACAATCTTTTAGGACATAAGCACTAACCAGGTACCAAAGTGTCTGTCAAACTGAGCTGAAAACCCAGCACAATTGCACTGAACAGGGGTGAGAAACACGGTTGGAAGAAACAAAACAAAACAGCAACAACAAAATACTATGTCTTGACATATTTTCTTTTGATTCTTTTGTTTCCATTTTTAAATTCATTATAATTTATTTAGATTACATCCAGAATGTACCCTAGCTCCTCACTTCCTGTTCCTACCCTCCCTACTTTTTTCTGCTCTACTCTCCTCCCCTAGATGTCTGACACAAGGGACCTCTCCCCCAACCATATGACCACAGCATATCAGGTCTCATCTGGATAGCCTCCTTTGCTGGACTTCCCTTCCAAGAGTAAGTGATCAATTCAGGGCACCAACACTTGTGTCAGAGCCAGTCCCAGCTCCCCATACAACTGTGGAGAATGAGTTGTCCCTTGGCTACATCTAAAGAATTGTACCTAAAAAACATACTTCAAGTAGATATTTCTAATCTTACTAACGATGAAAAAATAATCAGATTAAATACAGTATTGTTTAAGACTAATATTAAATCCAAACTAGACAGCTGATTGAAGGTTCTTTTTTTCTGGGTGTTTCCCCAAAGAACAGCTACATCATTTGTCCCCGGACTGACTGGAATTAGTACATAAATGGCCACTATGGGTTGTAATCATTGAGCTTTCTATTTTCTACCTTCTACTTTTCCCAGCATCCCAAGCTGAGTTGATCTAACTATAGGGTTATATTCAGCACTTTGAGATTTCTTGTGCAGATAGGTTACATTTTACTACTATAGCAGTAAGCTTGTTTGTGTAAACCACTAAAGTGGTTTAAATGACTATTTCCCGTAGGCTCCCCAGGGACACTAATTGGGGAAGGGTAGGGATATATGGCTTTGTTGGAGGAAGTAAGTCACCATGGTTCAAAACTTTGAGAGGAAAATGCTCACACCACTTCCATTTTTCTGTCTTTCTGCTTCATGGTTGAAGTATAAGATCTGAGCTCTCAGCTTTCAGATTCTGCTGCTATACCTGGAACAAATGAAGTTTTGAATAAGAAGAGAGGAAATAATCCTCTTGATTCTTAAGCATCAAAAATAAATGCATTTTAGTTAATACATATTTAAATATTATAACTGTTGTAAACAACAGACTATGCATTTCTTTTTTGCATAACATATTAAATAGAAATTAGACATATAAAACCAATTAAAGATATTGTTTAGAAAAATAGAGTGTATGTTTTCAAGTAACAAGGAACTTTTAATAATTGTATTAGTATATTTGGTGACTGACATTGGTCATTACTATTGGTAAGTTCGCAGAGGACACATGGGGAAATCAGACCAAAATAAACCCAATGACCCATGAGAGAACTTGAAAAGATTGCCATCAAAATTAGGAGGATTATGAGGGAATTTAATGTTTTTCTCTGACAAATGAATTGACAGTTGGCTAAGATTAATGTATAGCTTGCCCTACATGCTAGGCAAATTGAAAATGAAAGAATTAATACAACCAGAAAGAATTTCTAACAGTGTTCTAAACTCAGTAGCTTTTTATACATATAAAAACAGACATGTATGTACATATATTTAAGACATCAAATTGACCAAAACTTACAAGCAAAATTTTAAAAGCACAATGACAAACTTGAAACATATTCCAAATCCCTGTCCAAATGCAAACTATTATTCTTTCTAACATGTAGGAAATCATACAATATGTAATAGAATGACAAAACTGAATAAAAAATGTGTCATTTTAAAACAGAAAGTCCACTGGAATATGAAGAATAATGCCTGGTAAACACACAATGACTTATTTTATGTTACTCTTTTGTGAAGTGGTATTAAAACAATGCTAAAACTTTATACTTTAAAGACTCTGTTGTCGGTAAATTATAAAATATGTCAATTCTTTACCCTTGGAGAAAAAAAGATAGTCCCATATATTATTAGTACAATCTAAGTAGATGACAGAAATCACAAATGCATATACATTTGAATCAGCTAGTCTCATTTTGAAGAAGTATTCTAGAGATACGCTTGCATGTGTCAAATGATTAAATACAGAAGTCTCAGTTATGTCACATTTTACATATTAGTATGAAATTGGGAATTACATGATTGACTTTAATTTACATGCTTGGGTAAGCAAGAGAGCTGTGAGAACAAAGCTCTCCTCACACAGACATGGTATAATCCATCTTGTATATTACAGCAGAGAGTTGGCATGACACATTTAGCTAAACAAGTAAAACAAAGAATATGTATATTTTTCATTTTATTTAAAGGATCTTCATGAGTTACCAAAAAAGTAAAGAAGGTAAAAACTGAGTAAAATACAGTTTTCATCAAGAATACTTGAGTAAGTAAAGTTTAAATGGGAAGGAATATTGTTGCTGGGAATGGTGGTCCATACCTTTACTTCCAGCACTGGGAAGGCAGTGGCAGAGATCTCTGTGACGTTTAGATTAGCCTAGTCTAAATAGAGTATTCTATGCCAACCAGGCCTGCATAGTGAGAACATGTCTAAAATAGAGGAAGGAAGAGGAGAAGAAGAGGAGGAAGATGAAGAACAAAAGAATAACAAGAAAAAGGAGAAGAAAGAAGAAAATGACATTTATTTATACATGTAGACAAATATTTGTAAGCAGAAACATATCTTTTATTAAAAGTATCTTGTTTATATATATATATATATATATATATGTATATATATACATATATACAACATTATAATTTGAAATGGAGGCATAAATAGGAAAACCTCATATACTTATTTGTATTTTCTTAGAGCCATTTCTTCTTGCAACATATGCACACAAATTGCTAGTGAATAACATTCTAAAAAAATGTAATCCAGAGTCTGGGGAGGTGTTTTCATAAATAAATTACTTGCTGTGTAAAGATGAGGATGTAAGTGCATCTTCAGCATGCCCAGTGAGGCCTGGCAGCACACACCTTCAATCCCAGCACTTGAAAGTCAGAGCTCAGAGGATCCCAGGGGAGAAGGGGGAAGGTTGGCGGCCTGAAGGTCTAGCCAAATAAGTGAGTTTCAAGTACAGTGAGAAAAACTGTCTCAAAACTAATTGGAAGAGTAATTCAGGAAGATAAATAACCTTGACCTCTGCCCTGCACACATGAACATACACTTGCACATGAAAACCCACAGACATGTGTGCACAAACCAAATACACACACACACACACACACACACACACACACATACCTGTATACATATACATATACACAGACCTTGACATGAAGAAGAAAACGTACTTTCCTGGAAAATAGAAAATTTGGTCTTAAGTATTTCTTCAGTAGATGCAAATGAACCACCTTACCTTAATTTTCTAGATTTACAAAAAAAAAAAAAAAGAGGAGGAACATTTTCAAATTCTCCCTTAGCTTTTACATTTCTTAGGTATAATGAGTCTTTACTTGTTCTTAATGCTAGCTTCACCACATGGGAAACTCATACATAAGAAGTGCTGTAAATGGTAAGTGGTTCCTAATTTCAGAATACATCACCAAGGTTCTTTGTACAAGATTTCATCCTGCAAATCTACATTGATGTCATTTTCCTCTCACAATGTAAGTGAAAATTTTGACATTAAAATTCTATTATTTCACCTGTTTTATCAAACTTGTCATTCTTTTTGAAATATGAGTTAGCAGTGATGAAAAAGATAAGTTTAGCTGCCATAAGGTTGTGGTTTAATAGTCTGTATTTTTACTCATACATAATTTTGCATGTTCTCTACATTACTAGATCTTTTTTTTTCTATTTCATTGATGAATCAATAATCATGATGTACTGAAAGTAACTAGTTGATTATTAATCTACATTGAGTTTATTCAACATTGATTGATGAATATTCTTATCTATAAAAGGTCTTAAAATACAAGAATTTTATTTTAAAAAATACATCCTGAAAAATGCCACTGAGAGTCTGTGATGATGAAGGTCCTGGAAGACAAAAGGTTAGTGCTGACAAGCATTTGTTTACTTCTCTGCTTCCTTGTGGTGATTCACTGGGCAGAAGTCTGGATTTAAAGAGCAAATGCACATAGGAAAAATGCTAACTCTATCTAATCAGTCATTTCACAAATGGCAGCATGTACATATTGACTGTATAACCACATTTTCATGTCAATATATCTCAAGATTTGGACAAACTATTTATTAAAACAAATACAAAGCAGTGATTTCTTAAATACAGCTTTTGTTTATTTATATATTTAGCAGTAATCATTGTTTTTAGCCAGTGCAGGGTCAAAATGAAGATCGGAGCACTGATCATCACTAACATCTATGCTTTTGTTATGAAATGCACCAGCCGCTAAGTAAGTCTTTGATCTTAGTGAATTTTAAACTTTCCCTGGTTCATGCTTTCCTTAGCTGTACAGCCCAGACAAGACTGTTTTCTAAGTAACAGCATCTAAGTGATTAAATAATTAAATGTTTAAATAAATTTTAATGTTCCTGGTACATACCCAAGCACCACGTCCCCTGGATGAGGAGGTCTAGTGGCACTCAGAGGAAGGATAGCAGGTCACCAAGAAGAGACTTGATACCCTATGAGCATATACAGGGGGAAGAGGTCCCCCTCAGTCACAGTCATAGGGGAGGGGAGTAAGGGGAAAATGGGAGGGAGGGAGGAATGGAAGGATACAAGGGATGGGATAACAACTGAGATGTAATATGAATAAATCAATAAAATGGGACTATTCTCACATAATGCTCGATATTATAATTAAATCAGCTTCCATCTTGATAAAATTTAACATAAAAATTATGAGGGTTCTATATTGTATACTCAAAATTATTTCCTTTTTAAACTTATAATTTTGTTGTTGTTCCATGAGTGTATGTGTATTTGTGTGTGTGTGTGCATGTGTGTGTGTGTGTGTGTGTGTGTGTGTGTGTGTGTGTTATGGCTGTATTTGAATACAGGCATATGGGTACCATGCTGCATGTAGGGTAAGGGATAAATTCCAGGAGTTGGTTCTCACCTATCACTATGAGATTCTGGGATTACATTCAGGTTACTGGATTTGTATGCAGGTGTTTTTGCCCTCTGATACATCTCAACAGATACCAGTGTCATTTTCTTAAACAATGAAGAGTAAAAAAGCACTGTCTTCCATGCATCATCCATCCTTCTGTCTTCTTGCAGCAGTAAAATATATATTGATAAATATGAGGTTTATTTTTTATATGCAATCTTCCATTAGTCAAGATATGTTAGCTGAGAAACCATTGCAAAGACATCATCATGTAAACCACATTTGATGTTGTGTGAATCATAAGAAGCAGGCACCACATAGCTTCCTAATCATCTGATGGAGTGGAAATAAGGAGCTCCATTGATTACTGCATTGATATTCAGTAGTGTTGCAATTCCATGGAAAACCCAACCAAATATCAGCAATGGGAGCTCCAACAAAGCTGCAAAGCAAGTGGTTTCAAGTGTGATTCATTAGTTGCCAGCCTTAGAACATTACTGATTGTTTGATGTTAAAATAAAATCATTCATAATTTAATTGGCCTTCAAAATTCTCTTTGTGTTGAAACTACTAAAATATAATTGTGAAAGTAGCAATAAAACTGCTAAAAAATACTACATAATAATTTCTGTAAGTTCATCCCAGTAATTGTCCTAAACTATTTCCACTGTTGGGTACATACATAAATTACCTCAATTAGCTTCTTTATAAAATACAGACAGATTATCTACCTACTTTAGAAATTGAGACAAAAAAAAAATAACATGATTTTTTCAATGTCATAGAGAAAACCATCCCAGGCTTCTTATATAATCTTTAATAAAACAGGTTAAGGTGAAGTTAAAAGATCTATGCAACCTAGAAGCCCTGATACAGTATGTTTGAACAAGTTACCCAGGTTAATAAGTTTGTACTACTTTGGTCACCTGTATATTGAATGTTGTACAGACCACATTCATGGAAGCAATAATGATCAATTATAACACCACAGTCAGAGTCACACAAGCCTCAGATTATTGGTACAGAAGCTAGACAGAGTGAATGAGTAATCTGCCTACATAGAGCCATCACTACGGATCCTGGACTCATTATGTCCACGTTTTCCAGTGCTGGCTCTGTTAGCAGAGTAACCTAGTGCCAAAGGTGCACCTTAATTGGTCCTTAATCTCATCTTTGAGAAGGATGTTTTCTTGAATATAGATCTAAATGTGTCATTTCTTACATCTAAGAATCCCCCCAGCAGGGCCTTCTGAGGAATTTACGATGCTTTAATGAAATGCAAACTCTATATCATTTCTGAAGTTCTTGAACTTCTACTTCACCCAAGGCTTATAGAGTGCTTTGGTTACTAAACAGGCATGGGTTCAGTATTTTACTGATTTCACAATATAATGAGAAGACAGATTTGTGTTGGGGAAGGGAAGCTAAGGCTTGTTGTCTTGGAAAATATAATGAACATGCTGTTAAGATATTACAGACAGTGTGTTCTCTAGTTAATTATTAATTAACCAGTGCAAGTAAATTAATTCAATTATATTGACACTTGTTATTTCAATCTTGAGTTGTTTCTTAAAATACAACTCATGTTTTGTGATATATATCATATATACTATATTACACATACAAATTATATATATATAAAATCTGTGTGTGTGTGTATGTGTGTGTGTGTATGTGTATTCTTGGAATGTTGAAGGACTCCAATCCCAAGGACTTCTGAGGTAGAGTCATAGAGGAACATTAAATGTACTACATATTAATGCATGTATGCGAATGTGGTATAACTGGGTGTCATGTAGTATTCTGATACAGGTATACACTGTATGAGGTTTAAATTAGCTTAAAATATCTATTTCTTTTAACATGTATCTTCTTGTAGGAAAACTTTACCCTCTTTTCCAGCTTTTGGAAATAAACAGTACATTATCATTTATAGTTATATTGAAGTATAAAAACCAACACGAATGTATTCCTTTTTTTCTAACTGTAATTTAATACATAGATCCCTCAACCTTTTCCTTAGTGTCTAATATCTACCATTCAACCGCACATTTTGGGATGTCCTACTTTTAAATTTCCCATCTAATTAAGGCCCAGGTCTTCTGAAGCTCTTGATGCTTATGGGTATCCTAACATCTGGTTTTTAAAGCACTATAAATTCATCTACTTTTTCTTTTTCTTTCTTTCTTTTTTTTTTTTTTTTTTTTTTTTTTTTTAAGGTTTTTCAAGACAGAGTTTCTCGTGAGGCCTAGGCTGTCCTAGACTTGCTTTATAGACCAGGCTGGCCTCGAACTCACAATGATCCACCTGACTCTGCCTCATCTTACTTTTTCTAATATAGATTTTCAAATGCCTGTTTTCTAGAAATCATAAGCTTGTTGCTTATCTTACCTCTAGACATTCAGTGATTTCTACTGTGTCCATACTGAATAGCACCCAGGTCCAGGCCTTCAAGCCTACTGTTGCTGCTTGGTCACAGTGTCTGCACTAGAGATGAAGCCTAATCCATACTTGTTAGAAATGTACAACGTATTCCTCAGAATAAAATATTTGAGGCGGGGGTTGTGCAGTCTTTCTTGATACTTCTATGTGAGTACAGACTCATATACACTTTCAGCAATTGGCCTTGGCAAGGGAATGCAGAATTATGCCCAGCTCTGGATATAGTAGAGAATAGGTTGGCCTCAAACTCCTGGGTCCTTGCCTGTCTCTTTCAACTCCAAGGTGAGTCACAGCGTCATCCCTTTGATCTGCCAAAGCCAACATAGTGCTAGTGTATGCCAGAGCCCACCCTCTTAGAAGCTGTTAATTACTGAGGGAGGTTTATAGATCAAGCCCCCTGGTTCTAGTTACAAAATATTAGCCAGAGTAGAGTTTGACAGACTGGGGTCATATGTTTCTTTCTTCTATGGGCATTTTCTAGACATTCCGTTTGCAAGCAAACCTGAACATGGGTCATTAGCATCTCTCCCAAGTTAGGTTTCTTTTACCTGTAGTTACTGAATTCCTGGTTATCTTAATCACTATTCAATTCTCTCACTGTGAAGAGACTCCTTGACCACGGCCATTCTTATTTTTAAAAGTATTAAAGGTTTTCATATAGTTTCAGTGGGTTTGTCCTTTATAACCATGATGGTGGGTCACAGATGTAGACAGGCAGTTATGGTGTTGAAGATGTGGCTGAGATCTTCCTGATCCACGGAAAGCAGGCCGAAAGAGTGACACTAGACCTGGTATTGGTTTTTCAAACTGGAAAGCACATTCTGAGTGGCATCCCTCTTCTGACACCTACTCCAACAAGGCCACACCTTCTAATCCTTGCTAAAGATCCACTAAAGGGAACCAAACATTTAATTTTGTGAGTCTATGAGGCCATTCATCCAAAAGACCCAATAGGCCAAAAAACTGTCTTTCTCTAAGCCACTCTGTCTGTGTGGTATTGATAAAGATAGTTTAATCTAAGCTCAGTTGTACTTGAAACTTAACAGTCAGAAAAACTGCAGTCTCACTGATACTCCAAAATGTGTCCAATAACTGCCATTAAAGAATTTGCCCAAACAGAGTGCCCATTTCTTTTTCATACCAGCACATGTGTAGAAGTTTCATCCCCCTTCTCTCTCCCCAAAGGAGGAGGAGTCTCTTTATAAGCTAGTGATAATAAGTGGTAATAGGATGATGACTGTTTCTTCCTAAATTATTCAATGTCTCTTTTCATTTCAACATCATCCAGCAAGCATATCCACTCAGATATACCAAATTGAAACAATCTTTATCTACCAAAGGACATTCACAACAGTTAACAGAGCTGGATGATGTTCCCAGGTTGTCATCTTATTCAAGACTACTACTTTTAAAACATGTTGGTATATTAGCAGAGTCACAAACTTCTATCCATCGTTGAACAACACCCCTCCCCCCCCACCAAAAAATAGTGAGTGATAACTGTGTGTGTCTCTCAGGACTTTCATAAGGCTCCAAGTAAAGAAATACTAAGAACAAATAAGGCCATTTCTGAGGAAAAAATTAGTATTACCCAGGATGAAAGATTAGCATACAAGTTTAAAACAAAACAAAAACCTTAAAAAACATTTCCTAAAGTGGAAATAGAGTGTAGAAACTGTGGATATGGAGTGAGCTGAAGGACTGCACAGTGGAGCATGTGCTTAAAATTCTCTTTGCACATGAAAAACAGTGTTCAAAATAACTTATATCTAAAGTATTTTTGTTGGCAATATTGATGATCAGTTGTCTAGATGTTGAACTTGTTTAATTTCTTGTTAATATATAAAGCATGAAGATTCTCATATGACTTTATATATTATGATGTCATAAGATTACAATAGATTCTTTATATCTCAGTTTTACTAGGCTTATTTATCTTGAGACTTTGTTACCATAACTTATCCTACTATTATTACAGTAAATATGAGAATGTTATTATATATTAAATTATGACATTCAAAACATATAATGTATTACTAGATATTTAATCATAAGAAATAGTTTTATTGCAGTTCTATATTCATTTATATATCTTGTAGATTTTCCATTATGGTATGTGAATACCAGAATTTCATATGACACACAATTTTATTAGACTATTAAGCGTTCTACCACAATATCACAGAGAGATATGAACAGAACAACAAACAGGGAAAAATGCACTCTTTGCAACATAGGAGTCTCACAAGAATATATCAGGTGTTGATTGTTCTAAGCAAATAATCATCCCCACAGTGGGGAGGTCCTGTTGGGAGGAACATGTAACAGCTTCTTTCTTTCTTTTCTCATTGCCAAGGTAAAGGAGCAGTTTGGTAAGAGGAGAGAAGTACTCAAAGCGAAGAAAACAAACTGATTAAAATAGTCTGATTTATTTTTGAATGATGCTCATTATTAGCCGACATAATTTTTTCACATAACCTCAAATAAAGCTTTTGGTATTTTCGCAATGTTTTCAACTTAATATATTTTTACTTGAGAGAGGAAAAGTTAGTGCTATAGAAGTATGCTGAGAACCACAGCCCTGGAAAATCATGGAGACCGCTATAAGTACGTGGTACAGATCGAGTTACATGTATCTGAAATATTTGGGAGCATAGTAATCCAAATCTTTTATTTGTTTTGAATCAATTTTATCGATATTTTTATGACTACATTTTGTCTGCTTGTTCTTGTGTTTCCGGTTTGACTCTAATTCGCTATGTAGTGGAACATGGAGTTGAATTTCTTATCCTCCTGCCTTACTGCTAAAATTTAGGAATATTTGAATCCACTTTGCAGATGATAACTAAGTCTAAGAATAATTGGCTTTGTTTCATGTACTTCAGATAGGAATACTCTGAAGTGGATTGTTTTTACACAGTACTTTATGGTGTCTATGATTTAACTGTCTGATTATAGTCAAGTGTTGTAAGGACTTCATAAGATGTTTTGGGTCCTGGGGCCTTCCGATTTCAGGTCTTCAGGTTAGATATTCATGCTACACAAGAATGTGCAGAGAATTAGTAAAGAGGATGATTCCAAGGACAAACATAGAGAAGTGAGGAAGAGGATTTTAAAAAGGGGAGAATTGATGAGAGTTGATAAAAATGATTTATTCAAGAAGAGAGAAAAGATACATCAAGTAGATCAAGATTTTAAAAGATATATTTGAAATACATTTTGTTCCTATTTGGGGGCATTTTAGAATTAGCCAAAGCATTTGAACATCCCATGAGTACAAGCTTGTGGAATTCTAGCCAGCCAATGAGTAACCAAGAGCAGCTCCCAGGCAAATGAAGCCTCTGTGTTCAGACAGCAACAGCAAAGGAAGTTACAGGCCCAATGCTAAGTTTAGGTCATGAAATCAGAGGAAAGAAGGGCTTGCTACAATGTTCATACTCACTCAAAATTTACTATGGGATGTTGCTAACTTTGCTGCTAGTTTTTGATGATGCACAGGAGTAGTGGATTCTTCCATGGTTTGGAAAGAATGTTATAACTTGTGAGATACATTTACCTTACTATCATGTAGATACCTGATGTTATAAGTTGCTTTTATAATTTCATAAACAGTCAAAGGAAATATATATCTTTGGGTAAAATGAACTCAAGTTAAAAAATCACTTCTATATATTCATTGAGTAGGCCATGAAACTTCTCAATGTACTCATTTCCTCCATGGAAAAATGCATCTGTATACAAGTCAGATAATGAGCCATGAGAATGAAAGGCTGAGAAGGCTGTCATTAATATTAAATGTCAGCTCTAACTAACTTACTGTTTAAACTATACTCCATTCCCACTGCATCACTTAGAATTACATCTTTTCATCCATGGATTATAATAAATTAAAATTTCTCTGCCTTTTGGTCATCTCACTGAAATGTTCTGTGATTATAGTATATGTAAAGTCAATCATTCCTAATTCTCAGCTATTAAGCTGTGATGACTCCTTCAGTGGATTACCCTGTGTTGTATGGCTTTAGACACTTTCTGCATTCTCGCCCATTTTTAGATTTCTAGCTCTTATCTCAAATGAATATCTATCTAGCTTTTCTTTGTAATATATACTATTTTTGATCATTTTCCCTTTTACCTTACCTATAATTTCATATTTTAAAAATTCTTTCAGGCTTACTTCAAATTTCAGTTGTTGCATTAAGCTGTATCAGTGTAGCTGAACCCCAAGTTGTTTTCTGCAATTCTAATTTCATCATGCATTTGTAACCAGAACCATAGAAAATCTTTCCTCATTAAAACAAAGTATATTAATTTGTCCCACAAATAGATGTTCAATTCCCAGCAGCAGGGGCTTTTCAAACAACTTTTATAAGCATTATATTGCCAAACATTTGTGTGAATGTGCCCATTAATTCAATAAATATGTACATATAGGCTGGGGATAGCTGTCTTGCTATGAAAAGCAGACTGCCTTTCAAAGCATGCTGCACAGAAGATACTGACTGAAATCATCTACTCATTTACAACAAGGGGCGGTTTCCAGCTGATGGACTTTATTGCCTGTTATTTAGACAATGCAAAGGCTGTAACAGGGAGCATCTTGTAAACAAAATCTGCCTTGACTATGGGGCATAACCAGCTTTAACTGCTACTTTCAATCTCCCCTAAAGGCTCAGAGGGGAACTGAAATGGGAAGCATTTAGCAGGGAGTGGACCAAAAATCAAGTTAGGAAAGAAAATAATCTGAAAGAAAAACAAAGAAAAGCAAAGGCTTGCCAGCATCAAGAAGGCAAACTGCACTTTAT
Source organism: Acomys percivali (assembly GCA_907169655.1). Classification (NCBI taxonomy): domain Eukaryota; kingdom Metazoa; phylum Chordata; class Mammalia; order Rodentia; family Muridae; genus Acomys; species Acomys percivali. The sequence continues at coordinate 11,429,147 of OU015743.1, read as the reverse complement.
GCATTGCTGTTTCCATTAATTCATGTTTGTGATACACATATGACATCTCATTACTGTTATTATGCCCAAGTCTAAGTATAGCTGATTATTAATGTTACCATGAAGAAGAATCTTAGCTTTCAATATTCCATTGACAGATCAAATTCCAGGTCATGTCATATGAGTAATAAGCCAACTCAGTGTCTACTTTAATCTTATTGACCAATTTAACCATGACTTTTAATGTTCATTTTTGAAAAAGAAAGAAAGCTGAAGAAAAATACAGACCTTTATTAAGTTACTGGTCATAGTGAAATAAAAATACAAAATGGAGACGTTATACTTAACAATGAGATGAACATGTGAACAAATCACACAAAGATGCTTCAAAGAAGGAAGCGATACATCATGAGTTACATGGTGAACTTATTTAAATTATGTAAAATATCTCATAGGTAAATGGAGACAGAAAATAAACTAGGGATTTCAAGTGAGCAATGGGAAATAAGTGTAATTGTATGTTTAAAAAGCTCTTAGTATCCTTTGAGGGTGAAGCTACATGGAAATAATTTTGAAGAGTTTGTATGTTTTAAAATAATACCAAATGGTATGCTTTGCAAGGTTTAACTTTATAGTCTAAATTCCACCATTATCGAAAAATGAAGTGAAGAAAGTGAAGAAGAGTAAAAAGAAGGCAGAGGAGGAGGAGGAGGAGAGAGAGAGCAAACCAAGAGAATGAAATGTATTATTATGTACAAGTCAACTTGCGAATGATAGTATTGCTCACAATAAGTGTTGTAACAACACTATATTTTGTGAATTAAGCTAGTTTGACTAATAGTATATGTGGCAACCTATAGTAATCTACCTATGATAAGTTGGTTGGTTTTAAAGTCAATGAGCATATTTCTGTCTAGAAGTAAGACTAACTCTCTGTAGTATACACTTGGGGTGGTTCTTGTTGCATTTTACACATCTTAAGAATAAATACTCATATATTTCACCTTGTATTTGTCAATATTTTCCACTAAAATTGTTGGCAAGAAATTGCTACTTGGTATTACTTATTCTGCAAAATTCATAGCATAATGATTGCAACTGAAATAAAAATAAAGTAAAATATTACCAAGGATGGAACCGGACTTACATTATCTATAATAGAGAAATGTGAACTCTTTTTATTAAAAGAGGAAGAGGAGAAGGACAAGGAAGAAGAGGAAAAAGAAGGGAGAGGAGGAGGAGGAAAAGAAGAAGGACTCCCCTTTTCTTTTCCCAAGGAGTAAGGGAGGAGGAATGGGAAAGAGAGGGTGGAGATGGGAGGAGAAGAGGGAGGGGGCTAGGACCAGGATGTAAAGCAAACATAATTAATAAAAAAACCTAAACATGTTAAGAGGAGGAAGAAGAGGAGGAGAACAAAGAAGGAGAAGGAGGAGGAAGAAAGAAGAGAAAAGAAGAGGAAGAGGTAAAGAAACAGAGAAAAGAGTAAACTGCTCTTTTGGATTGAAGTTGGCATATTCATTATTGTTCTTCTTTTTCCCTAACTAGTGAATCACCTATGACAAATCAAGTTACTATAAACTGAGCTCTGTAACTTGTATGTAATGTATGTAAACATGTTTTGTTTTGGTCCTAACTGTGGGATGTGAAACAGACTTGAGAGAGGACATATGATGGTTTTCTACCAGAGGGGGAACTATCTCATGCTGGGGAATGGTTTTTGCGAACTTATAAACATCCTGGTATGGACTCTGAGAGGTGGTATATATGAGCCCCAAACAAGAGCCTTGGATTTTGGCTTTTGCATTGCTTCCCATTCATTTCTAGGCTGTTCATTGCTTTGCTTTGACATGTTCCTGTGAGGTTCCAGGTTGCTGCTGCTGCACTGTGTTCCAGGTGCTATAGCTGCAGTCATTTTTTTTTTTTTTTTGGCTGAATTCCTGGTTTGCTGTTGAAATGGTTTGCCGTAATCCTGACTATGAAGGGTGGAGTCTTAAAATGTCTACTTCTATTGTCCCCATTAAACTCTTTTCTCTCCTGTCTAGGGTAGGTGGGTTGGAAGGGAAGCAGAGTCATTGAATAATTCCAAATAAATAGGTTTTTATAAAGGTCAAAGTATTCCTAGCTGATGGTGTAAAGGAAGATGTGCTGAACTAGCCATAAATAATGGGGATATAAAAAAGTACGTGAAAATAAAAACTACTCCCAGCATTTTGTGAATATGCATGGTCTTGTGATGTACACATGGCCTCAGTGCTGTACAAATGCATGCTGTGATGTATTTTACGTTATACCTGGAAGGCAAGCATTTCAGATGCTACAAACAGGATCCATAAACTATAGCTAAGGCTTCTGGCATTATAATCTGCTGAGGAGCCATATAAAATGGAAACATGGAAATTAAATAGACAATTGGAAGACAGTCTAAGCGTTCATAGTCCCTTTGAGAAGTGAACTGTTCATAATAACTTGTTCATATCATTCCTCATCACGAAGCCAATATTCATTGTTATTGTGAAATCTGTTTCTCTTCCTCTACTGAGTCCTCCAGAACACCAAAACTTGACCATAATAGGGATTTAAAATATTGAAGGAACATGAGATTTTACAATTCCCCGTTCTAACCACTTGATAGTAAAAAGCATGGCATGACATAGCACATTGTATTGTGTTTGCAAACTTCTTGCATATAATCACATTAAGTTCCTTGGCTTTCAGGGTTACCCATGACTACTAGCCAATTATAGCATGTCAAAATTCCCATGGTGAGAAATGAGTGAAAAAAACCAAAAATCCCCTAATTTACAAAAAAAAAAAAAAAAAAAAAAAAAATGTTCCCATAGGACTTCATATAAATAAACAATATAGTCAACCTGTTTATCAGCTATAATTATTTTTTTGAATACATATGACAAATAACAATGCAGTTTAAAGATTAAACTGTGGGTACACATCTTGCAACTCCTGATCAAATGTAACAGCATGGAAAAAACAAATAATCCAGCAGATAGTATTCAGTATTTCCAGTCAAAATGATTCCTGAACTAACACAGAGATTAATGGGTGCCATTTAAATATAAAATACTGGACTAACAAACTTCAAATGAATATAAGGAATACATTTAATGTTCAGCAATACTACCACTCAGATAGCCCTTCCAGAGTTTATCTCTTTTAAACATTATTCATTTATTTCCAATATTATCTTTTGTAGATAGGTAGATGATAGATAAATAGATATATGATAGATAGATAAATAGATAGATAGATATAATAAAGAATATTTAGAAAAAAGAATATTTAGATAGTTAAATAGAGATAAAGAATATTATTAGATAATTAGAAAACAAAGAATATATAGTGATGGATAATACCACAAAATTTCTTCAGGAACTGATGGCATACAGTACAGTATTCTAAGACAATGTATGAACCTTCATTAACTGACAATTCAGTGCAATCCTAGTTTTATTCCTTTATGCGATATCTGTCATTATTCTCTAGTATTCAGCTCCATTTATGCAGTATTTACGTGACTTGTTTTTACTTCAACAATGTCTGATAGTTGGCACACACATTAATTTGATTACTTGCAAGTTTGTTACTAAACAAATTTGATGAAGATATGTTTGAATCTTGTAATTAAAAATAGGTAGACAACATCTGAGGTTTGATTTGGGCAACTGATCTAATTCCAGGAAGTAATAAATGCAAAAATGATACTTAGGATAGGCACTTGAGAGTTATGGAAAATTAAAAATAAAAAGTACTCTAAAGTACTATTTGATGCTACAAGAAAGTGCAGTGACATATAAACTGATTATAGAACAAAGTAGTGCTTTTAGAACAGTGACAAGAAAGCTTTGAGTTCATTGTAAGATTCTTATATTCTTAATAACCTTTGAAGTATTATTCAGACCCTTATAGTTTAGTTTTGCTACCCTTTTATTGATCTTTATTCTCTATTTTTGAAATTATAAATAACAATAGCCTTACTTTTGCTAGACTTGATTCTAACTCACATTTTGTGACTACAGACTTATTTCCTGTCTTTTTTAAGGTCAAGTGGCTTAAACATCACACAGCGCTCAGTCCCCTATGTTTCTTTCTGATCAACATAGATCTGTGATCACTGTTTAGCAGATGGCATCTTCAATGGGATAGAGGGAGGAACAAAGGAGTAATTGGAAGTTTAAAAAGTCCCTGAATGTTGAAACATAAAGCAAACGAATAGTAAAATACAGTTTTGCTCTTCTGAAGGCTTAATGTATGATAGACTTTAAGAGGAATGGTAAAATTAAATTTTACACCAAGGAATGTAGAGGTCTATGAAGACTTATCTTTTCTGTTAAGACTAGAAATGATAGCTCTACTTAAATCTCCTTTGGCACTAGAAAAATCTTGTGAAATTGAGTTTCATATTCTATTGACATGGCAAGATATCTTATTCTCCCCAGAAACAGCATCACCTAAATATATGACTTCTTCTGCACCATCGCAGGGCTTAATTTAAGCATAGCACTTCTACTTTCAAGGAACATCATACTTCTATCAGCTCCATCAGGGTTACAAGGCAAGTGGAGAATTACAGCTATCAATTTTAAGGCCATAGAGTTGAAAAGTCTCATTTTTAGAAAGTAACTTAAAATGTCTTACATGGACTGTATTTATTGATATGGTGCTACAGAATAATGAAATTTATGAAACAATTATCTTAACTCTGAATTTATGACTAAATTGCTAAGATTAACTTGCTATTCATTTACAGAAATGTCACAGGAGAGTTCAGTATTAGAAAAGACAGAGGCCACTTAACAATACAGCTGAAGGTCCACAGTTCTGGGTCCTGTCTTTCATGTAATAGGGGTGAGGCCATTTCATGCTTTAATCGGTGATAGTAGAAATCTAAATATATTAATGTAGTTGGAAAAAGACAGAGAAAAATCAAGCTGATAGTGAAAGTAATGTTTGGTTTTTAAATTAAACTAGCTATTTTTATTTAAATAAGGACATTAAATGCAAGTAAAAAGTATGTAGTCATCATTATCTTCTGAAATGTGATACTAATGTACATTCAGGACAAACACAATGTGGATTATTTTTAGTGGTATTTTTCTCTGCCCCAACTATGTAAGTTTTAAAAACAAGTAAATATATTCTTGACAATTGTGCCAGACCTTATTGTTAATGCTTTACTTGACTGATGTACTGTAAGGTATCCAGGAGGCAAATTGAGTAAATGGCAAGATTACAATCATAATGAAAAGCTGATAATGAGCTTCAGCAGTAAGAGAAATTATATGGGTCTAATGTCTTTGGATTTAAAATGTGGAATAATCTATTTTTACATCAGTCACCCCATTCATTGCCAGTCTAGACCACAAATCTATGCTGCTTAGAGTCATGTGGGTTTCATTACTCACCAGAATTCAGTAAGCGGAATATTTTCATCTTGAAAAAGAAGTAGTAGTATTCTTTCACAATGGTAATCAACTTTTGTTATAAATGTAATTTTTTAAAAAATATTGTTCCATATGTGAACAATAGTGCTTATGTGTCATCTATTAGAAATTTTACCATGTTTTACATCAAACTGAAACTTTGGTAAGGAGAGATACTTAAAGGCCACTTCAATTCATTCACATTTAGGAATTGACCTAAATAACATAAGATAAAATAAAAACTGTCAATAGAAGTGTGACAAGATAAACCAATAGAAAGAAAAGAGCCCAAGAAAAATGCAGAATAATCAGAGACCTACACATTTGCACCGTCAGCCAGGTATGGTAGTACTTTTAATCCCAGCATTTGGGAGGCAATGGTAAGATCTCCTGAGTTGGAGGTCAGCCTGGGCCACACAGGGCAATCACAGCCACGTAGTGAGACTATGTCTAAAAGAAGAAAAGAAAAACAAAAATAAATGGCAGTGCTAATGCTAATAAAGACGTTTAAGTCATTAAGTCATAAAAGCTGAGCTTCTCAATTACTTGTTCATTTGTTTTTATAATGCTGCAGGTTAGTGGGCTCCTCCTCCTGCGTAGTTATTGTTTTAAAAACTGGTTTATCAATCTCAGTGACACCTTTGGAGAATGTTCCTTTCAATGTTGGTACAGTGCTTTACTTTTCTTTTTCTTTTTAAAATTTTATCTTAGTCTTTTTTATTTAATTATGTATTTTTTTTCTCATTTTTTACTCTAGGATTCTTTGCATATATGTTATGGCTTCCAGGTCCCTGCCACGACGATATTGGACTAAGCTTCTGAAAATATAAACAAGGGCCCACTCCCAATTAAATAATTCCCTTTATAAGAGTTTCTGAGATCCTGGAATTTCTTACAGCAATAGAACAGTGGCAAAGACAGTAATGATCTCAGTTTTTGAGAATGAGAATCTTATCTGAAGAGAGGGCAGAGCTACAGGTGTCTGTGAGTATAAGGATAAGTTTTAGAATGTCATCAGGACCTATGCAGGCCTAGCAAGTTGAAGGCTGTCAGTTCTTCTCTGTGATACATGACCTGACCAGCAACAATTACGTGGCTAGTCATGTAATAAATACAGGACTCCAGTCCTGAAGTCACATATGTTATGTCATACTAAATATATATTTGTTTGAGCGTGTGTGTGTGTGTGTGTGTGTGTGTGTGTGTGTGTGTAATAAGAATAATCAAAAAGATCATCAATTTGAGAGGGAGTAAGAGAGCTGCATGAGAAGTATTTGAGGGAGGACAAGGAAGAGAGCAAGTGATATAATTAAATTTTGAGTTCAAAAGTTATTAAAAAAAATAGGAATTATGTACTAACAAAAGTAGGCCTTGTGATTTGATTTTCTGAGTAATTGGTCAAATACTATAACATAACATCAAACCACTCAGAATTCAATGACTTGGAGCTTTTGACACAAGTTACAATAATTTTTGTTAAAAACTCCAAAAAAATGTGTAAAATACCTCTAAGTTCAGTTTAAGTATAATAGAAATTGGTTAATAGTAAGCAAAAAAAAGAAAATTTCTTATTTTCACTGTACAGAAACAAGAAATAAAAAGTCTGAGACATGAAGGACTGTTGAAGTAGATCATGTAACTTCAAAGGGTTATTTTGTGGTTATACTCCATATAAAGATCTAGAAATATCACAGGTTGAACAAAAAGTTGAGGATTATGGATTTGTAGCTCATTTATGACCATAGATGTATGGTATGACCATTTCAGAAGTAGCCTTCATATCATACATGAAATGTTGGTTCTCTAACATAATATAGCCCAGATATTATCATCTGAACATCAGAAGCTCGATAGAAGCACCAGCTTCATTAATGGATGTCAAAATGAAATAAGTAGATTAAACAGATTGGGCCATAACTTGTTATAGACTCCATAGTCAAAGTGGTTGGGCAGACCAAAAGGATGATGATTGACATCTACAATCTCCCAGACTCAAAAAAAGTAAAAGACAAATGGAACAAATAAATACTATAAACACTTCTTAAGTTCCCAGTCTTGTATTAATACATTCATTTGGAACTCAATCACTGAATCGCTGAACAGCACCATAGGAAAAAAACGACAGTGAAACATCATAAAATCTCTACACCATGCTGTTGAAGTTCTCCCTGTGTTACGATAATATAATAAGACAGGAAAGCATTCACACATTTGACAATTGGAAAGTCACTGAATGTAAATTGTTACTAGTAACCTTTGACTCATAGTTGGCCATATGGATTCATGGATACTTGAGCATGGCAAGAAATAAATGGAGTAATTCAGGTTACCCAATATGTCTTACCTGTTTAGTAGCTTGGATATTAAATTGCATTTTACTTGACAGATGGAATATTGTGTCCTTAGATTGTAAGATAAGATACCATATTTTTCATCCATAAGATGCACCCAGTTTTTAAAGCATTAAAACAAGAAAAATCATCCTGAACAAAATTAGTACAAGTATAATAAATTATTTATTAAAATATAACAAAATTCGGTAATATTAAACAGTGTTAACTCAACAGGAGGAAAAACTTAGAGACTCAAGCACTTTTCTAGTAACCCCCAAAACTCATCATTGCTAGTGTCAGAATTTAGGATGCTCAGTTGCTGACAATCACTTGTATCACTTTCTTCACTATCTTCATATATGATATTATCTTCAGTTCCATCTAAGGCATTGCTAATGCCACATATGTTGAATGGTCTACAACGATTTCCTCCTTTACTGACTGCCATGATGTTTAACACATTCATGAACTTGAATGATACTGGGCCTCCTCATTCATCCTGTTGGAGTCAGATCACGATTCCCAGCAGCCATCCTTTTTTTTTAAATTTTTATTTATTATAATTAATTCACACATTACATAATTACATCCCAATTGTTATCCCCTCACTCTTATCGTCTCCTTCCCACCCTCCCTCCCTCTTCTGCCCTATCTCTCACCCCTGGACCTCTGATGAGGGGTTCCCACCCCATTGTCTGGACACAGCCTATGAGATCTCATCAGGATAGCCTGTATCCCCTCCCTCTGTGTGCAGACAGGGACATCCTGCCAAGGAGCAGTAATCAAATTGTGGGCACCAGAGTGCATGTCAGAGGTTCAATGGCAGTCCCCCCCTACACACACTTGGGGAACCAGCTGTCCATTGGCTACATCTGAACAGGGGATCTAGGTACTCTGCATGCATTGTCTTTGGTTGGGGCATCACTTTGTACAGGCTCCCGCTTGTGTCCAGATCCTCCTCAGGCCTTGACGGTCTCCCTGTGGAGATCCTGACCCTTCCAGGTGCCCAGCAGCCATCCTTTTGTCCCACACTTCTCTCATAAAGTCTTTAAGTGGTTTGTTGATTGAAACATCAAGATCTTGCAGCTGGCCGGTAAGACCCCCAGGAATTACAGCTAGATGAGTCTCAACCTCTTTAAATCTGAGTTTTGATGTTTTCGCTTATATGTGCTTTGAACTGGTCAAGCATTAATAAAATAGATTTTTTAAAGAAGTCTTGCACGATGGTTGGACCACACTTTTTCATTCCATCTGTCTTCTCACATATGCAGAATGAACAATTCTGTCTTCTCCCTTATTTCCAATAACAATTTCTGCATAGCAATGTGGCCCCTCTGTAGACAAGGAGGAACAAATGATATCTAGAATTTTGTAATTGCCACATATTTTACTGCACTCCTCCTGCCCTGCTCCCTGCAGCAAGCGGACACACACCTGCACCTGCTTTCCCTTCAGGCTAAGTTTGGCATTCAGCTCAGATCAACATGATGGGGGTAGGGAGGGCAGAGATGCTGGCGATACTGCCCACGGCTCTTCCTATTCCCCTGGAGACCCTGAACCCTGCATGTGTTCCTAGGCTTGTACACTGAAGACATTGGTAAGTGACCTTTTTGTTGATGCCTAATGGACAGAAATAGGACCATATGATACAGACCAATTTTCTCCCCCTTTTGGGGGGAAAGTGCATCTTATGGTCTAAAATATACAGTACATGAAAGTTGGGAGATTATTTGTAATCTGTTAAAATACCATCCGATCACCAGCTAAAACCATACCAAAAGCATCACACACCCAGTACTGAGCATTATGATTATCAAGGACTATCTAAGGTTTTCAGGGAAGGAAGCATTATTATATTTCTAATTAATTCAGAAGGTTCATGTCCTCAGTGTAAAGTAAAGAATATTCATATAAAACTTTGGTTTAGGGATATGCTAATAATCTTTCCCCTCTGCTATAACTTCTATTGCAAATTTCCAGTGGATTCCACAGACTACGTGAAAGATTTATCACATGATATCATGCTGATCAGATAGTAGAAGCAATGTGACAATCTTAGTCAATAGCAGTCTCAGCAGTGTTGATGTACCACAAATCATGGGAGTCAAAGCATCAAAGTGCCCAAAACCTAAATTTCAGTCATGTTTTTGGTCTCATTGCTCAAGATGAGCCAAGAACCTCTCTCCCAGTAAAGAAAACTGATTCATATTGCATTCTTCAAATAAATATGGAAGACAATCCCATAGTAGAGTCTGGTTGGGAACTGAAGGCAGTATTCCTACACCTTGAAAGATGGCACTAATCATTGTAATTGATGACATGGTTGGTGAGATCAGAGTGAGGTACAGAGAATGAAAGCATGCCTTTTATTTGGTAATTTTACACCATTAGCAGTTAGCGCACCAGGAGCCTATATTTAAAGCCACTCACCCTCTGTGTTTCCTCTAAACAAGTAATGTTCACGGGATCCAAAGTGTGAAGTTCAAAAGTAGAACTCTGTCTCTGTCTCTTTGTCGGTCTCTCTGTCTCTCTCTCCTCTCTCTCTCTCTCTCTCTCTCTCTCTCTCTCTCTCTCTCTC
>OU015743.1:11375258-11418809 GCA_907169655.1 Acomys percivali | reverse complement strand
TCTCTCTCTCTCTCTCTCTCTCTCTCTCTCTCTCTCACACACACACACACACACACACACACATTCATTCATTCATTCTGCCTAACCTCTGTTTTGGAAGTGAGAGGAGACATAGCTGGTCCCCTCCTTTCATTGTATTCCACCTGAACCCATCTATGTCATCCGTCTTCGAGAATGAACTGTTGAACATGAAGTAGTATGATAAGTGTCTTTTTTAACTTAATAAATTTATTCAAATTACATCTAAATTGTTATCCCCTCACCTGTATCTTCCTGTTCCTCCATTCCTCCCTCCTTCACCCTATTCCCCTTCCCTAGGTCTGTGACAGAAGGGGACCTCCTCCCCCACCATATGGTAACAGCCTATCAGATCTCATTCTGGTAACCTGCTTATCCTTTCAATGAGTGCCACCAGGCTATTTCTGGAAAGCACAGGACGACTTTTATGATGGTCTAAGGCCTGTCTATGCAGCTAGCCACAGATGGCTTAAAGCTACACCATAGCTAGCTGAGGTGGTTAGACTTTTTATTTGTCCTTCACTGTGGTTATGAATTCATGACGCTCTGATATGTCTCTGACCTACTAAATTTCCTACTTTTTCTTTACACACATTGTGTTTTATGTAGTAGTATATTTGCCACCTGCTTCTCAAAGGATCTGAAGTAACTTTTGTATTGCATTGAATGTACATCTAAGCTGGGCACAGTGGCACAGGCAGGCAGATCACTGTGGATTTATCTCTAAATTCTTGCTGCCTAGTTGACTTTTCTAAGAGTACATAAAGAGCTGAGTCATTATTACTTTTATGTAATACTTTTATCACTATTATTTTTGCCAGATATAATGATATTAAAAGCACGATACATCATCAAAATTTCAGTAAATTCCTTTACTGTCATGCTTCAAAATATCCTGTGTTTAATGAGTTAGTGAAGTATTTTTAATTCAAATGATACTGGTTTTTAAAGTAAGTTTCATATTCAACATATTCAAAATACTTTTTGTGGAAATATATGTATTAATTTCTTAGAGAAGTCACCTTAAATACCAATCCTTAATCTATGTGATTCCTCTACATTTCCCCTTATTATGCTTAAGCTATACTTATCTATAAAATAATAACATTGTATAATTCACATACAGCTTTGAGAAGTGTGAGTTAGGTAGTTACTTCATTGTTTGTGAGGCATTGCTTGGGACAGAGCCTAGGGCCTTATAAATGCTAGGTAATTTCCATATCAGCTAAGCTATATCCTCACCACTCAATGTCAAAAATTACTTCCCAGTAGTATCTATAGTTCATACCATGGCAGTGTTATATTTACTGCATATTGTTATTGGTAATGATTATTAATAAAATTTTAAAATTTAATTGTAACTTCCATTTTCTATGCTCATTCTCAGACAGTTCCATCAACATCATTTATTTTCCTTTTGTCTTTAACTTTCATACTTCTATATTACATTCCTATTAACATTATGGATACATGGGCACATTTGTGTATGTCTATAGCCATATGCATGCCTACTTTGCTTGGAGGTTAGAAAACAAATTTGAAGGAGTCTTTTTTCTTTTTCTACTATGTGGGTCCTAAGAGTTGAACTCGTATCATCAGACATAGTAGCAAGCATCTTTAACCACTCAGTATTCTCTCTGGCCCAATGCTTTATTTTCTAGGTAACTTCTCACTCATTTTCTGCCTGAATTTTGATGCCTAAATTTTACTAACTTATACAACATATATAATTTAGTAAACTGATACTTATGTTATTATTCATATATAATTTATGGCCACAAACTTAGAAAATCAGTCACTAAACAGTAGTATATACTACCTTAGTTTCTCTTAGTTATTCTCATATACACATATATACATATATATGAGAATATAAAGGTTATATTATGTGGAAGAGATTTTAACTGTCTTAAAGATACCTTCACAAATTGGGGCTGATGGTGCTACAGCATGTGTATCCATTGATATTATACAACAAGTTTCAGGACTTAGCCTGAGACTGGGACTCTGTGTGACTCCTAGACGCCATATATAGCTACTTCCCTGTGGGAAGCAGGAGGAATCTGAGGCTTGGCTTCTGCAACAGAGCTGTGGAATTCCCTGGGTTGGAGTTCCAAGCTCCATATAAGCAGATTACACCTTGAATCAGGGATCTTTTGCAACTCCTGGACCCAGGAAACAGCTTTGGACGGCATGGATCTGTGGTCCCCAGATCCTGGAATGTCCATCCAGGAAACACTGATGTCGGTATTTTGGGGTCAGCTGTTAGGTTGCTCACCATAACCACAGTCTCTAGACTTCTGCCACTCAGATACACTACACTACTACACTACGGCCGCCGCCATCTTGCCCCCCAACCATAAATGTGAATCCAAATTTTGCCATAAATAACACATTTTTGACAGTCTACTCAGCTTTGATGATAAGTGTCTTTCAGAAATGTTGAAATAATATATTAAAATTATTTTATGGATTTAGTGAGAGCAGACATTCTTAATAAATAATGCATTTATCTACCTAAAAGAGGAAAAAACCCTAAGCTTTGAGATTCATAAACTGTTAGAAGATGTCTCTGGGTAAATCTACCATAAACTTAACTTACTATTATTACAATCTACCAGTTATATTGCGTTTTCTTGTGTCATAATGTTTGAAAGATAATCATAACTGGCAAGAAGGAAAACTTCATGTCACCTACATTGGAAGTGAGGGCAACGGAGTTCCAAGATGCCACAGGACACTGGATGCATAGAGTAGAGCAGAGCAAGCCCCACTGAACAAGCTCCAAAGGACCAAAGGACTGCTCACTAGGCTCTTTGCTTTGGTCCTAGGTCTACCTCCAGTCTATCTTCTGACCTTACCCACTATCAAAACGTGATCAACTTAATATAAATAATTTATATTGGAATTTGTCCTGTAATTTGATAACCCTTCTTGGTTGTCATAATTTATATGAATATGATTGATTTCTTTAATAAATCTGATATAGAAAACTTGTGTTCCTTGAATTTCCGGGAAAATGATGATCCTTTAATAGTGTGGCATATAGAAGCTGAGTTTATAGGAACCAAATGTTAAGGTTTCCTCAGAAATGAGAAGAAAAATATTGAGGAATGCATTGATTTTTGTCTTTGTTTTTATATTCCCACAGAGAGATACCATGTAAGGGACTGAAGATACAGTAACACAATTACCTTAATAACTCTCATCCTACCTTTAGTTTCTGAGGAGAATTCCTGATAGGAATACTCCAGCTGATGGATAGCAGCAGTGTCCCACAAAGGAAACACACAACCCACACAATTGGAAAAATGAAAATCTTAAAATAAGAAGTGCCTAAATGAGAAGATCTGGAGTTTGTTAAAAAAAATAAAACAGAAACAAAAAACATAAAAACAAAACCAAAACATGCAGAATGTGGAAGAATGCAGATCTTATAGGGCATTTCTTTGTGGTTCTGAGCTTGAACCATGGACTTCACTGGTATCAATAGGTATTTTAGAATTGTGCAGAAAAACATTAGTCTGTAAATTTTTTTGGTTAGAATAGATGCAAGAACAAGTTTTGATGAAAAAAACGACACAAAGTACATTAAGCAATTTTATATTGTATACAGTGTATTTTAAGGCATCTTTAGTAAATTACTCATGAATACCTGGTTCTTTAAATATTTGTGTGTGTTCATCTAAAATAGCCTATTGGCTTTCCTGTTGTTTAATGAGTTAAATAAAACCAGGTGTTCATTTTATATTGGCATGAGAATTACAATGATTTCTTTTTAAAATTTATGCTTAACTATGCCTTTCTTGGCAAAGAGACTTCCTTCTCCCAATTTTAAATTTATAACAGACAAAGGAAACTAAAATCACACATGATCATTCAATAAGAAAAAATGTCTTATTTATTTGTTTCTGGACTATCCAGTATTATGGAGTCTAAGTATAGCAAAGAAGAGATAAAGAGATAGGCATTAAAGAACTGAGCCAGAGAGTTGGCAAATACCACAAAGAGAGATTCCTAAAATGTTCCCCAAGGAACAGATGTATGTTTCTCTATGTCAATAGTTAAGGTGCATGTAAAGCAGTCATAATAACAGAAATACAAAGATGGAAGTTAACAACCAAAAGACACACTTAGGAAAACAATTTTTGCTTAATGAGGATGAAACATTTTACATTTTTTGCCAAAACATTTACATGAGTTACACAATGAGCTGGTACATGGTGGCATACAACTGTAATCTCAGGGCTACGGAGGCAGAGGAAGGTGTATCTCTGTGAGTTCAGGGCCAGCCTCCTCTATAAAGTCAAGGCTACAGGGAATTCCTGGAAAGTAGCTGAATCTATAGAGACTGATTGAGTAGAACTGTCCTGCCCTGGGGTAGAATAGTTAAAATGCTATATTTTCAGGGACTAATTATCATATATTTGGCTACAATAACTTCTGGAATAGCTGTTGTTGACTCAAGACTGTGTCTGAGTAAAGATCTTGTAAATAAACATTTCAAATCTCTTAACTTAGCAGACTACTAGCTTTCACTAACCCAAAATCTAAGAATGGAATTAGAGATATCTGTGGACTTTAAGAGAGCTTCTCCTATCTTGTTAAAACTACCTCTCTGATGTATTTAACAATGTATTTGAAAGATTTTTTTTTTTTTTGAGGCAAGGTTTCTCTGTGTAGCCTTGGCTGTCCTAGATTCACTTTGTAGACCAGGCTAGCCTCAAACTCACAGCAATCCACCTGCCTCTGCCTCCCGAGTGCTGGGATTAAAGGCGTGTGCCACCACACCTGGCCAAAATATATCTTGATTGAGGTGTTTTTTGGTTATATTACTATACAGCTTAATGAAACTGCTGTTACATTAGAAGATGGATCAGGGGGTAATCTAAACTTGTATTTCAGGTCCATGTTCACTACAACTTGGCTCTAGAAAATATTATACCTTCTTCACTTTGAAGAGAGATTTATGTTTCTGCATTGACAAAGAGATGGATAATTCAGAAAATTGTTTATAACACAAACAGAAGACACATACTTGGCCACTTACATGAAATTATACATACAATCATGAATACGCACACACACAGCAAACAAACCACACATGTATGATTTTAGCATTCTATAGTATCTCTAGGACATGAAACAAAGAATGTAAGTGAACATGTAGCTAGAATTTCTGCTTAATCTTATCATGGAGAATGAACTTCTAATATATGCCTTTTAAAATAGATAAAAATATTTACAGGAAGAGTTTACAGGTTAAATTCTTAGTCTAGGAGTAAGAAGGGGAAAATGTGGGGGAGTAATTAGCTAAAAAGATTTTATAATTTTAAGATATAGTTTGATATTATTAGGCTTTGCACAGTCACAATAGCTATGTGTATAATCTATAAAGTTGCCTTTATCTCTTAGAACAGTAAAGTTATTACCTGATTACCTTCAGAAAAATCATTATTTCATTTTGAAACTGGTTGATAACATCTTTATTCTTTACATTGGGAAAATGCATTTTAATGTGTAGATTTGCTGAATACTATGTGTGTTAAATATAGATAAAATGCTTAACATTCTGTCTGACAGTAGACATTTTAAAAGCAGACAAATAAAAACAAATTTCATATTATTCATCATACAAATGCAATTTTAATTGATTGCAATTATAAATGATAACAAAATATTGAAGCACACATTTATGACTACACATATCACATTGTAAACTTTAAGTCTGAGATGAGGGGAAAGATCAGTTCCATAGTCATCCAATTAAAGCAAATGCTATTTAGTATTGGTAGAAAGATGGACACAGGCCAGATCCATAGCAAGGAATCCCAGAGAATGGTTTCCAGTGTAGGACAGTCAAGTGTTTATAAAGGCAAACCTTCAAGGTTACTTCCTCCAATAGGGGTCAAGCATACATCTTGATATATTTCCTTTCTATATACCTTCTGCCTAAACATCACGACACACTTCTTTCCTAAGTACTTCCATCTATGTGAGATTAAGCACATCTGTGCAGTTCGGTCAACCAAACTTGTTTAGGATGGTTGATTAAATATTGGAATGAGCTAATGGCAAAGAAGCTATAATCTATAAAGGCAGGTTTATTGGAAGCTGCCTGGGAGGGGGAAGGGAAGGGAGTGGCTACTCAGAGTGGGGAAAAGGGAAGGAGAGAGAGCAGGGTGGTGGGAAAAGGGACAAAAAGAGGCCCTATGGAACCAAAATGTCTCGATTACATAATGAAGGGTCACTGGGAGAGGGGAAACACTGCCATTAGGTAGAGGGGAGGGCAAGCCAGCCATTCCCTGCAGCAAGACCCAACATCTGTAAGTGGAAACATGTGGCTTGTTAAATGAACAACAGATTCTAGCATCTCAGGAAGTATTTGCCCTTTGGCAAGTGGGTCTTACAGGTTAACTCTAGCTCTTACAATATTTTCTATCAATCATTAACATTATAGTCAAAGATAGTAACTGAGAATAATTATTTTAAGTATCTTCTCCATACAGTCCAGGCCCTCTGAATGGCAGGCAGCCATGTGTGCATTTATTTGACTCCACAATTCTACTTGAAATCCTGTGATCTGGTTCCACCTTTTTGCTATCATAAGTAAACAGACAGCCATACAGTCACCCAAAAAGGCCCTGATGTCCCTGAGAAAACAGGCAGCAGCAAAGTCACCCCAGAAGCATGTCATCAGAAATAGTCACCACCAGCCAGCAAGATTCAGGTCCCCTAAGTCATGTGTGCACTTTCTGAGCATGAGCTAGGTCTACTTATAAAGGGAATTCCTTCCATACCCTGCCTCTTCTTCCCTTGTTTTATATTTAATAATTAAAGCAATAATAGATAGAAGGCACCAGGTAGCAGATATTATGCTATAAGGAGTGTATTAAATGAGCATTGAGGGAGAAGGGAGACGGGGAAGGGTACCCCAGAGAGACAGAGAAAGAGAGATGGCGTAGAGAGAGAGAAAAAAAGAGTGGAGAGGTGAGAGAGAGAGAGAGAAAGAGAGAGAGAGAGAGAGAGAGTAGAAAGACAGAGAGAGAGAGAGGACCACATGGAGCTTTTTCCTTTTATATAGCCCTGGGCAGGGTTATGCCCCAGTGGCAGGTAAGTGATGACATCATGGGTAGGCTGACTGAAGCAGAACTCTAACACTTTGTATGTCCCTAGAGATTGTCTCTGTATCCCTCTTCTCTAATAAAAACCTCTCACATGGATCGGCCAAGTGGTGTGATTTCTATTTTGTCATACAGCCACATACATCCTAATCGTTACTACCTGCTGCCCATTCCCTCTCATAGTTGCTGTTCCTCACTTCCCTAATCCTGTAGTTTCCAACACCTCCTTTGCGTAGTCTGCATTCCATATTCCTCTAGCTTGAGGAAGTTTTTTTTCTCATGTTCTCTGGCCTGGTGCCTTATCATACTTTTTTTCTTTAGACAAGCTCATTTTCCACCATCTGTTAAATGTGTTTGTATCTTCAATCATAACCTTCTATTGTAAAACAGGACTTAATTTTCCAAATGATTGTTTTTAAATTTTTTTTGACCCAAATTCTTATCTTAAATTATGTGGTATAATTGAACATTTTTCAGAACAAAAGAATGAATCAGACTTCTTTCTCTGCTAAGGATGGTAGCTGATGTAGACCATTCATGGACACCATCGGAGTGGAAGTTAAGGTTGAGCTGTTCTTTCTAGGTTACAGAGAGATGCATTTCTAAGAAGCTAATGGTGAAAGGAGAAGGATGGTGGCCATTTCATGTTCTTCCATCCATTCCTCCAAGAACTATTGATACCATCATCTTCAATACAGGTCAGAGGGATTAGAGTTAATTCACCTTTACAATCACATTCCTAAGAAGCAAACACAACTCCTCTAGGAAGCAGCAGTACTTATTTTTTTTCTGGCTGACAGACAGCCTCTGTACAGAGTTTCAAACACTTGGGCAAGAAGCACAATCTATGCCTCATTACCATTTAAATAGGCTGATCAATGGGAATTAGCATGAAATTTGAATTACAACACCCACCTTCTGCTTCCGAGAAACCATGGTCTTTTAACATTTTAAGCATTCCCTGTATTTTCTACCTAGTAATCCCTCCTTTTCAAATCAAAAGCACTGTTTTCCTATGTTTTAGTACCAAAATGTAACTTTCCACCTCATCTGCAACCAGTACAATTTATTATCTTATTAAAAACACCAAATTTGTAATAACAGCCACCAAGACATTACCTTTATATGTAAAACTATAATTTTAACATATCAGTTTCATAAATAATTACTGTAATTAGTATAGGCACATTGTCACACTATGCTAACATAAGAGTCACAAAAAATGATTGCTACTCATTACTGCAAGATATGGAGATATATTCTGACAGCATATATATGAATACACACACACACAGAGCTATTGACTGAGCCAATGTGGAACTAAAGGAAGAAGGTAGGCATCTCCAAATGATTTGCTCTTTATTCAGAACAACTGAAAGGCCTGATAAAAGGAACCTCAGCTGCTTTTCCCTGTCTGAAACCCAACAGTACTTCACATTCATAGATATGTTTATTTGACCTAATTAAATTATAATAGGCATATTTTACATTTATCATATTTTATTATTTTTATAGTATATCCTCGAATCAAATCAAAGTTTCCTGTTTATAGTTAGGATAGTAAAATTGTTTCTTGGCCTTAATTGTGGTTGCAACGAATTGTGTGTACTCTTCGACTAGAACTCATTTGCAGCTGAGATCTCATGGATTTAATTTAATGGTCAGATAATATGAAATCCTGTCTTGCTGGCTAATTCCTTGGGGCCTGCAAATCCTTTCCAACTATAAAATAAATAAGGCTGGTGTGGCTAAAATGAAGGGCAGCTCTCCAAAGCTCTTTAGGATAGAGGACTCACAATTCGTACACCTCACTGTTTGTAGAACAAAGCAGCACTGCCAGTTTCCTTATATACTCTTTCTTATTTGGAAAGTGCAGCTCCTAGTGCATAGCCATCTCCTTGAAGGCAGAGTGCTTGTATTTCAGGTCTGTTAGTGTATTTTCTGTGCACTCCCCTACTCCTTCACTACTCACTGTTTTGGTCTAGTGGTCATTTAGGTTGGTTTTAATTATTATTGATGATCTTTTCCCAGTCTGTAGGCTGTTGCTTTGTTCTGTTGACAGTGTCTCCTGCCTTACAGAAGCTTCTCAGCCTCATGAGGTCCCATTTATTAATTGTTGACCTTAAGGCCTGGGCTGTTGGTGTTCTGTTCAGGAAGTTGTCTCCTGTGTCAATGTGTTCCAGGCTCTTCCCCACGTTTTCTTCTAGCTGATATAGTGTCTCTGGTTTTATGTTGAGGTCTTTGATCCACTTGGACTTGCGTTTTGTGCACAGTGACAAATATGGGTCCAATTGAATTTTTTTACACGTAGACATCCAGTTAGACCAGTACCATTTTTTGAAGATGCTATCCATTTTCCATTGAATAGATTTGGCTTCTTTGTCAAAAATCAAGTGACCATATGTGTGTGGATTCATATCTGGGCTTTCAATTATGATGGGCGGATCTGGGCCCACAGGTCCTGCTCAAACTATGGCACCAGCCAAGGACAATACATGCAGTAAACTTCGAACCCCTACCCAGATCTAGCCAATGGACAGGACAGTTGAGTGGAGAGTGGGGTCTGACTTTCACATGAACTCTGGTGCCCCATATTTGACCAAAGCGTAGTGGCACTCACAGGAAGGATAGCAGACTACCAAGAAGAGACTTGATACCCAATGAGCATATACAGGGGGAGGAGGTCCCCCTCAGTCACAGTCATAGGGGAGGGGAGTAGCGGGAAAATGGGAGGGAGGGAGGAACGGGAGGGAGGAGATGAGGGATGGGATAACAATTGAGATGTAATATGAATAAATTAATAAAATATATTAAAATTTTTAAAAATCATTATTGAACTCTTTCAGTTGCCTATATCATCCAGAATAAATGTGCTCTATACATAAAGGCTGAGGCTGTTCTGCATAAAGCCCTTCGCAAAATTCCCTAACCTGCTTTTCATCCAAATTTCTACTCAACCCCTCTTTTATAGAAATAAATGAATAATTACACAAAACTTCATGGTGAGAAGACAAATTACTGAGAGTCTTAATGATGCTTGAAAATGGGCTAATTCCTTTTACAGCTCCATTTAATGATGGTAGAACATTGGAATCCACAGCTCCTTTAATTAGAAATGTGTAGGTGAAGGAGTGAGTCCTGGGTAGATGTATACAGAGAACTTTTGAAACATTTAATTTTGAAATAACTATAGACACAAAGGGAATTTATGTAGGGATATGATATAAATGTACTTGGGCCATTAGTTTTGTTTGTGTTTTTCTTCCCATTAAGAAAATGGCACACTATTTAGCCTCTGTGGTAATCTTGTATTTGCAAGGATCTTGGATGCAAGGAGATGAAAAAAATAGCTACCTCAGATCCAGCAATGGGTTGCACATATAGCTGTACATGACCCTGTATTATACTCCTGGCCCAGAAAAAATAAAACAAAAACAAACAAAATACAACCAAAGAAACAAACAACCCCAGAAAACTGCAAAGATGTCATTATAGTTTCCATTCCCCCCAAAATAACATTGTTATATTGATACAGCCCATGTGCTTAGTAACAACTTCATGGGATAGTTTCTTTTAACGTTATTTCATCATTATATTATGAAAACACCTATTTGCCAAATTAAATTAGTCATTTTCTAAAGGCTTATTCTTAAGTCATAAAAATTCATCAATTTTCTCGAAAAACTTATCTGACCTTGAATCCAGCAGTCACCATTGTGGTCTCCTGTAATTAAATAGTTTGGAAAACTGTGTCACTCCCTCATGTACTTCCTTAAAGTTGTCTAAGCTTTCTGTGAATGAAGTATGATTTCTCATATAAAACATTTTTTCTGAGCATTGTCCTCACTTTTCAACCATAGTCTATCTGAATACACAGTATATCAATTACTAACTTTTACTTTCCACAATTTGACAATCAGTACTTTTTACAGGATTAATCACAATTTTAATTTATGTCTCAGAATAATTAACTTGACTGTCCAACATCAAAAGACAGACAATAAACAAAGAGAGGAGAGGGGGGGAGAGAGAGAGAGGGAGAGAGAGAGGGGAGAGAGACAGACAGACAGACAGACAGACAGACAGACAGACAGACTGAGAGAGACAGAAAGACAGAGAGAGACACAGAGAGAGAATGAATACTTCTTTCTCTGCCCAATTTAAATGCTTCATATTGACTATGTTGCACAGAAAATAAAGTTCGTACCACCAGGTTCAAAGTATTAAATTATCAGAAATAATTGTTACCATAAAAAACTACTATATATAAGGTCAAAATGGTAAGATTATTTTTGTTAGAAACCACATTTAAATTAAAGTCATTTATTATGGATGTAGCCTGTGCTCTGGAAGTGTAGGATATAGCACCAAGTCAGCTGGAGTTCTAACCCAATTCATTTCTTTACCAGCAATCACTCTGGAAACAGCAGCATGTCTGAGACTCATTGTGTGAACCAAAAATAAACACTTCGCTTTCTCCTTTTACCTCCATCTTGAAATGCATCTGTTATTTAAACAGTCCCTGTTTTCCTTTTCCAGTTAAAGGGAATGTCGACCATATAACAGTAAAATACTAATAATATCATATCAATTATTAATATAAAATACTTTAAGAAATCATTACTAGTAGTAAATTGAGGAAAGCCCATAGAGAATAAACTGATATAACCAGACAGCTATGTTTTTCTCTTACAATATAAAACATTATTAATTTTAGTCTAGCTACTAATTTCTGAAAGTGTGACTCACTGTAAGATTTTAGTTTATATTGCAAAAGTAATAAACAAATAACATAAACACTATGAACTATAATTGTGTGAGGTGGGGTGTGGTAATGATTCATGCTAAATTACTACAAGGCCAGAGGACTGACCAGACCTTCTTTCATGATTTGAAGAATAAGAATTTTGCAGATCTAGAATCAAATTGGGTTGACTTTCTTACGTTCCCTCAGGAGCTATGGTGGATAGCACTAATTGTCTTTTTGTCGGAATTTAGGATTACCTGGGAGAAAGGCCTCAGCACAAGCCTATGGTGGATTCTCTTCATCATATTAATTGAGGTAGAGAGACATATTATCTATATTAGGACTGTTTTCTAGGCAGGGTATCCTAGGCTGTTTAAGTGCACAGAGTGACCAAAACTCTAACCTACAAGCGTCTATTGCTCTCTGTGTTCTGAATATGGATACAGTGTGAGTAGCTCTCTCAAGCTCCTACTTTTGTGCCTTGAAGTGTGAGCAAAATAAGCCCCATTCCCTTAAATTACTCTGGTTATAGTACCTCATCAAGGCAACAGAGAGAATAACTCTAGGTCAGTAGTTTCCATTTCCCACCTCTGTGTCTGCCTTAACACTAATAGATGACACCATTGGAGGGCATTGCCTCACAGAACAGTAGCTGCCACCAACCCCCAAACTAAAGATTTTATCAGATAACACCCAAAGTGGTTTTCAATGAATTGCTGTAACCCGCCTACCTGATGGTGTCATTACTGTGTGTTAAGATGGCATGACAAGCAGTTATGATTTCTTTGTCCCATGGCTATAAAGCCTATAACAATTCTACACCGGGACCGGTTATTCAATGCATCCTGAGTTTGTGTTCTCAGGCCACAGTCATGTTTGTCTCACAATGGATAACCTCACTCTCCCTTTGAAGGGGAACTTGCCTTAGAAGACATACTAGGGATGCTGACTCTATGCATATACACACGTGTATGTCATTCCTTATACACTTAAAACACTGAAAAGAAAAGCAGATTGTTCAAAGTAAATAGACAACATCGCTTCTGTTAGTTAGCCTTCTGAGTAGGTAAATGTATGTCAGCTTAATTGATCTTTCTCAGATAAGTATAATGACCCAAGATTATCCTCCTTTATCACAATTTCATCAATTTCCTGTGTTATCTCTAGGTTTTCAAAAATAAACAACTCCAAAGAGCACATACAGCCTTGCAGTTTCCTTTGAACAAGCTGGCAGCTTACAGAATAGGAATAGAATTTTATCAACTACACATAGTAGGTAGATAGAGGGATAATATCCAACATATACATATATAGGTTATCAATATCTATAATATATGTATATAATATTATCTATTTAATATATATGTCACTTTAAAAACTGGATGTTAAGAAAAAAAATTTAAAAAACATGATATAGACCTAACAGAGAATTCTCCAAAGAGAAGTCTCAAAGGACTAAGACACTTAAAAATAAAAGGTTCAACATCATTAACCATCAAGGGAATACAAATCAAAATTACTTTGAGATTCCTCTTACAGCTTTCAGAATAGCTAAGGTCAATTTTAAAAAAGTGACAGTTCATGCTGGTGAAGACGCAGAGTAAGGGGAGCACATGTGCATTGCTTGTGACAGTCCAAACTTCAGTAGTCACTCTGAGAATCAGTGTGATCTTTTCTCAGGAAGCTGGGAATCAATCTACCTCACTATCCAGGTATTCCATTATTGAACATATACCCAAAGAACACTTGATCCTATCACACAGAGACACTTGCTCAAATATAATTATTTCTACTCTATTTGTAATAACTAGAAACTGAAAACAGCTAGATGCCCCTTCACAGATGAATGGATAAAGACAATGTGGTACATTTAAACAATGAAATATTGCTCAGCTATTAAAAATGAAATCAATAAATACATAGGTAGACTAGAAGTAGATTCTAATTCTAACTCATAGAAGTAGGAAAAAAATCATCCTAAGTGAAGTATCTCAGACTCAGAAATACAAATTTGGTATATATCTCTTATATGTGGATAGTAGTGCATTTGGCCTGATGGCCCCACCTCTGCCACCACTGAAGAGGTCACAGAGCCTGGTGGACAGGTTACTGGTTAAACTTCCTCTCTTCTAACAAGGTCATGTCCACCAATTCCTCTTCATGTAAATATGGCACTCATAGCACTTGGCCCCAACCAATGATGTTCACTTCTCAAAGGTTTAAATAGCCTCCCTCACCCCACAATTAAATGAACTATCTCACTGAAGCTGTCTCCAGAGAAGGTTGTTTCCTGGGCACTCAACAACAACCAATATTCTACATTCACCTACTTGCCCTGGCTAAGCTTTACTACCTCCAATTCAGCTTGGAACGCAACAACTCTGGATATCTCAGGGTCAAAGCAGACATTGGTGATTATATATGAGTGTGTGTGTGTGTGTGTGTGTGTGTGTGTGTGTGTGTAAGAAAATGATGAAAATACAATCACCAAATAATGGGAAATACAGATCCCTGAATGGTCATATCTTGATATCAAATGAAGTTTCCAGTCATCGGATTGAGTTATATCTATGTGAGTTGTTTGTAAAAGGGGTCCCATTAGGATCCCCCCAAAAGGTAGCTGGTGCCAGGACTATAGTTTACATTCCACAAACTTCCCGCCAGACCATTTAGTTGCAGACAACACCTACAGAGATCACTGAACATGGAGAAGTCATGCTAGTGCCTTCACAGATTCTTTACCCCTATGTCCTGCATCCTTTGGTACAGTAAGGTACTTTGAGTAATTCCAAAGGAGAAATGTAAACAGCAAAACAGCCACAACCCTTTGATTTATAGCAGTGTTCTGCTTGAAAGATACAAAATTATAATTGTGTACAAAGCTTATGGGACTCTTGAAACAATATCAGATATTATTTAAAGCTTACTCTTTGAGATGAAACTCACACTTAATACTGCTTTCTTGACAAATACCCTGAGACTACAGAGTCCAAGGTCCTAGGGTAAAACCAAATAACATTGTTCTAAACAAAAATATAGCAATAAAATGACTTGTAATGACATTCTGCTGTGCTCATAAACCAGTACCTTGCTCAACCATCATCAGAGAAGTTTCCTTCTGCAGCAGATGGGATCAAATACAGAGACCCACAGCCAGACATTACTCAAAGTGTGAGAGACCTGAGAATAGTCAGCCCTAAAGGCCATGTCTCTATCAAATTTGTACCCTCAAGGTTCAGAGTACTCCACAGAAGAGCAGACTGAAAGAATTTAAGAGCCAGAGGGGATGAAGCACACCAAGAAAACAAGGTCCTCAAAATAAGAGAATCAGTGCACATGTGAACTCACAAATGCCAAGGCAGCATGCACAGGGTCTTCAAAGGATTGCACAAGATAGAGTCCTAGACCTGAAATGAGAAGTGGACACAAACTCCTGTCCCTACCATTGGAGGAATCTCCAATTGATAACCACTTGCAAAGGAAAATTTAGTTTCTTCAAAGGGAGTTTTACTGGGGAAACAAACTACTCTTAAGGGTAGATTGGGAGCCCAGCAGTAGATGGCCGGCATAAAATGAACTCAGTGGTCTAGTTGGAATTTCCTTCTCTCAAAATGTCTTATCAGGGATTTCCTTGTTTGTTTACATTTTTTGGTTTTGCTTTCTCTGTTAGTTAGTTAGTTTGTTTTTCAATTTTATCTTTTTATTTTAAATTAATTTTATTTATATATTTTTCTTCTACTGTTTTATGCTCCAAGTTCTTTGCATAAACATTATCGCTTCCAGTCTACTGCTTTTAGGGGACTTTGGTGTGTGCGTATGAGTGGCTGCTGTTTCTTTCGTCTTCTCTTAGACTGCTTCCTTCTGTTTGTATGTTTTATCCTACTCCGATGGTTCAGCTTCTGTTTTACCTCATTATATTTTAGTTCTTATTCCATAGAAGCATACTTGTTTTCTACTAGGAGACAGAAAAGGGATGGATCACCATGGAGGCAAAAGCAGGAAGAAGCTGGGATAAGTAGCAGGAGGGGAAACCGTAACCAGGATATGTTATGTAAGAAAATTATACTTCTTTTTTTTTTTTTTTAAAAAAAGATTTATTTACTTATCATTTATACAGGATTCTTCTTGCATGTGTGCCTTCCCACAAGAAGAGGGTACCATATCTCATTATAGATGGTTAGGAGCCATCAGGAACTCAGGACCTTTGGAGGAACAGCCAGTGCTCTTAAGCTCTGAGCCATCTATCTCTCCAGCTCAAAGAAAATCTATTTTCCATAAGAGCAACAAATAAGAATAAAAAGGTCTTACATAAGCAACAATAAAATTTTATGGAAACTAATTTCAGTGTCATGAAATCAGAATGGTTTTACCTGCTCAGTTTTTCAGTCCCTTAGACTATATATTTGACAGCCATTGATTTTTCCATTGCTGTCATTATCCCTTTTATAAAATATCATATACTTGGAATAATTCAGTAAGTGGTACTTTCAGAATGACTTTTTTACTTACTGATTTGCACTTAAGCTCTCTTCATATTTTTCATAGCTCAGTATCTCACTAAAGTCTGCTTAGTAATGTTCCTTTGCACAAGCATCACACTTCATTTCTCCATTTGCAAGTTGAAACCATCTCTCTGACTTCCAGTTTGGGGTTCTTAGGTATTATATAATTATGTTTGAGTCCTCTCACCACTAAACAAATTAATAAAAATTGAATTCTATTATCTTGTTAAAAATACTGGACCAATATAATGGCTCAGCAGGGTAAGTCCTGACACTCTGTTGTGTGTTGGGACCAACATGATGAAAGGCAAGAAAAGATTCTCCCAGGATGTCACCTGGGTGCTGGGGCATGTGTGTCCCACACATGTGTATGCATTGAAAATTAAATAAAGAAATTGATATAATAAAAATAAAGACAATTAATAGTGCTTATTCAAGGACTGTAAATATATGATTTGACTATCATGTTTTATTACAAAAGTATAATAGCTATTAATTCTTCCACAATAACTGTTTCTGTGTAATAATGTTTGTCAGTAAAAATAACTATTTATAGTCATTGAATATAAATGTTCAAAATACATTTCTTTGAAAGAAAATGAAAATAACACCTTTCTGATATCTACTCTTTCAAATATCCCTTGTAGAAGTCAGCTTTAAGTATGATGGATTTTATCATGGTGGGCACAAAGAGATTCGTTGGGTCAGGCTTTTTGTAGGTCTGGCAGGATCAAACATATGGAGTTATTATAAGCAAGGTCTACAAAAAGTCATAAAGAAGCAGAGTTGAGAAAAATGAGAGTCGCCTGTGCAACTTCCTGTCCTGTTTGTTAACAGGGAACGGGTTGGGAATGATCACTGACCTCTGAGCGACAGAGAATGGAGCTCATCTTTCACTTCTGAATGAGCTCCTTCTGTAATTGATGGCATCTCCTGAAATGGCTGCAATCATTAGGGCTCCAGTGACTGAATTAAAAGAAAATGAAGGATGCAGATGGCTGTAATAAAGCAGGAGAATGCATTTCTTCCTGGTGACAGATACAACTGATCATTTTACAAGGAAGTGCTTTACTAAAGTGTGTCGGTGATGTAGTTCTCAGGGAAAATGAAGAGTAATGTAAAAATTGGACAAGATGAAACTAGCTGTTTCATTTCAGATATTGACTGCACCAGTCACTTTTAATAAATCAGTTGCTTATTGTACCTAAGACAGCAGTTTGTTAATAGCAAGGAACCACGGTAAAGTGTTCTCTTCAGTAAGGCAGTCTTTGTCGTACGACTTAATATGTTTTTAATTTCTCTTTGCTATATGGTTTCTAATTGGTGATGTGTGAACTACTAGGCATACAAATTTAGAAATATCTTTATTTAAATAACTAAGATCAATCAGTGTTTTCTAATGATCAAGTATATGTTGTATACATTTGCAGAATAAATACTCTGCCTAATAAATGTTTGATTTTGCATTGTAAGAGGAAATAGAGGACAAATGGTCAAAGAATGCTAAGGAACTTGATTTATAAAGCAAGGCAGAGCTGGACTTAACCTATATGATGTAATTTACATATTTCCAGTCTTATAAAATATATCCAGAATAATTGATGATGTTGTGAATATACATAATAAGAAATCTTAATATGCTACATTAAATAAGATGATAGGATTACCTATTTATTTTATCAGAAAATGAGCATTTATACAATTTAAATAAATATAGACCAATTGTCTTAAAAACTATTAGGCCAATGGCAACATATATTTCATGCATATAGAGGGAGAAGTATCAAATTAAAGTATTCACAGTATATATATATCTTAGTGAATAGTACTGTATCTTCAATTTTATCTTCCAGAATTCAATCGAATGAAATTCAGGCATTCAAATAAAATCTATAAGTGAATTTCACATCTTATTAATTCTGAATACAAATATGGAGATATATATGTGTGTGTGTTTGAGAGAGAGAGAGAGAGACAGAGAGAGAGACAGACTGAGAGAGAGAGAGAGAGAATTAAAAATAAAGTATTTTATTTACCTCACAGATCATGTGAAAGATTATAGTTACTAATAACATAAAATTAGCACTTTATCATACAATTTTAGCATAAAATTTTATGCTTTTCCTATAGAAGAAAAAAAAAAAAAAAAAGACAACTGCACACTCTTAGGGAAACTCACCATGACAGAGACTTGGGACCAAGTGTTTGCACTATATAGGAATGCTTGCCTGTTGGCAGTTGGTCCTCTTTCTGCAAGTCTCCTTTTGCATCATGTTGGTGACAAGATTGTTATACGCAATGCAAAATTTTCTTCAGTTTCAAGCAAACACTTAGGGCCTGGAAATCAATTCAATCAAGACACTTCCTGGTGACTGATGATCACAAAGAATAGAAATCTCAGAATTATTTGTCTGGAATTAAGGAAATAATATCCTGTATTTCTTCAATTTCCAATACTCTCTCTGCATTAATCTTTTCTTGTAAATCCTTATCTGCAAAATACATATTATTAGAGACTTTAATAGACGCCAAATTGGTGGCAGGTACACTTAATCCAGTTCTTATGAGGTAGATGATGAAAAATAATCAAGAGTCTAAGGCCACTCTCAGGTACATAATAGATCTGAGGCCAACAACAACTTTGGGGGACATTCTCTAAAGAAAAGGAAAAACAAAAAGAATGGTTGTTTGTATATTTCCTGGAACAAAGAATGGGTATGTCTCGTAATTAAAAGGAAACCTGTGAGCATCCGTTCTTGTTATATCATTCGGTACATTGTCTTGTCCCATTCACTCTGCCCCCTCCCTTTTATTATCTAAATTAACAGAAGTGTTCATACGGTTGTAAGAAGCCAAAGGCACACAGGAGCCAGCTCACAGGGAAGTCTGTTATCTTAAAAGCTGGTTAGCCCCTCTGCAAGGATGAACTGGAATAGTTGACTTCTGTGGGATTCCAGTCTAATCTCTTTAGAATGTTCTTCTCTCAGTAGTGGGTACTCTAAAAACATGCCAAGTCCCTACCTCACTAGCCTGTTGCCCTTCCCCATGCTGACAACTGAAATAGGACCTGAAAGCATTTTCAGGATAGAATCATTTCCTGGGCCAAAAGGTTAAAACATTTTCCCAACATGATGGCTAGAAGTCCATAAAATGTTATTTGGAAGTATTTGTGAAATACTAGTTTTTCAAAAAGAGTAAGCATAAACACCACATTGGAAAATGAAGAATAAAAGTCTGGCTTTTGTCTACTTTTAATGGTCCAAGCTTCCATTAACCTTTAGTGTTTACTTTGCATGAAAGGTATTTAACCACCCACTTGGGTTTAAGGTGAACAGACCATAATTTAGTCCTTTCAAGTCTGTTCAGAAGCTGAACTTTAAAAATACTCTTTCTATAGAACTGGCAGCAATTTGTGAATAAATCATTTTGTGAAAATATTTAAAAGCTCAATATGATTTAAGGTACAAAGTAGGACCAGAAAGGGTGCTTTTCCCACGTGGGCTTTCCTGCAGTCCAAAATGTTCAATGGGTAAATCCCAGACATCTGACTTATGCATCTCAGAATACTGGTAAGAGCTGAAGAACTGGTTTTTTAGAAGTTTTTATTTTAATAAGTTAACAAACTATAATTTTTTGATCACAAAACTTCTAATGTTACTTGTGGAATCCAAACAAAGTAAGACCCTCATAACCTTTATATGCTATTACCAGTTTTACATTGATAGAAATTAACAAAAATAAATTGGCTAAAAATAGAGCCAACAAATGTCATTAGCAACAAGTTTTTTTGCATTTATAGAAAGTTGTTTTTATCACTAACTCATTAAATGTTATCCTATATATTTGTGATTACAGAAAAGCAAAATGAATGATTATGCAAAATAATTAATGGAAGCAAGAAAATATATTTGTTTGAAATTTTGTAGTTGTTTTGTGTGGGTGTGCAGAGATAGAGAAGGCAAATGGAGAGATGTAAAAGTAGCTTTTATTCTCCTTGCTCAGTTGTTGTGTGGGATGTTTACTGCTTTCCTCCACTAACCTAGGCCTGGGATGTTCTCAGCCTCTGAGACTTAATGCTTAATGAGCTCAATCTTACTTGTTTTTTCTGAGCTCTGGGCTGGCTGGTTCAACTCAGCTGTTCCTCTCTCAGCCCAGAATTGCTCTGCTTGGTCTCAAACTAACTCAGCAATCTGCTCTAATCTTTTGGCTTCTTCTCAATTTCTGGCCCATTCTGTCTTCACCTGAGTTCACTCGCTCTCTGCAACCCATCTCTCTATTACTGTTTTGCTAAAAAATGGTCTCCTGTCTCTGTAAAACTGACTCTTAAGTAACTTCCCTTTCCTATCTCTTTTCATGAGAGTTGGGCATATCCTATTCCATCAAATATTCTCTGATTTGTCACTTTTTTTGTGAATCAATAAGGCATCACCTTCAAGCATTGGTGCTTGCTTCTACACACTAACTTTACCTTTGCTTGGGATTAAAGTCATTTATTGCCATGTCTGGATCTCAGCTTTTCTTCATCTGATACATGGTCTATCTCAGGCTGACATTGAACTCAGATCTGTTTGTTTCTGTCTTTTGGATTAAAGGCCTGTTTATATTCCAGCTGAATCACACACCTAGAAGATCTTTTGATGTGATTTCTTTCCAGAGTAACCATGATCTGAATTAACATTCTTCTACAGAAAGAGTTAGCGACAGAGAGAGACAAAGAAAGATAGGGAGAGGAAGAGAGAGATGGAGGATGGTAATAAGTGTCCAAGGACAGTGAAAGGTAATATTTGTTTATTATTGGGACAAGCTGAGTTTGGTTTCTGCCTACTTATATATAGCCAACAACTTCTACATTTTGTTTGTTTTGAGCTACCCAGGCTTTCCTCAAATTGAGAGTGTAGTTGAGGTTTTCCCAGAACTTAAATGTTCCTTTTGATTCTGAGTCCCAACTTCTGAAATTACAAATGGCATATGACCATGTTTAGAATGAAAAATATTTTCAATCTTCATAAATCTTTAAGAAAAATAGCTTTTCACATAGAAGCCAAATAGCTGATACAACAGCACACACATGTATTCTGAGGCACAGAGACAGCAGGATGAGAAGGCTAAAGTCAGTCACTGCTACATAGAAAGGTTCAGGCCAAACTTAGACTATGTGAGACCCTGCCTAGAAAACTAAAGTTAAGTAAATTTCAGAATTAAGTGTCACAAACTTGGATTTTTATGAAAAGAAGTCATGTGATAAACATTTATTGATTTTAACAAGGGCCTATATATAAGCTTTCATGTTTGTTTCTCTGTGTTCCAATCTTAAAATAGTACTGTTATTATTAAAAAGTAGGGTATTCACCCCAAATTGTGTATTTGCTACCATTGGGATATTTTCATAATTTAACTTATTTATCATACACATGTGCTACCTTCCTAGTTTATACAACATTGAGGATATTCTTCCATACTTACATTTTCTAGAGAAACACAGAATTATGAATAAAAAATTTACCTGTGGGTATAAGGAGTCAGGGAAGTTCCACTTCAGTAGAGTGGCAGTTTTAGGTTTTTCTCCAAGATTCATCTTTTTACTATCCCTGAGTAGTTCTCTAGAATTCTAATACAAGGCATAATTTCTCTTGTGTTGAGCAGGTTTTAAATTCAATTAGAGAGCTGTTGGTTACCACCAAGGTTCAGACTTCAGAGATATGGTGGCTTAGGAGATCTCCAAGCCTATCAAGGAAGAAAAGGAAGTACAGAATTTGCTAGTAAAAATGGGTTATAAATTAAAACCTTCCACCAGAACCATGTAACAAATTCCTGAAAACTCAGCGTATATATATGCACACATATATCTGAGTGATGGGACAGAAAAATGTCAAAGTGATATATAAACTTCATCTTTTATCTAAGATGGTTAGATACACAATAGATTTGTGCCAGAAAATAGATTTGTGAAGGAAAAAAATATAAGCAATATTAAATTGCTACATAATCTCAAAACATTATTGTATATATAAATTACTGTTCAAATGGTATTTTGAACTAAAGAGTTGAGAAGGGTAGGGCTAATTTCACTGTTGCTGATTGATATTTTATCTGCATTTAAATTCAACATGTTCTCTCAAGTTTAAACTTCTAAATATGCATACATTATCTTTCTCTACTGTTTTGGTAATACAGGTTGAAGCCATGGCTTTGTTTAATCTCCTAGAATTCTACAACTGCCCTTTGTCTCGAACCCATACACTCTTAGCATGGGTTTTATAATTCATCAATAATAACTTTAAGACATCAGTTTTTATTTTTGTTTTTTGTTTTTGATTTCTACAGAAGCCCATGAGTTTCATTTTCTTCCTAAACTTCCTATTTCCCAGTCCATCGCAAAACAAATTTGCTTCTCTCAAATTCTACAAAATTGCACAAACATTATTACTAACGGTCATTTTCTTAAATTGAACAAGTTGTAAATTGTTAGGAAGCAGCTAAAATTAACTTTGTACAGAGGGAATACGCAGGCTTTCACCTCAGTGTTATTTCTTTCTCCTATAACAAATCCTGGTTTCTTTCCATGTTTAAATATAATTGACGTCAAGCTTATTTTAAAGGCATAAAAATTGATGTAGATTATCTGACTCAATTTATATTCAGTGCAGGTATGGATTCAAATGCTTAACAGAGTTTATTTCAATTGCCCAATACTTCACTTTGCATATTTTTAAAGTGTTGTTTAATTTTTAATTTATTCACCTTACATCCCAAATGTAGCCCCCCCTCGTTTCTTCCCTCCCCCACTTTCCCTTCCTCACCCCCTCCCCTTCTCCTAGTCCTCAGAAAGGAGGAAGCCCTCTTTCCCTTTCATCTGACCCCATCTTGTGAAGTCTCATCTGGGCTGCCTGCATCATCATCCTCTGTGTTGTGGCAAGGCTGCCCCGCCAGGGGGAAGTGATCATCTAGTGGGCACCAGAGTCCATGTCAGAAGTAATCCCTACTCCTCATATTATGGGGCCTACAGGGAGACAATGCTGCCTATCGACTACATCTGAGGAGAGTATCCAAGTCCTCTCCGTGCATGGCTCTTGGTTAGTGCATCAGTCTCTGCAGACCCCTCCCCACCAGGGCCCTTATTTGTTGGCTCACTGGTTTCCTTGTAGAGTTCCTTCCCTCTCCAGTTCCTTGTATCCCCAAACTATTCCATAAGACTCTCTCTGCTCCACCACAAAGTTTTGCTCTGAGTCTCAGCATCTGCTTTGATTCCTCCCCAGCCCCTGCTGGGTGGAGTCATTCAAAGGACCTCTATGATACGCTCCAGTCCTGTTCCATTTTTTTAACATCTTCCAATGAATATTTTAGTTTCCCTTCTAAATGAAAGCTAAGCATCCTCCCTATGGTCCTCCTTGTTATTTAGCTTCTATAGGTCTATGTATTGTAGTGTGGTTACCCTATATTTTCTGGATAATATTTATAAGTGAGTATATACCATGCATTTCTTTCTGGTCTGGGTTACCTCACTCAGGATTATCTTTTCTAGTTCTATCCACTTGCCTACAAATTTCAATATTTCCTTGTTTTTAATACCTTAGTATTATTCCATTGTGTACATGTAGGTATCCCCATCCCTGATCTAGAGCTGTACTATAGAGCAACATAATAAAAATTGCATGGCACTGGCATATAAAGGACAGGTAAAATCAAAGACCCAGAAATAAACCCACACATCTATGGACACAATTTTTGACAAAGAAGCCAAAACCATACATCGGAAAAAAGTAGCATCTTCAACAAATGGTGCTGGTTTTACTGGATGTCTACCTGTGGAAAAATGTAAATAGACCCTTATCTATCACCCTGTACAAAACTAAAGTTCAACTGGATTAAATACCTCAACATAAAACCAAACACAAATCTGTTCGAAGAAAATGTGGGGAATAGCCTTGAACTCATTAGCACAGGAGACAGCTTCCTGACCAGAATACCAACAGCCCAGGCTTTAAGATCAACTATTAATAAATGGGGCCTTGTGAACCTGAAAAGGCAAAGGACACTGTCAACAGAACAAAAAGACAGCCTACAGACTGGGAAAAGTCTACACCAACTGTATAACCAACAAAAGGCTAATATCCAAAATACATAAAGAGCTCAAGAAATTAAGCGCTAACAAACCAAATAATCCAATTAAAAAATGGAGTACAGAATTATCAATAGAGAAATATTGAATGGCCGAAAAGCACTTAAAGAAATGTTCAATATCCTTAGTCCTCTGGGTAATGAAAATCAAAACAAGTCTGAGATTCCATCTTAAACCCATCAGAATGGCTAAGATCAAGAACTCAAGTGACAGCACATTGTGGCGATGATGTGGAGAAAGGGGAACACTCATCCATTGCTGGTGGGAGTGAAAATTTGCATGACCACTTTGGAAATCAATCTGGTGCTTTTTCAGAAAATTGGGAGTAGTTCTACTTCAAGATCCAGCTATACCACACCTGGGCATATACCTGAAAGATGCTCCACCATACAAGGTCTTTTGGTGAATTATGCTCATAACAATGTTATTTTTAATAGCCAGAATGGACACAACTTAGAGGAATGGATAAAGAAGCTTTGATACATTTACACAATGGAATACTACTTATTTTGCATTCTTACACATCTTCATGGAAAAAGTGGAGCCAGGGTTGCTGAGAGCACTCAGTAGCTAAGAGCACATTGGCTA
This sequence comes from Acomys percivali, assembly GCA_907169655.1. NCBI lineage: Eukaryota > Metazoa > Chordata > Mammalia > Rodentia > Muridae > Acomys > Acomys percivali. The sequence goes on along the minus strand of OU015743.1, from coordinate 11,393,711 downwards.
TCGTAGAGGAGTTGCGTTTAATTCTCAGAAGCTGCAAGTGGTAGCTCTCAAAAAAACCTGTCAATCCAGCTCCAGAGACTGAAGTCCATTCTGCCTCCATAGGTACCCAGAAGCATATGTACATATTTAAAAACTAATCTATGGTGCTCACAGATTTATTTTAACTGAGAAGGTAAGAGTACTTGATGCCCTTCAAGAGCATGGTAGTTATGTTTGCAGCAGCAAGCTCAAAATTGCCCGTAACTCCTGCTCTGGACGATCTTCCTCCCTCTTCTGGCTCCCATGGATACTTGAACACGTGTGCTATAAACTCTCAGAGACACACATACACACGGATCAAGATAAACTTGGACCTTTTTAAAATGTTTCCAACTCAATTTATATTACTATGTTACATAAATACTTGCATAATTTATTAATTTACTAAATTTTATTTACTTTTAGAGAATCTCAGGTGGCATATTTTGATTTCACTTTTGCCATCCCCTTTTGTTCCCAGATCCTCCCTCACCTCCCTACCCACTCAACTTCATGTTACTTTCCTCCGTTTAAAAATGGAGTCCAACGTTGGTGGCTGAGTGCTCTTCAGCATGGGGCCTGTCGTAGAGTGGTTGATAAGCGCAGTGTCACTCCAGTGAAGAGAACTCACTTTCCCTCTCCCTGCTGCTACCAATTGCAAATATATTACTGACTCATGGTGGGACTTCTTCCCCACTCTCCTTCCTCCATTCTTACATTTTTGTATGAAGTGTGCTTGGACAGGCCTTCATGTTTTAAGACGTAGTATGTGGAACATGCAACAATAGTGTTATACCATCACGTTGTTTGGCGGATGGCAGGGGAGGGAATCCATGGCATTTGCAATAACTTGTAATGATTAGCAGGTTTATGGGACCCATTTAGCTAACAACTTATAAAGATGTAAACCATTTCTGGGAGTTTTATTTGGTAGCATATGGTGTCTAGTTGTGGTATTGTCATTAAACAGTAGCCCCGTTTTCATTAAACACACACACACACATTGTTTTTAAATACTTGTTTTAATCCTATTCCTTTCTCCATCTCTCTTTCTCTTTCTCTCTCTCTATATGAATATATATTTTTACTGCTTGATTGTGCTTATATATATATATTATATATTTTACCTTTGTCTATATTTTGCATAATCAACTTCCCTCCTTTTACTGTGGCTACGTAGTACTTATTTATGAGTACACCTCCTTCGTGAGTGGGCAAATGAGAGGCGTCTCCTTGAGGAGTGTGTCCGCTTGCCCCGTATCATGCCTCCTGTTTATGCATGCTAAAAATGTTCATGTCCTCCTTTGTCACATTATACAGAGAGCAAACTCATAAATTCCAGAGGAATGGAAACCAGTCATTTTTATGGATATCATTAACACTATATTTTTCTCGTAGGTATCCATTATAGTCATTCAATCAAATTAATGTTGACTAGTTCTATGTAAGTCATAAGTTTATAAACTTCCCTTCTTGGAGATTTCACTACACTACACAAGCTCACATTCATGAAATCTTAATGTACAATGAATACATTCTCTGAGAATTTTGAGGATCATCTATCCAAGAATATATTATAAAATACATTCATTTGTTTTGACTCTGGATAATTATTTGCTAAATATATTCTCATGAAAACTTCATATTCCATCTTTTATATGCAAGGTAATCTAAAGGCTGAATATCTCCATTGAACACCCTGTAAAGTCATGTAAAAGTGCAATTCTTGGCTCTTCACTGAATTTTTTGTGTGTATGTGTGAACATTTAGCACATATTTTTTGTTGTGTTGAGCTTGTCTGTTAGAGTGTACATTTAACCATGCTTCCTTAGAAGTCAAAATTGTATCAGCACTTAAATATTAAATATGGACTGGTAATTTAGCTTAGTGGGGAGAGTATGTGCTGTAGAAGTGCAAAGACTGACGTTAAGATCCCTGGGGAGACCTGGTGGCACTCAGAGGAAGGACAGCAGGTCACCGAGAAGAGACTTGATACCCTATGAGCATATACAGGGGGAGGTAATCCCTCTCAGGAACAGTCATAGGGGAAGGGAATAAGGGGAAAATGGAAGGGAGGGAAGAATGGGAGGATACAAGGGATGGGATAACCATAGAGATGTAACAAGAATAAATTAATATAAAAAAGTAAAAAAAAAAAAACCAAAGTAAACAATGTTAATTGAGAATTAAAGAAAAAAAGAAAAAAGAAAAAAGATCCCTGGCACCCGTAAAGCTAGGCATGCACACCCACATGTAACTCCAGGAGTAGGGCAAGTCAAGAATATGACTAGGGGTTACCAGCAAGCTCACAAAGCCAACATCAACAAGCTTCAGAGACCCTATTCAAGGGAATAAGTTTGAAAATGATAATGGAGGACACAGGGACATCACAATGCATCACTAAAAACCCTATTTAAAGACACAACAACCACTATTCCCCCATTTCACTCTTCCCAATGCTTCCTTAAGGTGCTTGGAACTACACTCCTATAACATGCAAGTTTGAAGAGAGCATCAGGACTGAACTCTATATAGCTACTTACCTCCAAGTCTTGCATCTCCCAGATTTGATATGATGTGTTTCCACTCAAAGTTTTGTTTTGTTTTGTTTCACTTTGGATTTTTTTGACTACTGTTTGTAGTGCTCCCTCCTATCTTGTGCTGCACTTCTGACATTTCAGTCCCATTGACTTCCCTGAGCACAGAAAACTGCCCTGTTCTGTTATTGTTTTTCTTTACAAATCAAAATTCCTAAAATGCCTCCAGCAAGACAGCAGGGTTCATTGTAGGATTTTGGTTGTTTTTATCCTAATAGGAAAGACTGTTTCGGGTACCTACTTTCCGAGGTCTGAAAACAATTGTTTTCTATATAAAGTCCTGTTTTACTTTTCCTTTATTGTGAACTGTGAATTAATTACTAGTTATTCTATCGAATTTGGGGTGGTAGTTGCAGCATTTTTTTTTTTTTTTTTTGGTATTTTGAGACAAGGTGTCTTTGTGTTAGCCTTGACTGTCCTAGACTCACTTTGTAGACCAGGCTGGCCTCGAACTCACAGCGATCTGCCTGCCTCTGCCTCCCGAGTGCTGGGATTAAAGGCATGCATCACCACTTCTCTCTACTGTTGTTTGGTTGCATGGCATGGCCAACTTTACTTCTGTAACTTATCATATTTTCTCCACCGAATATCACCCTAACAGACATCTTTCTACAGTACACTGTTTAATTTGGTCTTAACTTTCTCCCTTCCAAGTTCTTTATCGATGACTCATTTAGAAAAAGCCGTGACTCCCTTGGGTTTGTATAATAATTCTTTTCTTAAGTCTCTCTTTTCTAACATATATCCTACAAATAATTTAAAGCTTTACTTAATCAAGAAAATTTTGATAAGTAAAAATTATTTTGTTACCTTATAGATTACATATCAATTTTATACTTTTTGTATTCTGTGTCAGATGACTTTTTAGCAGTTTCTTATTGTTTGTACTCAATATGGGCGAATCATCACTTAATGTTTGATTTGCTCTGTGTTTAAGTATCGAATCAATTGATGTTTTCATTGATGGAAATAATATATGTATACTAGCTTATAAAATTATTCTTAAAGAATAAATTTTTATTAACAAGGACTTTGTGGAATTATTTTAGTTTATGCTTAATTTCCTATATATTTATTTTTACTTGGGAGCTTATCATTCTACAGTCATGATTGTGAGAACTAGTCGTTTACAGTCATGACTTAAAAACAGCATCTTATTTCTAACTTCCAGTTCTATGGCCGTAACCGTGGGTAGGAACAACTCATTTCCATTGTTTTAAGTGGCTGTTTTCCTCAAATACTTATTTTTAAATTTTTTTTATTTCTAAAATTTCGATTCATAAAAAACAGCATAAACTATATTGCTTTACCTCAGACAACCATGGCTGTCTCACATTCATTCTCTCTATCTGCCCATGCTTGATATAGTTTTTCTTAATTTAAATTTTTTTTAAATTTATTTAAGTAATTTATTCAGATTACATCTAAACTTTTATCTCCTCACTTATATCTTCCCATTCTTCCTTCCTCCCTCTTACACTCTATTCCCCCCCCCCCCAGGTCTGTGACAGAAAGGGACCTTCTCCCCCACCATATGGTCACAGCCATAGACAGAATTTGCCTAAAAATAGGCAAGTTTAGATGCAGGCAGAATAGACAGCCAAACTCTGCCACGACAGGGTAAGAAAGTTCTTAATAGTTCCTACCTCACAATTATGTCTGTCAGATATATTGGGCCAGAAGGCTGAATATGATCCTCCGATGTTATAGAGAGTGTTGGATGACTGTTCAGGCAGTAAACCATGTCAGTCATCTTTTTTCATTTTGGAAGTTGCTAACCCATACTGTGGGTTCACTCAGGTATTTAAGTTTTATCCCTTCTCAAGTCTCTGATGGGTTTGAAGACCAGATAGTTTAGTCTTATAATAAGCTTAGTAGGTTGGGAGTTAAGATGTTTTTAGATCAAGATCGATGTTTTAAGTTAATAGAGATGAGGTTTGATAGATAGATAGATAAATTTGGAAATTTAGACCCAACAAGATAGGAATGATGTTTACTTCAAGTTTGCTAATTACAAATGGCCAAATCACTGTGAATGTAACATTTATATAATTCCTGTATGTCTTGTGGTTGGTTCTTCCTGCTGTATATAGTTTATTTTACTCATGTGTAATAATATAAATATATATGTTAAAAAAGAAACAAAATAAAATTTTTTCAAAAAAAAAAGAAAAAATTTCAGAAGAAAATTTCATCTGCAACTTTTTTCCTTCTTCAAATATTTTAATCTTTTGCTCCACATTACAAATTATGTTAGATATTCATCTTCATTAAACACTTTTAGTGCTGTCCTATATTTACATTTCTAGATTTTGTTTCTAAGAATTTTTGTTAGGATTTTTAATATCCATGAAGGAGATGATATTTAAAACATTAAATGTATTACAACATTTGTGACTATCATAGATATGAAAATTGTTTTCAAACAGTAATACTGGAAGATGATGAAGAATCTATTTGAAGTGATTGAACTGGAATTGTTCACATTGGAGGCTGTTTAGTGGTTACACAAGTTTGTATTATGTATTTATTATCACTTTCTGGGCTCATACATGTTCATATCATGCTTTAAGTATCATAAGCTATAATAAATCTGTGGGTTTCCTTAATTTCATTATGACACATGATAAGTACTTTATATGTAAATTTTTACTCACTGCTTATTGCTACAGACTTACAGCATTTCTGTGATATTTAAACATTAAATCTAAAGTTGCTTCTAAACAAATACATATCTGATACAAACCTAATAACCCATCACAGAACAAAATCTTATTTTTATTGCTCTCATTGTTAGCAGCGTATTCACAAATGGAGTGATGTTTCTACATGAACCACAATTTGAAAACCAGAGCAATTTGTGAGAACTTGTTTTTACTGAATCTCTGTATGTAAAAGCTAAAAAGCAAGATGTAAACTTTTATATTGTTAGAAACTGATTTTTATCAGGAATATGTATCTTCTGTGGTCTATAAATGTAATTAGGGACAAAATAAAGATACATATAAATACTCTCTTAGTGATGCAGCTAGGAATCCATCCCTATTTGCTAAGACTTTACATAAAGCCATTTGATACTTCTGAGTGCCTTTGGGCAGTCAGTGTCTGGTCCACAGCTGTGGCTTTTAGCTTGTTGATTGATAGATTTAATAACACAGTTCTCGTGTATTGTTAACTGGCCTTTAAAAACAAAAGTGTTTTTCTGAATACTTTGAATGACTTTTTCATACTTTTATTTTTGAAGCAATTATTTTCTATGCAATATCAACCAAGCAGAAAACAGAATATTTTTTCAAAGTATCACATACTTTTAAAAATAATCGCAAAGAGAGGAAAACAAGATATTTTATTTTCATTCTCTCAGGATCTGCTACTTTAAACTGAGAATAAACAAACCCACAGTTAAATGCACCTGCCTTTTTCAAAGTAAGATGCAGTACCCAGGGACATTTCTGTATGTCTGTGGTTGAAGGATCTTTAGAACATTATGGAACAGCCTGAGTGGTCGCAGAAGGCGATGTACTTTAAGCTGAGACGAGTCTCTTCCTCAAAAATTCTGTGCATCCTGAAAGACATAGCATCCTGCTTTTTCTCTTATGGGACAGTTTCCCACAGCTTGTATTAGGAGAAGATGTAATTCTGGGTAACAACTCCCGATCTTCTCATGCTCCTTAAAAGAGTAGAAATCAATCTACACTGGGCACTAGATTCTCAAGACAAAAACTGAAGGGCTTCAGAAATGCCTCCATGGTTAATACTGCTTGATGTTAGTCCAGAAGATCCCAAATTGCTTCCCAGTACTAACTTCAGAAAGTTCAAAACCAACTGTAAATACAGCTCCACGAAAACCGACACTGTGTTTTTGCTTCTTCAGTCACCTGCACACATGTGCAAAACACAAACAAATAAGCAGCATACAAATCAATAAACAGAAAAAAAAACATTAAAAAGGAGAGAGAAGGCATGTAGAAAACATTACACTTTCTCATCTCTTCAGTACATTGAAAACTTGGTGTTTCAATTAATTTTTAAATGAAGACTTTTCAGATTCTGACCTCTAATATTTAAAATTATATCATACAGACCTCTGAATTCTGCATAGGGTATCTATATCAGCTAATAAATCAAATCATTTTATATTATATAAATTATACTTTCAACTGTGGATATTCAATCAATAAGGGAAAGGACTGTTACTAAACATTTTAAATCAAAAGAGAAATTCTCATGACAAAAGTTATATGTATAAAATATGAGCCTTTTTCTATATGTAACTAAGACTTGCATCTTCCATTACAGCATCCATATTATGTATGCGACTAGGATTCCAGTAATACAGAGCAACCTTATATTTCTAAGGCATACTTACTAGTAAAAGTTGACAATGGGCCTTTGCGTTAAAAGCTGAGCATATTTAATATTAAATGCTATTTTAAAATTTAAACAAGAGTAGGAAACAACCCACTTTTCCCATTTAACAATAACATCTATGATTTTAGTTTTAAAAAAATAATAAGGCCTATATCTCTAGATACTATCATATATTTCGTCTACCTATAAACTTATGACCTGTTGTATTTCTGGAGTTCAAGAAATTACTTGCCTGAAGGAAAAATAATCTCATTTTTTTTTCTTGTAAGGAATCATGTACTCTCTGGGTTAAAGTTTGCCTGAGAAAAGTAATAAACATTGCAATTTTTAGACTAAAATAATTTGAATATTAAATAATAGACTTTAAAAAGGCAGAAAATTTTATTCTTTTTAAATTTAATTTAATTTTCTTTTTTAATTTAATTTTATTATTATTATTATTATTATTATTATTATTATTATTATTATTATTATTATTATTATTATTATTATTATTATCAAGGCAGGGTTTCTTGTGTAGCCTTGGCTGTGCTGGACTCACTTTGTAGACCAGGCTGGCCTCGAACTCACAGCGATCCATCTGCCTCTGCCTCCCAAGTGCTGGGATTAAAGGTGTGCGCCACCACGCCCGGCTTAAAATCTATTCTTTTAAACCTTATCAGTGTCAATTTCCTCAAGTCTCTCCCTCTCCTCATGCCGCTCTCTGAGCCCTCCTCTCACCTTCCTTCCCTCCCTCCGTGGCTTCCTCTCTCCCTCCGTTCATCTCGCCCTTTCTCCTCTCTCATGTTCTTGACAGAGTCCCTTTCTATGTACAACTGGCCACCCTGGAGTTCATTCTGTAGATTGTTGGCCTCAAACTCACAGAGATCACCTGCCTTAAACTCTAGAATGATGGGTTTAAAGAAATGTCCCACTGCACCAAGCTGTTCAAATTCTCCTTTAGTAAAATTTTTTATTTATTCTTTGAACATTTTATACCTTCTATTTTGATCATATCCACCAATCCTTGAATACTTAAATAGTTCCCCTTTTCTTCCTTCTTTCTCCTGCTCACCCTAGGCTACTCACAGCAAGGATTCCCAATTCCACCTTTATACCAGATGCATTCTATTGTTTTCCCAAACTTTATTCTGAAGATCTTATGGATTTCTCATGGTCCCTTTTCTATTTTCACCTTCTCTGCAAAGAAAATAACATATATAAAAATTGAAAGGTAGAATATGCACAAGAGCAAAAACACATTACATTTGTTTTTCTTAGATTATGTTACATCACTTAAGTCAGCTGCATAGCTTCATGTCCTCACTGGAGATTTATGAGTTTGGGTCACACTATTTACAGGCATTTGCTTTCTTTTTATGTTTATTTTTCTTTTTCTTAGCCACTTTTATAAGTATATTGTGATATAACTATGATTTAAATGCAGATTTATCTAATGACTATATTGAACATTTTTGCAACTGCTATATTAAATATAACCCTTCTAGTAAATTATCACTTCAGTTTATATCGTGTTTTATTCTTTCTATAGTAGTGATTTTTAAGTCTTTTAAAAATATTTTAAATGTATTTTATTAATTTATGCATATTACATTTAAATTGTTATCCCATCCCTTGTATCCTCCCATTCCTCCCTCTCTCCCATTTTCCCCTTACTCCTCTTTCCTATGACTGTGACTGAGGGGGACCTCCTCCCCCTGTATCAGGGTATCAGGTCTCTTCTTGGTAGCCTGCTATCCTTCCTCTGAGTGCCTCCAGGCCTCCCCATCCAGGGGACGTGGTCAAATATGGGGCAACAGAGTTTGTGTAAAAGTCAGTTCCACTTTCCACTCAACAGTGGAAAATGTCCTGTCCATTGGATAGATGGGGGATAGTAGGGGTTCAAAGTTTACTGCACGTTTTGTCCTTGGCTGGTGCCATAGTTTGATTAGGACCGGTGGGTCCATATCTGCCCATCATAATGTTCTACTTGTAGGTTTCTAGGACCCTCTAGATCTTTCTATTCTCCCTTGCTTCTCTCACCTAGAGTCCCAATAGTTCACCGTGCCTATTGTCCCTCTGGGGAAAATAAATCTACTTTGTGGTGAGAACTTGGTCTTGGAGGTCCTGAGGCAATACTTTTTCTTTCAGAAATGTGTATATATGGGATTTATTAGAGTGTCTTCCTGGTTGTTCAAACTATTCCAACAATGCCTGTCTCTCTATAGAAAGTAACCCAGTAAGACTGTATACTCAGAACTTGGTTTTAAATTAATTTAAATCTCTAGAAAAGGAAAAAGCATATGCTTGCCAATAAATCACTTTTTTGCCTACCAGTGGACTAGACACACGGGGTCAGAAGCTGACGTTGAGTGCTTCCTTCTCCCAGTTCATTGGGCTGAATATCTAAAACAATTGAAAATCTTTGGATGTTTACTACACCTCAGTGGAGATGAAAAGATAAGCAGTTGGAAGTCTTTTATATCTCTACTGTTAATATAAGCACGCTGTTTTACTTAATTTTCTCAAATGTGCTTAGTCAACCACTGCTTCATCTTTAGATTTCTTGGCAACTATTTAAAGCCCTGCAAGGTGTCACACACACCAAAGCAACTAGCTCGATCCCACCGGATCTGATGCATTAATTAGTCTGACACTATTGTTTTTGTTTGGATCATTGAATAAGGTCACATTTCTTCTTAGTGGAGATTAAGGAGGAAATGTATTTTTTAAGTAACTGCCACTCAATTCCTAATTCTTAATATTCTTTCATGTAAGTAGGGACAGTCAAGAGTTGACTACTTGATCATGAACAGATTTGACAAACACTTTTGGTTTTGATTTACAAAACTCAGGATGTTTACATAAATCTGTATTAAAAGAAGGAAGAATTAGCACATTAGGCAAACAATTGAAGCACTATAAAATACACAAGATGATTAAAGAGTATAAATGAAACATGCACAGGCTTAGCTTCTCTTTCACTATCTCTTTGCTTACCCATTGCCCTTTAACAAATACCATTTGGTGTCTAACTTTGCAGGTTTTACTTTAAAATTATAAAAAATATTGATACATAAATGGAAAACACCATAAAATTTACAGATTCACTATCGAATTTCACCATGTCTCTCTCTATGCCTTTATCTAAGCCAATGTCAAAATTTTTTCTCAAAGGCCATAGTCAGTAACTTATGGCATCCAAAGATTCTTTGTAAAATTATGGCTTTATAATCACAATTCTAAATGTTATCACACCTAAAGAATGTAACTACTATGCTTTAATGGTAGTAAGTACATACATGTCAAATTCCATTAACATTTTATAATAGTGTCCTTTTGTTGGCTCACAATATATGTGTGTGTGTGTGTGTGTGTGTGTGTGTGTGTGTGTGTGTGTATGTAGAAATGAAATCTCAGGTAGTACTCTTAAAGATATGGGTGTCAGAAACGACCTTCTGAATAAGGTACCATTCCATCTGGAATTAAGACTAAGAATTCAGAAATGGGAATTCATAAAACTAAAAGCCTTCTGTACAGCAAAGGAAATAATCAATGGAATGTAAAGGAAGAACACAAAGTGGAAGAGGAATTTGTGCCAGATAGCTAATTGATAAGGGATTAGTATTAAGAATATATAAAGAACTCAGAAAAATGAAGTCAGAAAAGCAAAAACACAAGTGACATGATTTAAAAATGGGTCACGGGTCTGAAAATTCTAAAAAAGGAAATTAAAATGGCAACCAGAGAAATTAAATGAAGCTAATTTGAGAATTCATATTATCCTCGTGAGACTAGCTAAGAAAAAGAAAGAAAAAAAGAAAGGAAGAAGAAAGAGAAAGAGAAAAAAGAAAGAAGAAAGAAAGGAAGGAAACAAACAAACAAAGGATGAAAGAAAGAAACTAAACAACCAGCAGACAGGAGCTGGCTGCTAGAATATGAGTGGAAAGAAACCCACCTCATTTCTTGTTAATGATGGCCGACCAGTACAGACAGTATAAAAATCAGTGTGAAGAATTCTCATAAATTAAAATTACATCTTCCATGTGTCTCAGGTATATCATCTCTTAGCAACTGCCCAAATGAGACATCCCAGACTCAGAGAGACAAACCTACATGTTCTTATTTGTGGATCCCAGCTCCATATCTTTAGGTGTGAATATATAACCTGGAGTAACTCTAGAACCTAAAAATGTGAGAAGGGACCATGTATATGTACACACATCTATGTAGTTTAACAAAAGTTACAACAGAATAGGGTGATAAAGTTACATTCTTGGGGTGATGTTCCCCAAGAGCCATTGCTTATCTAACAAAATCTCCCAAGTATCAGCTTATTGTAATAGTTTTATGTTTATGCAAAATATATGACTTGAATAATTTGGATGTTGTTAGGGGGAAATGTCATGCTAATCTCTGTACTATTTGATCTATTTCCTTATTTATTTCAAAATACACTTTATATTTCTCTGCACTCCTAATGTTTATTTGAAAAGACAGCTTACTTTTATTTTAGAAATTGTTGAATTGTTCAGTACTAACAAAAATACCTGATGGGTTTAAGATTTTTTTTTTAAAATTAGGTACATTTGGTTTGCCAGTGTCTGTTTGTTCACATTTTATTTGCCATGTATACTGTGTATCAGATTTATTTGACATTACTAGTTTTATTTTAAAGGTGGGTTCTCTCTATAAAGTTCTGGCTGTCCTAGAATATGCTGTGTAGACTTAGCTAACTTCAGACTCACAGTAAATATTGGGTATTATTGGGTTTTATCAATAGAATGCTTATGTATAAAGAGAAGCCTTGAAGACCTACTTCAGACTCACAGTAAATATTGGGTATTATTGGGTATTATCAATAGAATGCTTATGTATAAAGAGAGGTCTTGAAGACCTCACCCATCTGACTAACTGTAATCAGACCTGTTTTAGGACATGTATTCAATTGGTAAAAATTAGAATTACATACAAGTAAGTGTGGGGTTCATTAAAAAATGATAAAAACAAATCAAATTGCATCATAAATAGTGTGTAAACTTAGTGTAAGAGGTGCCCCAGAAATAGAATTCAGAGTCACAATAAAAATGAAACTATTCAAAATGTGGACCAATAGATTCCTGTATCATCTATAAGATGCTGGCAGTAGTTGTAATAGGATAAATATAAAGAAACACAGACCAGTAAGCTATATCTAATTTCAAAAAATTAAAGACCAATCTAGCTGAAGGACATAGTACCTGATATATAATACTTATGTATAAATAAGACATTAATAAAATTGAAATTAGAATATATATGAAGTCAATAACTAAATCCAGTTTTTATTGGATTCTTAATAATAATGTGTTTGATGGTCCTTTTCTCATCTGCAACTTGCTACACCACACTCTCCCTTATGGAGAAAGAGAATTTCATGACATACAGGGGAGAAACACAGACAACTTATTTGAATAATGAAAAATAAGAACAGTAAGTAATGTAGTGAACATTGAGGCATATGCAATGTTGTCTCTGTTGATACATTTTAAAAGGAATGCACCCACATACATAATTCCTGTCCTGTCTGATTTGCATCTGACATACATAATAAAGATATGGATCTCCTAATAAGTATATTTAGTGCTGCTTTTTTGTATATGAGTTCAGGGATGACCACTTGTTCCACAGAAGTCTCAGAGAGCATCTCAGAAGAGAAGTAAGGAAGATTGTTAGAGCCAGATGACCATGATGTCAGCTTAAAGATTGAACTTTCTATATAAAACATTGCACCCACAGAATCTCAACAGTTTGTTGCAATGCCTAAGATCAGTTGCCATGCCAATGGAGTTACAGGAAAACTTGCAGTGCTTCCCAGGTAGATGAAAACCTACAGATAGAACATCAGTGGCTACTGAGAAGGGAGAATGACTTTTCTCCAGGTAGGAACTCATAATATGTGATTCAATGAAAATATATATTGTAAGAAAACAAAAATAGTCTCCAATTGAGTTCTAAAAACATTCAAAATTAAATGAGAGAATTTTATAAACTTAAAAATATTTTACAATTTATGAAAAATAGGTAAGCTAGAATACATTTTTTAACAGGTATAAAAAATCACCATTTCAGAGTCATATTTAGCAAAATTATTACCTTCAATTGTTCCACAACTGACGTTAGGAAAAAAATGTCTATTTGAGAAGAACAACCTAATCTGGATCCTTAAAAACTGCAGTAAAAGAATAGGAGAGAACATATTGGAGGCAATCAGGAAAGTCCTGCACTATATCAATGTTTTCACAAAGAAATACTGTGTTGCTGTAGCAAGAGGTGAATGGAGTAGAGAAACAGGCTGTGTCACCACGAAGAGTATGAAAACAAAAACAAAACAAAACAAAACAAAAAAACCCCGAAGAACTGATGAAATCTGTAGCACTGACTTTAGTATTACAAAAGAATGATAGCAGTGTAGAAAATGGGAATAAAACTTCTTTTGTTTGTTTTCCTGATTAAGGCATTTATTCGCTTTATATCAGATCATCAGATCACAGCTTCCCTTCCTTCCTTTCCTCCCAGTCCCTCCCTCTCCTGTCCCTTACCTTTTCCCCCTCCCCTGCCCTTCCCATTCCCCTTTCCTCCCTTCTCCTCAGAAAAGGGGAGGCCTCCCCTGGATTTTGATCAGCCTTTGCAAATCAAGTTGCAGTATGACTAGGCACATTTTTTAAGGCACATCTTCTATTGAGGCTAGACATGCAGTCCAGTTAGGAGAAAGGATCCAAGGGCAGACAACAGAGTCAGACACAGGAGTCCCTATGAAGACCCAGCTGCACAACTGTTACATGTGTACAGAGGGCCTAGATCCTTCCCATGGATGCCCTCTGGTTGGCAGTTCAGTCTCTGTGAGGCCCTATGTGCTCAGGTTAGTTTTATCAATAGGTTTTGGTTTTTTTTGGGTGTGATGTCCTTGACCCCTCTGGCTCCTACAACACCTCTTCTCTTTCATAGGATTCCCTAAGTTCCACTGTGGGTCTCTATATCAGTTTCCATCAGTTGTCGGGTGAAGCCTCTCAGATGACAGTTATGCTAGGATCCTGTCTTTCTTAATGATGCTTTAAGAGGAAGAGATAAGGAATGCCTTGATGATCACTACAGATGAAGAACTCAGCCTTCTGCAAATTCTTTCAGACAGCAGATATATGATCCATTCATTTGAGATGCTCTTTGCAGTCCATAGTCTTCCCATTGCTGTAGTGACCAGGAAGCATCTTAAAATGGGTTTTACTATTAAAAATGTAGCAAGGGAAGAAGATGGTGGGTATCACACCTGCAACCCCAGTATCTGGAAGGCAGAAACAGAAGGGGATTAAGTTTCAGACCATTCTGTAATATGCCTATGTAAAGAAAGAATAAAGAAAGGGAAAAAGAAAACAATGAGAAGAAGAAAGAAGTAAAAGTGATCTTCACTTGGATTGGATGTCCTGCCTCTAGATGACATTCCTAAGTTCCAGCTCTCATGCTTGCCCTGATAAGTAAGTATCTACACCAAGATCACTGTCACCTAGGAACCTGCCTGTGACTCACTCACAGAATACAGACACAACTTCAAGCGACAGAATTTTATACTAGCCTGTGGAGGGAAGTGGATAGCAGCACAATTTGAGAGAAAAGATGTGAAGCTGTACATGTATGATGTCAACTGGGATTATGACTTACTGGTGTAGCTGCAGCAAAGAAGACCACTCAATGCCTGTGACATAAATTTAATGCAAACCACCACACTCAACCTCAGAGCCTCTAAGGCTTTTGGTGCGAAGACGTCCACTGTTCTGGCATTTAGCAGAGCCACAGGCCCATTATTAGATCTCATTCAATACCAGGAACCTCAGAATGGACAAGTCCCAGGGTTTAATGAGAGTAAATGGCTCTCACACTTGCCAAATTATAGTACGTCCTACAGATATTGGTATAATAATTCCCACAGAGGTCATATTTGTACACAGGCAAAGCAGGACTGGACTCATTCTCCACACAATCCTTTTTGGTTCATACCATCTGGACTAGTGAAACAAATAGACCAAAAATACTATTTCATCCATAGGAACCTCAAAGAAGATTTTTTTAAATGAGAAAATAAAGGTTTCTCCCATCCTATGCCTTTAAACAAGGAACAGATATTGACTACATTTTCTGATTGTTTTGTTATAGCCTGTACTAGTGCTATTTCGATTTCCCTCACACTGTCATATCATACACGTATTGCTTACATCTTTCTGCCACCCTTTTATCATTTCACTGTTAATTCCTTTGTGTTTGTTGACTTTAACTCTACTTCATCATAAAGTTTCTTTGTTCTATTTCTATCCATACTGGGAATATAGTTGATGCTTCATTTATACATATTAAAAGTTTGTCTCTTTTGGTTTTTTTTTTTTGGTGGGTGGGGATGGTTCAAGACAGGGTTTTTCTGTGTAGCTTTGTCCATCCTGGACTTGCTTTGTAGACCATGTTGGCCTAGAACATTCAGCAGTCCATCTTCCTCTGCCTCCCTGAGTGCTGGGATTAAAGGTGTGTACCACCATGCCAGGCTAGATTTTCTGTTCTTTTCTTGGTATAAGAGTTTCTTTTTTTCTTGATGAGTGCTAGTGAGAATGGGGATGTCAGGAGAATACTGCCCATGAGGACAGGAAGTCAAAACCACATCAACAAATGCAAGGATTCAATGCATAATTAGAAATATAAAATGCAAAGCAGCCTGACTCCCCACAAAAGCTCATAACTCTTTAAGAACTAGATTCAAATATGTTTAGATAATTGTAATTCTGGACAAATAATTTAAATTCATAAATTTAAAAATAATCAATGATCGCATAGGGGAAAAACATATGAGTGACTTAAATCAATTCAAACTTAAATGGATCATTCATTGATGACTTGTCCAGTGCCAAAATGTCAGCCTTGAAAACATACATATAGGTAGCATTATATTGACTGATAAGGTTATATATATATGCAATAAATATGCATCCAATAATAGCTAATTAAAAAAGGAGGTCATGAATGTGAAGGATATTCATGAGGGGTATATGGGAAGGTCTAGAGAGAGGAAAGGGAAAGGAGAAATTATAAGTAAATTGTAATCTCAAAATTAGAAATTTTAAAAGAAATATAATTCTCCCCTCAAAAGAAATAAATACACAAACCAATAGAAATATTTAAGTAAGAAGTTAAGTAAATCAAATTGAAAGCTCATTGGAAAACATTGAGAATATAGTAAACCAAACAGAAAAACGATATCAATACTGGCAACAGGATTCAGAAAATATGGAAAAATAAAAGGCAATTGTGATCATACCTTTAAGATCTCTGTGATACAACTAAGAATTAGAAATCTTTTTTTTTTTTCATAAAAAGGGACCTGAGATATAGCCTGAAATATACATGGCAGAATTAAGTAGAATTGCTAATGTGGCATATTGCTGTTGGCATGGCTAGAATGACACAGAACAGATGAGGAAAATTCAATTGATAATTACTTGTTTTTAAATTAGTAGCCATTTATTTCCTTTTTACATATACATTTATATATTATACATATATACAATAAACTACCTACAGCAAGAAGAACCACAAAACAATCAGGACTTATATAAATCTTACATTCATAGTGTTTTGGCTATTTATATTTGGCAATCTTGAAGAAAACATCTTTCCTATCTTGGTGCATCTAAAATTCTGAATGTAAATCAATATCTATCATACCTCATCATTATACATTAAAACATCTAGACTAAAAAACATCCTCACTTCTAAGCAACTAAGCTTAATTTAAAACTAAACTATCTGGTCTTCAACCACATCAGAGACTAGAGAAGGAAGAAAATTAATTACCTGAGTGTACATGGGGTGAAGGTTAGCAGCTTCCAAAATAAGATGACAGAAACAGTTTGCTGCCTGAACAGTCACCCAAAACTTTCTATAATGTTGAAGCATTGTCTTCAGCCTTCTGGCCCAATATATCTGGCAGACATATTTGTGTGGCAAGAACTATTGATGACTTTCTTACCTGTCTTGGAAAATTTTGCCTGTCAACTCTGCCTGCATCCAAGCTTCACCAGTTTTAGGCAAAATTCTGTCTATGGCAGAAATGCAGACATTTTGCCCAGTGGCTTGTTTGCCACATTTGAAGCCATCTTCGTAAGGCGGTTCTTTGATGCTCATCATCTTCTTTGAGGTATGCTGGTGTTGCCATCCAAAAAGACTTTTTGTTCATAGTGTATCCCGATTTAGTAATATGCAAGTAGAGAAAATGACCATTTTAATATATAACATTTCTTGTGAATTATACAGTAAAATATTAGAAACATATAAAAATGAAATAGATTTAGGAAAAAAAAGAAGTACCTGCAGTGAAATTCTAGCAGAGTATCTACCATTTCTAGGAATATACATTGGCATAAGAATACTGAAAATATCTTGAAAATCAATTATGGGTAGAAGACAAAATATCCCTGTGATATTGTAATTAAATGCTGAAGATGCACAGAAAAGCATATGAAAATCTACAAGAGAAAAGAGTTAGGTTGCTTATAAAAATATGCTAATATAAAAACTATAAATTTCTCTGCAGAGGATTATGAAAAAATTCAGAGATGAAAATAGTGTAAGGAAAAGATAGTACAAATCAGAGATGAAATTAATTAAATGGTATCTAAAAGGACAATGCAAAAGATTAATGAAACAAAGGATTGGTTCTCTTGTAAAGATAAACAACACTGACAAGTCATTAGCCTAACTAATTAAAATAAATGTGTTTTTAATAATAAAGATTATTTCCAGGATCATAGAGATAGGCTTTCAGACAGATTTCAAATGAAACATTCTTTAGTAATGCCTGCTACTCACAGTGAGATAGGAAATTCAATAACCACTAAAGAACCGGGAAAATCCTTCCCTGTGGACTGGGAAGGAAGGCATCTCTGAGGTCAGTAGATTGTGAAAATATTAAACAGAATGGATATCAGGTTGTAATTTAGGCAACTAGTCTTATTGTCTCACCCTACTGCTGGGATGGTAGGAATTTAGCAGGTTAGAAAAAACCTGGATTACACAGGACAAATCATGGGTACATTTTGAGATACATATGATCTACTCTAACTGAATATTAAGCATACATGAAAGAAATGAATAAACAAAACAAACAGTTGTGAAATCAGAAGGAGAATGAAGGAGTAATTGAATTCCCTCAATAAAGGAAGACTCAAGGTCTAGTGGATCCTCTACAGAAATCTGTCAACTGTTTAAAGTTGATTTAATAGTGTTTCTCATAATCAGAAAGGGAAGGGTCACATGAATTAGATAACTCAGTGGTTGAAGATGTTTGCTGGGTTAGAGACATGGAGTTCCCATGGTGAAGGGGAACCTAGTCCTAATAATCCTTCTCTTACTTCCATACATGCAATACACACACACACACACACACACACACACACACACACACACACACACA
>OU015743.1:11360183-11375248 GCA_907169655.1 Acomys percivali | reverse complement strand
ACACACACACACACACACACACACACACACACACACACACACACACATACACACACACACACACACACACACACACTCATACACCACTTCAGAGAAAATCAGAAAGGGAAAAAATGGTCAAACAAAATTTTTTAAGCCAGTGTCAATCTGTTACCAAATGCAAGTAAGCACGAACAATCTTAAGAATAAAATTAAATCACCTGTTAAACAATTTCATTCATGAACACACAAAAGCCCTTAATATATTTTATGGAAACCATTTTTAATTAATTAATTAGTTCACTTTATATCCTGGCAATAGCCCCATCCTTCCTTACCTCCCAGTCCCCCCATTCCTCCCTTCCTCCCCCCTCTCCTTCATCCTCCTCCCCTATTCCTTAGAAAAAGAGAGCACCCCCCCATCCCATCACTCAGCTCATCAAATCGTATCAAGGCTGAGCATGTCCTTTTCCCCTGCGGCTGGGCAAGGCAGTCCTGCTAGGGGGAATTAATTGAAAAGCAGACAGCAGAGTCCATTCAGAGACAGCCGCCAACCCCTTTACTAGGTGACCCACATGATACCAGAGCTGCCAGTCGGCTACATCTTTAAAAGTTCAGCTTCTTTAAGGCATCCAAAGTCTCCTAAGTTCAATTTCTCTAAATTATCCAAAATTATTTTAAAAATATCCAAAGTCTATTCAAAATTCTAAAGTGTCTTAACTATGGGCTCTTGCACATTGGGCAGGAGAGGAGTTAAGTCCTGTCTGAAGACTCAAGGAAAGAACCATGGCCCAGTCATAATCAAATCTGAAGCTGAACGGTGTATGGAGTGTGGTGCTTCATGGATGTGGCCCTTCCATAATGCTCCGTGCTGCAAAGGGCCTGGGACATTTCTCTGGCTTAAAGCTTCGCAACCCATGCATTCTCCTAGGAGCAGGCTGGCAAAACTCCATGGGCTGCCACCGTCATGCTGTGTAAGTATCAAGTATCAAATCAGGAAGCACCATTCTTACATGGCTTCTGTTACAGTTCCTGTTTTCAATTTCCTGTCTTGGGTTGCTAACTCACTGTGAGTTCTAAGTTGAAGTGAACATTTTTTTCTCACTGTGTTGCCTTTGGTCGCCAAGTTGCCAGTCAGGGTATGATACTGACATGACCAAATGCTGGGATTGGAATGCCATCGTGCTGAAACTTCACCATTATCCTCCCCTGAGCCTTTCAGGAGCACTGTTGCTGCCATGGTGGTGCCAAGTTCCCTCTTCTCTCCACCACCTCTACTGAGGCTTCGCCTACAGCTAAGGCTGAGCATTCACCAATGGCTCCTTCAAGCTTCTTGTAGGTCCAAGCCTCAGCTGTTCCCCTTGATCTCTTCATGCCTTCAAAATGAACACTGCCTATGAAACTTACAGAGTACTAAGTATGGCTCCCAAGACAAGAGACTGCTATGGTCTACTGTGGAGCACTATTTCTGTGTACTGACCCTGAAGAAACACTTCCCAGAAGATTTGTCTTCCACGAAGCTGGTATCTTCTTAATCCAAGATGATTTCTCAACCCAATTTAACCAAAACAATACATTCTTAATTCAAAATATTACATAAATATTCTTGATAGAGTCTTTGTCTCATTATGAAATATAAAGAGCCATGCCTCCATAGTAGGCATCCTTTTCAGGATTCTTATCTTCTAAGCCCCCAAAATAGTTTGGTAAGCTTTCACAGATCAAAGTTCCAAATGCCTTCCACAATCCTCTTCCCTAATATGCTCAAGTTAGTCACAGCAACAAACCTATGGTGTGGTACCAACTTATGTTCAGTTAAGAGTTTCTACGGCTCTGATAAAACACAGATTGCATCCTGTTGAGAAAAGTCTTCATTTCCACTAAGAACTTATACATAACACTTTATCATCCAGGGTATTCAGTTAGGAACCTAAGACAGGAACCTGGAGGCAGGAACTGTGACAGAAGCCATGGAAGAAAAATGTTTATGGACTTGTTTGCTGTAGATTGCCCAATCTGCTTTAATGGCACTGGCCACAGTGAGCTGAGCACTCCCCCATCAGACATCAGTCAGCAAAGTGCCCCTTATTATCACCCATGGGCCATATTGGTAAGTGTATTTTCTCAATTGGTATTCTCATTTTCCAATAACTCTAGCTATGTCAAGTTGACATAAAACTAGTAAGTACAGCAGAGAACTAAAAATTTCCAAATAGAATTACAATGTGAATACTTATAAGGTTTATGGGGTATATATACAGGAAACGAATGTTAATTTACTATGGAGATAACTACATGCAAATATCTGTTGTGATGCTGTTCACTGTGATGATGTTATTGAATTAGCTGAGGCAAATATCAGTGCATGAACAAATAAATATTATATATATATATATATATATATATATATATATACACACACATACTATGGAGTCTCATTGAATAATAGAGAAGCATGGGAATGTTTTAGTTGCAGAACACAGGATAAAACTGTGTTATTCATTAAATATCATTTCAAAACATAGCAGGAAGAACATTAAAGTAACAGAGGGATTTGTGGTATAGGAAACTTTGGAGAAGAATGTGGAGTGAGTTTGGAGAGGAAGAGCAACAGAAGGGCATGGATATGACTAAGTGTATTCTCTCTCTGCCTGTTAAAAAATGTCACAACGAAAACCATTATTTTATGCTTGATGAAAGCTCAGACAGTATTACACAAAAGTTATATTTGACATAATTTTTCAATCATTCTCTTTTCTATTTCATTACTCTCTCAAAAATATTTTGGTAAGAATGAAAAAAATTTCAATGCCTTTAATTATAAATTTGCTGAATAGACACTTCCAAAGTCAGATTAAGTGATTATATTTTCTTGTCATACATAAAAGCCAAGGCCTATACCTAGTAAAACAAGCCAGGATTCTCAGAGTATACCTCAAGAATTAAATTCAGGGTCACTTTGCATATTGTTTTCACTGCCTGTTATTGATTAAATTTATCCAACCTTATTTGGGAGCTAGCACACTATGAATAGAATCTACTAAATTAACACAAAGTAGCAGAAGGTGTTAGTTCAATATGCTTGGTGCTGTTGTGAGTTAGAGAAGACAGTGCTGAGACGCAGGAATGTATGTGAAATGCTGCTATGATATAAGAGTAGTTTGAGCATGTGGAGCTTCCTTTTACCCTAAGAGACTATGGATATATGTAATCTGAGATGCCTGACTCTGAGTATTTAGAGCTAAGAGAAGATGGATTTTTATTGTTTTAAGCCCCTTAGATTATTCTACCTAATAAACTAAACAATGCTTTTCATTATTAACATCATCTATTTTTAATTTATTTTTCTCTAGGTTATGAAATAGAATACATCAATTTATCTCATTTCTAGTTACTATAAAGCATATAACTATAAAATGCAGTATATAGTTTCCTGAAGTTAATCCATTGATCTTTTAAATCTCAGTGAAAATGAATATTCATAATAAAACCACAATAGCTTCCTAAGTTGAAAATTACTTACACCAAACAGAACTCTGTAAGTCAGAGTAAGAAAACAACAACTCACATACACTCCATGAATCCGAATTTAAACTGGCATTCAAAGAAATAATAATGAGTTTCTTTCAAGAAGAATCAAGTTTGAGCAATGTTCTCACGATTGTCCAAGGCTTGATGCATCAAAACACCAAACCAGTTCCGTGGCACACAAGGGTCATGTTTTCGAGTAGTGGGATATAGTCCTTCACAAGAGACAGAAACATTTGCAGAGTGTCTGAAAGAAACAGAAGATTAAATCTTCTTCAAAGGACAGGCATTGTAGAATTTTGAACATTAGTCTAAAGAAAGAACCTGAAAGAGATTAATCCAGAGATTGTGTGTAAAATTAATTAGAGTTTGAGAGAGAAAAGAGTCCCAGTAAAAGAGCCAGGGAAAGAATCTGATGCTATTTTAGAAACTGTTTAAGGAAGCCAAACCTCAGATGTTAGGGACTTAAATAAATGATACTGACCTATAGGATCAGCTACAGGTCTCCACATTTCACTTGAGAGTCTGATTTCTCTATTGCAGTTTAATTTTCCTCTTTCATCTCAGGTGGATTTGAGCCATGGCATCTATTTTAGGTATCTTTTCACTGACAATGAAGGATCTCTTTTTCACCTTGGAAGACCTTGAGTAAATTTTGCCTGTTAAACACAGTTAACATCTAGAGCATATGAACATATTTATAACTCCTTCTTCTAAGAATTTGGTTTGTCAGAATGTCACGTCTGAAATTCTCTGAAGTGTTCTTTAATTTGGCGAGTTGATTTTGCTGGCCACAGTAACTTCTTCACCACTGTCTGTTGAGATAGAGCTCCTCGAAAGACTGTGATAGATAAACAATGTTTTCTGGACACACATATCCTTTGAACTGGGCCACACTTGTCTGAAATTTCTCTTTAGAAAATATACCTACTCTATGTACAAATACCAAAGATATTTCTGATGACAAGATAGATTAATCTTTAAGACTGTTTGGCCTGAGTAGAAATGTAGGTAGAAATGAATATGTATAGTTTGAATTGTCCCTCAGTTGTAGCATACTCAATATTATAGGACATTTTTAACTTTGAATAGCTGTGCTGAAAGCTTACAATGTTCACTTTTAAAAAGTCAGTAACGTAGACATTTTATTTTGATTAAGTTTATTTTTTATATAAATAATATAAGTTCATATTAATTGTTCATTCACTTATGAAAAAAGCTTAGGGAAGTGGTATACCAGAATGGAATTGACAGATTCCGAGTATTGTGTCTCTGTTTGAGAGAAACCTAAATAAATAGGAAAAAACAGTTAACAACTAAAATGGTGTATTATTGTTAGCAGTGTCATCAGCTGAAGAAGGACAACTAAAAAAGACATGCTAAAGGGATGGGGGAAGCCCAAGACTCCTCAACCTGCCACAAAGTAGTAATGACAATAAAGCTAAGATACATAAAAAATAAAAGTTAAAGAAATTGATTCCTGGTCATTCTTAGAATCAGAATTACCTAGATCCCTATTGATTTAAAAAACCCTATCTGTTATAGCAAAACCATAAAAATGTTTACAACATAAATATTATTACATTATGGACTATAAATTTCTGTTAATAAATTTAATATTTATTGCTTTTCTTGCAAAAAGTATTATGAGAGTTTCAACAATCTAACTTTATCAGAGAAAGTAATTTAGTAATATTTAAATATCCAATTCTACAAATGTACAGCATTTTATATATCACTATCAAGTAAAATATTTATGATTTTTAAATCATAATTTTTCTGCTTAGTCATATAAAATGAAAGAAAAAATTTCCATTCATTGTGTTTGAACAAAATAAAAATCACATATCCTACTGATAGAACTTTCCATTTTTGTAATAAAATATCATCTATCGTACATAATAAATTGTAGTGATATTAAAATTTTTAAATATAAATACATTATTTCTTGTACTAGATATAAATCACTTGAAAGAAGAGATTTGAACATCTTACTATGCAATTGGATTGACATAGATTTACAAAGAGTATGTCTGGGTAGATGTTTAATAAACAGTGGTTAAAAGAATTCCTGAATTATTCACATAATGTATTATTTATTTATTGTCTTACAGTTGTTTCAACAAAGAGGCATTAATCTCTTCAATCTAATTTAATTGAATATATTATCACTTTTGAACATTAAAAATCATGAATTATTTTTCTTAATGAAATTAATGCATTTGTTTTGTAGAGTTACTCTTTAATCTTTTATTGAAAATAATATTTTTCTTCATATACTCTACCCTGTTTATGGTTTTCCCTTTCTCCACTCCTTGCAGTTCCTCTCCAGTTGGATTCACTCCCTATCTGTCTCTCATTAGAAAGCAAACAGGATTTTAAGGGTTAAAAATATAATAAAATTAAAAAAAAAACTATCACACAGGCACTGGACAAAAATAAAACAAAAAGAAGGAAAATAGCTTGAGAGAAGTCACAAGAATCAGAGACTCACTCATTCACACACTCAGGAGTCCCATAAAAATATTAAACAAGCAGCCATGTTATACATGCTGAGGACCTGGTGCCGATCCACGCAGGTCCCGGGCATGCTGCGTCAGCCTCGGATAATTGATATGAGCTTTCGTCACGATTTAGGGGCCTTGTTTTCCTGTGGCCCTCCATCCCTGATGGCTCTTATACTCTTTGCACTTTCTCTTCTACTGGGTTCTCTGAGCACTGAAGGGAGGGGTTTGATAGAGACATCCCTTTAGGACTGTGTCCAAGGCTGTTCACTCCCTGCCTGCGAAATGCCTGGCTGTGGATCTTGATATTTGTTTCCATTGGCTGCAGAAAAAAGTTTCTTATTCTTAAGTAATCTACCTAAATGATCCATTCAGGCATGGATTCCAGTTTTTAACTCTACCCATTAGAGATCGATATGCAATTTTAACTTTTTATTTAAACATGAGAGTTTCCATAAGACTATGATCCAAAGTTATTATGTAGAAGGTTTTTGAACATTGAGATGTTCTTATGATACCTTGTTGATACTCTGGGTGATTATCTTGTTTCTAGTCACAAGTTGTGAACATTAAAGAAATTCATGTGTTACTTGTATCAATGATATGTAAATAGATTAAGTTTAACTTGGGGTGATCATGCTTTCCCCAAAATACTCTAGACTATCAAAAAACAAAACAAAAAAACAAAAGCCACACACAGTGTGAGGCCATGGAAACTCCCTTTCAGCTGATGGCCAGTGTGTGAGACACCAAACCAATCTAGGCTCTTACCATTGCTCTTAGTTACGTCCCGGAGCCTCAAGGATAGCTGTACTAATGAAGACATGGGATGTGGAGGAACTGAAGGAGAACTGAACTGGATGTCTCCTCTTTAAGAGCCAACATGTATGGCAACGTCCAAAGGGAGAAAAATCTATTAAAAGACATAGCTAGCTATAAAACCTATAAAGGAGACCAATGTCCTGCACAGCAAGATGTACCAAAGGATGAAATAGTGCCATTTATATTATAAACCCCAATCACCTTAGACCTACTAAACAGAGAGCAGGCAGACATTCAAGCCTTGTACTGTAAACTGTCAACTAGCCAACTGCCAGTGATTGTTGAGGTCATTAAGGCTGGAGGAGAGCCCACTACTGCCATGTTCATAAACCAGCATAATGCTTGACTGCACTCTAAATATCTGTCCATCCACAGGCTGCTGTAGCTCTCACCTTCATCAAAAATGCTTCTTTTTTTTCTAGCAGGTGGAGACCATCATAGAAATATAGAACCTGTCAAAATGCAGAACAGGTCACTGCTGGGGCCAGATCTCCAGTGTTTAACACACTTACAACACAAACACTACACCTAAAACTCGAGAATATTCACCCTGCACACCATTTTTGAGCCTATATTTCCAATTATATTGCTCCTATTAACTTTTCTTCTTCCTAGTTCTTTCTTCCTGATAGTTCATTTCTTTTGACAACTTTTGCAGAAAAAATGAAAGAAAAGAACTATGTTATAATGTAAGGATTCTTGGTGGAAATTCTCCTTCCTAGATTCAATGCTTATATTTTCTTACATTTATATTTTATCAGTAGTATTAGCATGGATGTTTAAATTTTATATTATTTGCACGTAAATTGATTTCATTTTATCATCACATACTAGGTGAAATTCTCCTCCTGTCCATAGCTTACTGTGCACTTTGTTCTTTGACTCCTTAGATTTGCAGACAACTCAGCTCAGTACTCAGCTTATAAATATATTAGGAAGTTTGAACAATTAACAAACTGAAGGAGTTAGCCTAAAAGAGCTGAGGGAATATTTGACACTAGAACCAACAAAATGATCAATAAATTCATTTTCTTTTAAATATGACCTAGTCCTATCAATGCTGTAATGAATGTTATGGTTTAGTTTTATAAATTGTAATCCATTTGAAGATTTTGGCAATTTTAAGTGG
Source organism: Acomys percivali (assembly GCA_907169655.1). Classification (NCBI taxonomy): domain Eukaryota; kingdom Metazoa; phylum Chordata; class Mammalia; order Rodentia; family Muridae; genus Acomys; species Acomys percivali. The sequence continues at coordinate 11,367,286 of OU015743.1, read as the reverse complement.
AGTGTCACTTTTTCCATCTTCCCAATGTAGGTATTGAGACTTGCAAGGTCAACTCTGGAAGAATAGCTGGTAACAATTACTGGGGCTTTTAAGCCCAAAACTTATTGCTTTAAACACCTGCATTTTAACTTCAACTGTAGTATTTTTCTAATAAAATGTTTGTTTAATTTGCCCATGAAAGGCTGTTTTATGTTGATTTGCTATAGTACTATACACAGTTTAGAGTAATGTACTACAAAGTATCTAAAATAATTGCAGATAGTATAAAAGTTTAAGTCTCTTTTCTATTAACTTCTACAAATCAGCATTATTTTAATAGTGCTTTTATATTTGTCCTTGGAACACAGCATCATATAATACAAAACTTTAAGGAGATTTAAATTACCAGTACATTGGTTCAGAAGGTGAGAAGTTCCACTAAGATACATTGCCTTTGGTAGACATAGCTATAGCACCATCTATGCAGGCGAAGGCAAGCATTAAAAGTCATGACCTTTAGTAGAAAATCCAGTTCAAGAAGATAAAATGCACTTTGGATATAAATAAAGTAAATCTCACACTGATATAATGAGTGAGGAAAGTTATGTTTTCAGAAGAGCAGAGAAAGAATGATTTTGAGAAGCTGGTAAGTCAAAAGCAGGCAAACACTGATGCCTTGGAAGTTTAAGTGTAACTATATTTCCCAGCGGTCACTATGCTTTTGAAGAGACGTATCCAATAATGCAGAAGGTGGTTTCAGTCTCTTTAGAAGGATTCTGTAGCTTGGACAACGGAAGGAGCTGTAGACTCAGAAGTTTATAGCTCAATTTCAACTTTGGATCATAAGACAGTGCACATAGAATGGAGCAAAGGCAGAGACAGGCATCACTGGTGAAACCTGACATTTGCTGCTGAAGTGGACTTTAACAAATGGTGTCATAACATTATATAGGATGTAGAATTAGGCACGTGGTGTACATTTGCAGGATGACTTCAGAGCATGTTTTTTATCTCAACATGAAAAAATAAGACACTTTCTCACCAAGATATCTAAGTATATGTTTGTTACAATTCTAGATCTTGTTATAAGTGTTGGGGTTAGAAATGCAGCTTTGTGTGATTAGGGCTGAAGGATAGGATCCATTATAAATAACCTACAATAGAGCATATTTGAGAATAACACTTATATGATCCCCAAAAAAAAGAGGTTGAGTGTGATTGTGGTGGGATTTTTGTTGTTGTTTTTCTTGTTGTTGTTGTTGTTTTTCTTGTTGTTGTTGTTGTTTGGTTTTGGCTTTTGGTTGTTTGAGACAGGGTTTCTCTGTGTAGCCTTGACTGTCTTGGACTCCCTTTGTAGTCCAAGGAGGCTGGTAACTCAGAGGGATCCACCTGCCTCTGCTTCCTGAGTGCTGGGATTAAAGGTGTGCACCACCGTGCCAGGCTACCATCAACCTCTTTTTTAAAAAATGAATTAAATCAGGATTTCAAGGTATTCTGGCACTATACGAGAGCACAGCAGAGTGGCAAACATAAGTTAGTTCTTTTATTTTACTAAACTAGATGTATATACTGAAAGGCTAAGCAGTGAATGGGAATAAATTTGCTAGTCTGATAACAAAACTGTATGCAGTACAAGTTCTTCAGATTAAAACAAACTAGCTCTTCACTTCCTTACTCTACTGTTTTATGGTACATGGACACTTTATAGAGAATAGAAACAGCTCTCTTAGTTATTGCAGGGTGCAGGAAAAAAATTCTAAAGAAGGTGTTTCAGGCCACAATAGCAATATGAGCAAACTTACAACAAGAGCATCACAGAGAACACACTGCTTACCATCTTCTCCTGTCTGTGACTCAAACTGTGTGGTGTAGTGTATGCCCAGAGAGTGTTGAAATGTAAAGAAAATGGCAAGCCAGGATGAAAAATACCAGTTAAAAGACAGAATAAGAAAATATTGTACTGAAGAAAATAATTTCTATTTGGTTTGAGCAAGAAAGGTTTATGATTAAATAACTCCATCTGGCATCTTTGTAAAATATCGGCCTGAAAGACTATGCATTTGAAGTCATAAAAGTAATTCAGTGTTTCATTGGGCAAGGCAAAGTTAAGATGAGACTGCAGAAATAGCCTCCATTATAGTATTTGGTGAGTGTGACACTTGCACAGACCTTTATAAATGAGGCATCTATCATGTGTCTTACTCTCCCAGATAATTTCCTAGCACATAGTTCCAGAGTGTAACTCAGGAATTCATCTTGAGGCAACCTCTGCTCACACATCTATGGCCATACGTTCACTCTGCCTATTGTTGATCTTATAGCTAGCATAAGGTTTGAGCTTTAAGAAGGCACGTTTCTTTAGCGACTCCTCCATGCTGCTGCTTCCTCCTTCCCTCCTACCACAAAATAAATAACAGTAAATTGTGTATACATGTATATTATTTAAACATCAAATTCCCCAAGTAGGCCAATTTGGGATATTTCCAGTTGTCCAGCTGCTGTTGTTTAGGATAATATGAGCTCCCTTGCATAAAACCTTGCATGATCTTTGCAAAATTATTTGTGACTAAATATTTTACTTTCTTTAAGCACAAATACACGTTAATATTATAACCATGCCACAGACTAAATATGTGATTATAAGAAAACAAAACAGGGGCTGGAGTGATGGTTCTTTCGTTAAATACTAGGCTCACAACCAAAAATATAAGAAAACAAAACAGTTACCAAGGAATTGTCCCATTCAACATTTTCACACCTAAAAGTCGAAAATCATAATGGATTCAAAATACAACAACAATTTTGTTATGTAGGCTGTTTTTAATTTTAGTCACTCTCAGAAGTCAAATTATAGTATGTTGTGATTTTAAGTTTTATTATTATTGTTGTTGGGTTTGTTGTTATTATTGCTATTGCTGTTGCTCTGTTATTACAGAGTTCATATGCTTATCACCACCCCAAAGTCATCCAATCTTTGAGCTGCTTGTTTTACAAACCTTCAGTTGTTGCTGTTAGTGTTTTTTTCTTGTGTTATTTTGTTGGTTGATTGTATGACTGATTTGTTTGTTCATTTGTATTTCAGGAAATTTATAAGTGCTTGAAGGAAGAGGTTTCAGTGACCTTTATCTTGTTGAACTTTAATTACTAATATCTGAAACTTCAGCCAAAAGCAAATATTCTTTTTTCTTCCCTACTGACACCACAGCTTTTAGGGCCCTTTGTATTTGGTCAACGGAGAACTAATTCTGCCTTTGCAGACAGAATTATCTTTCTGTATCCCCTTTTTGGGAGCTATGTCCAAGTTAAATAAGAGAAAATGAAAGCCATAAACTTTAAACTTTGCTACAGTTATTAAACTGCAACCTCTATGGTCCAAAAATCCTCCCATACAGTCTTGTGATTCTGTGTTGCAGCTGGACTGAGAAAGTTAATTTTTGTTGAAACAACGTCTTCCTCTTGGATTTATCTACAAGTTTCACCTGACATTACCTTAGTCCAGAGAGGAAAGAAGACACTTGACTCTGTTTTCTCGGCTTCTGTTCCTCCTAACGGTGCTGCTCTCAGTATCTCAGCTGTGCCCTTAGCAGAAGGAGACGTTTCTGGTTTTTTTCAGCTCCTTAGATCACCCTAGTTGCATTCTATCTCTGACATCATAAATCTCAGACTTGGAGTTGTTTTCTTGTAAGTGCCTTGATTGTCAGAATCAGCTGAACAGTGATGGCTTCTCGGATATGTGGGTAGTTTCTATATAGGGGTCTTTCTTCAAACTTATCCAGTAGGTTTCCCAAGCCTTCCTTCTGTTTTCATAACCAGATGGCTTAAAGCTGATTCTAGGGTTTTGCTTGCTATAATGACCTCAATAAGGTTCCTTGCTTTTTCTGACTTTACACTTTTTAACTAGCCTTTCAATTGAGTTCCTTGTTTGAACACACAGCTTATTTTTCTCCAAGAATTGGTTAATGCAGCCTTGAAATATGTCACTCATTGTTCTAAAAAAAGAAAAAAGACACAACACACTCCCACTAGCTGCTTATAATGGAGGACACTGGAAGTAAAGCATATACGTTTTTATCTTTTAAGGCACCTATACTCCTGAATCTCTGTGTAGTGAGAGTCAATTTATTCTACAGGGAACACTCTTCATTTAGGCTAAAAGACTGAAATCCCAAAAAAGTAATAAATTATAGAGTCTTCACTCATGTCACTCCTATTATGATCTCATATTTAGCCCATGTGACAGTCCCTTTGTTTAGCACTAAATTAGGAGAAGAATCACATGCCTAGAGGAGAGTTCTTTAAGATAATTACAGATCATCGATTTAAAGAGAAAAATGATAACCCTGAAATAGTGGTTATACAGCGATGCAATTATTCCAATCCTGCAAACCAGATGCTAACAAAATCACTTGCTTCTTACCAGTTAGTACTCAGGCTAGACAGCAGGATATCTTCAATTCCATTTGTTTTAAAGATTTATTTACTTATTTATTACATATATAGTATTCTGCCTACATGTACACCTGCACGCCAGAAGAGTGCACAGGATCTCATTATAGATGTTTGTGAGCCACTATGTGGTTGCTGGGAGTTGAACTCAGGACCTCTGGAAGAGCAGACAGTGCTCTTAACTGCTGAGCCATCTCTCCAGCTTTAATTCCATTTTAAAATACCAAATTCAGCAAACATTGTTTTCTTATCATGAAGTCTTTAAGTAAATTCTAAAATGTATAAATAAACCATATCCTAGCATTTATCTAATCAGATTTTCCAGCAAATGTTTTTCCTGGTGCTTATGTATGTATCAGAGAGAAGACAATGTACCAATGTAACAAACCCTGTAACCCCACTGGATTGTATAATCCCAGAAGATGAAAATGATTCAAAATTACACCAATTACTATACAAGTGATAGTCCACTACGATTGAAAGTAACCAAGCCAACTAATCTGATGACTACCTAATTTTGATGTCTCCATCACTGGAAGTATATTTAACTACCTATTTGAATTGTTTAGCGAAGTAATGTTGAAATATATCAGATAAATTAAGCTGGAAAATTCCACTTTTACTGCTCCAAATACTATTACAGGAAGTTGATTGATGGGTCTATTTAGTGAGATTGAAAGCCTTTATAAAATTTTGTTTTCAAAAAACTAAAATCAGACAACATCCTCATTCCTTTAGCAGTATCATTTAAGCTCCATTACAAGTCACTGCTGATGGATCAGTACTAAGAGGAAATATGCAGCTCAAAAAGAAAAGATAAAAATGCAACATTTTGCTACAATACCATATTTTATAAAGATGAAAGAGGAACAAAAGAAACACGGTGACTACTGAAATAGACATTACATGCATAGAACTATAATAATTTTAATTTAAAAAGTATACACTATAATCTTAAAGCCATGGCAATGTAAACCAAACAGTAGTAAAAATTAAAAGACAATTATAATGAAGCATTTTCCAAGTAAAGTTTGCAAGCATGTATTCTATTCTGTAGATTGTCTACGAATAGCATGGCAGCAAATGATTTCAAACTTTAAGTAATATTTAGAGTGTACCATCTTCTTGCATCAGATGCTTGCCAGGCATACAATCATACTGCTCACCATGACTTGGCAGTTACCCACTGACCGTGTTCGGAACATGAGGAGGCAGCAGTCCAGCTCTGTTTGTTTGCCTTTGGTTCAGCAGTCTGTTCCTGCAGTGATTTCCACATGGCATACATGCTCGAAGGTCAAGCTCTTCTTGGTCCAGGGATTTAGAATCTAAATTACATGTTTAAAAAGCAAACCTGGAATCCTTAGAGGAATGTGGGACATAACCTTATTTGGACAGTGTTATCCCCAAATAATCAACTCCCATTCTAGTACAAACAAACAAACCAACATATAAACAAATGTGAGAAAAAAAGGTACTGATTTTGTTGGGGATATAGAAAAATAAAAAACCTTTTCTAGAAATGTCAGTGTTATGGTTCTGTAAATAAATATAGGGTGTTGGAGCTATATTTTTCTTGTTTACTTTGATATATGTAAGTAACTTGATTACTAGGTATATTAGGAATTGTAGTGTGTGTGTGTGTGTGTGTGTGTGTGTGTGTGGTGTTTAAATGTGTGTGTATGTATGAGTGGTGGATTCATTTTACATAGGGTCTGAGTCTATTTGATATACAGGCAGGCAGCAACTGTGGCTGAGTTGTGATGGAGCACTTCCACAGTGTCTGAAGCATCTGACAGCCGTTCCGGTCTCTAGTTTGCCAGCGGTAGTTGGGACTTGCCAAGGAGCCAGATGCTCTCATGGCTTTTCATCACAGAGTAATTTCTCTCCAAAGAACAAAAGCACACAAATGCAAGGATAGCATTATATTTTCTGTGCATTCAAAACATTTTTATTCCATTTTTATTATGATAAAAATGAACATAAGTGTGAAAACAAAGTACTTTTCAGATATTAAACTCATAAGTGCTAAATAATTAATCTTTTATATTCTACTCAAACATTAGCACTAACTAAAGAAGTGTAAAAAAAAAATAGTACTTAAGCCCAATGCATTCTCCACGCCTACAGTCTTGACAAATTATTGCAAAGAAACCAACCAAGTGTTATTCAGAGATGAAGAATGAAAGCATCATAAATTCCCAACTAGGAAAACTTCTGTCTCTACACTGAACAACAGGGATTGGGGTAAAATATTTTTGGAGAGTTGAGATGGAATGTGAGACTTTGCCAGTGAGATAAGCCCTCTTCTCAGCCATATTTCCATGCCATAAAGACTTTAGAGTGGAAACTGGAGCCGGAATATTTTCTAGATAATGAAAGGATTTAGGTTTACCATGGCTGTGTTAATGAGGTGTGAAAACAGAGAGGCAGGTGGGGCATCATTGAAAGAATTGTCATTGCTCATTGCTGGACATATTTTGTCACTGTTGACCAGCTTCTTTTCCTGTAGCTGTTCATATAATATCAGGCTTTCCAAGTCATGACACTGTGGCTTTTTACTAACACTCTCCTCTCTGTTTCTGTTTCCCTCTGTCCCGCACCCTCCTCTGACTCTCTCTCTTCTCTCCCTCTCTCTCTCTCTCTCTCTCTCTCTCTCTCTCTCTCTCTCTCTCTCTCTC
>OU015743.1:11338589-11350902 GCA_907169655.1 Acomys percivali | reverse complement strand
TGTGTGTGTGTGTGTGTGTGTGTGTGTGTGTGTGTGTGTGTGTGTGTAATTCAACTATCTGGTTACTGAAGTAACAACAGCTATTTTTGCATTCCAAAGCAATATAGGATATGCTATATTTTAGAGGCAATAATTGTGAAATATGTGATTTTTAAAAAATAATTCCACTGGCCATTGGTACAGAATTAGATATGTGTAGTAACTAAACACATTTGTCATAGTGGCACACTTAGTAAATGTTAATTATCTTAATATTTATTTTGGAGGTAGGTGTTATAACTTCTGTTTAAATGATGTCACATCATTCTATTTTTATACACATTTCCTGTATAGACATATCAAATGTACTGGTATATGTAAAACAAGTTATGGTTTAGATTTAAGCTTATAAAACAATTTAAAGTAAGATGTTATCTTGAAATATGACACATTTATTATGAATTGAGTATTTGAGAAATGTCAGAAGATGATATGTTGATAAAAGGATGTTCTTATTTGAAGTTTTATTAAAACAATTGAATAGCTGTGTAGGAACACATCAAACTGTGCTTTGATCTTAAAAGATATTTGATGAATTTGAAATAAAAGTGGTAAAAATTAGAAAAATATGCAGGAAGAGTTGATATGAGCTTTAGAATGGAAACTATTTGTGGATAGAGCACTATTGATTACATCCCTGCCCGTCACCCCCAACCACCTGAACAACTCCCGCCAGAACCATAAAATCTAGCCATGAGGGAGGAAGATTTGTCATCAGTACAAACTACATGTTTCATATCAGAACATGTATGTGTGTGTGTGTGTATCTGCATGTGTGTATGTGTTTGTGTGTGTGAGAGAGAAAGAGAGAGAGAGAGACTAATGTCTTGTACTACATTTGAAGTTTACAAGAGATTCCTGACTGGCAACTTTCAGGGGAGTAAAACACCTTGTGTGGTTGGGAACTAACAGGTCACAAGGGTGATACTACTATTATTATTTTGCTAAATGGAAATTATATCAAATTATCTTCTAAATATAATATTACTCTGCACAAGGACTATTGTAGTTATCAGTAATGAAGCTTTGTAAATGTACTTATTTGAAATATTTATTGCAGTTTTTTTTTTTACAAAGATCAGAATGATACTCAATTTTTATTTTAAAGAAAATTTTTTATGTAATTTTGACAGTGACTGCACTTAAGTGTAAAGCTGTGCTTTGAAAACTTTGGCATCTCTGTACTTTGTGATGTTGTAACCTATGAATATAATGTATAGTAATCTATACTAACATTGCCTTTTCATTATGATACTATATACACTTAAAATGTTGTATTAATAATTTATTGTATATTTGTTGTTGTTACAAATACAGTTTCAGTAACTTGATGAATTTTGAGCATCTCTGACTCTATTTCTTGTTCACCTTGTCTTCTGTGTTTTTGCCAATTCATTAATTGGAGCATTACTTTCAATTCACTAGGACATCTTAGCCGGCAACACATGTGCTAGATTGCTTCTTTGATTCATTGCCACATTTTTGTCTATCTTTTTCTATGCAAAGTGCAGTTCTTCTGTACCTGGATATGAATATTATTGTATTTACCCATTTATAATCACAAATTTACTAGAATATATATGTATATATTTTTTCATAAAATTTTGTAGCATCTTTTGTCTTTCACTTGCCAAATTTTTAACCTTAAGTAAACACAAATTAAATGTGATTTTCTTTTTTTTTGTGAAATAGGAAATAGCATTTTATTTTTTTATTTTTTTTCTCTTTTTTATTATATATATATATTTTAACTTTTTTTTATTAATTTATTCTTGTTACATCTCAATGGTTATCCCATCCATTGTATCCTCCCATTCTTCCCTCCCTCTCATTTTCTCCTTATTCCCCTCCCCTATGACTGTTCCTGAGGGGGATTTCCTTCCCCTGCATATGATCATAGGGTATCAAGTCTCTTCTTGGTAACCTGCTGTCCTTCCTCTGAGTGCCACCAGGTCTCCCCCTCCACGGGACATGGTCAAATGTGAGGCACCAGAGTACGTGAGAAAGTCATATCCCACTCTCCACTCAAGTGTGGAAAATGTTCTGTCCATTGGCTAGATCTGGGTAGGGGTTTAAAGTTTACCGCCTGTATTGTTCTTGGCTGGTGCCTTAGTTTGAGTGGGACCCCTGTGCCCAAATCTGCCTATCATAATGTTCTACTTGTAGGTTTCTAGGACCCTCTGGATCCTTCTACTTTGCTATTCTCCCATGCTTCTCTCATCTAGAGTCCCAATAGGATGTTCTCCCCTCTGTCCCAGTTTCCTGGTAAGTGAAGGCTTTCATGGGACATGCCCCTTGGGCTAGTATGCAGATATAAGTGAATATATACCATTTGAGTCTTTCTGCTACTGGGTTAACTCACTCATTATGATCATTTCTAGCTCAATCCATTTATCCACAAATTTCGGGAATTCCTTGTTTTTAATAGCTGAGTAGTATTCCATAGTGTATATGTACCACAGTTTCTTTGTCCATTCTTCTACTGATGGACACTTAGGCTGTTTCCATGTTCTGGCTATTATGAATAAGGCTGCTATGAACATGGTTAAGCAAATTTTCTTGTTGTGTGCTAGAGCATCTTCTGGGTATATTCCAAGGAGTGGAATAGCTGGGTCTTGAGGAAGCCCTATTCCCAGTTTTCTGAGGTAGCACCAGATAGATTTCCAAAGTGGTTGTACTAGTTTGCATTCCCACCAGCAATGAAGGAGTGTTTCTCTCTCTCCACATCCTTGCCAGCATGTGGTGTCGCTTGAGTTTTTGATCTTAGCCATTCTGATGGGTGTAAGATGGAATCTCAGAGTTGTTTTGATTTGCATTAAATGTGATTTTCTACAGTTATTTTTAAAAATTTTTTATTATTCTACCTGTAATTACATGATTTTTTTGGTGGATGTTTACTAAATTTTTATGACTTTTCACTTGTCTTCATTATGATATATTCTCACCCATTCAATTTGTAGTTTGCATAGTGCAGTTAGCTCTTGTTTCTGGAGTTTCTTGATTAAAGTACATATTTCCAATCTTTAAATTCATTGTAAACACACTTTTTTAAAACCTCATTTAGAGACTGCTTAATAGTACTCTTAAAGTCACAGAGTCATTTTCATAACCATGTAGCATCTGCAGTAAAAAGCAACTCAAATCTTACTTTAGTTATTTTTACTGTTGATTAAAATGATCCTTATGTGGTGATGTTCCAAGAGTCAGCAGTATTTATGTAAAATTATGCAGTGATTTTGTAGGTTTTCTTTTATGTAATACCTAGTTCACTTTCCATATTCTGTCATTCAACTCTTTTCTTCTTTTATTCTTTTTTTAAAAAGCATTTTATTGATTCATTGTGAGTTTCACATCATGTCCCCAGTCCCATTCATTTCCCATTTCCCTCATATCTAGTCTTTGCACTTGCAACCTCCCCCCAAAATAAAAAACACACAAATATAAAATAAACAAAACAAAACACCTCATCGTGGAGCTGTTAAGTGTCTCGGTGTGTCCCACGGTAGACCCCTCTGTCTACATATCTTTACTTGCAAATGTTCATTGCAATGGTCTGCTTCCAGGTCTTTGCTTCAGTTTTGGATCCTCACCTGGTCTCCTCCAGGGGATCCTGCAGCTTTGGGTCAGCAAGACTGTCCCTTTCATACACTTCAGCAGCTCAAAGATGATGTAGATTTGGGGCTGGGCCAACTCAAAGCCTTGGAACTTGGCCTGGGTTATAGCTGAGTTGGTCAGGTTGTGGGCTCTCCTTTATCCACACCACCAGGGCACTCTCTACAGCACTGCTCTGTCTAAGCCACCCAATGCTTCCACTAGCAGGCAGGGTCCAGGGTCAACTCTCCAACTGTCATGTCATCAGGGTCGCTTCTCAGCACCCATAGCTCCAGACACAGTTCCACTGAGCTTCGCAGTTGAGGAAGGTGTACACTCTCCCAAGTGCTTAGAGGGGATGGGCAGCTCTCTCAGCCTCACACTGTTGGGGATGACTCAGCTTTGTCTTTGCCTCAGGTGAGGTACAAGGCCCATTTATCCAAGTGCTTCAGCCAATGAGTGACAGCGCTAGCACTCCTGACTACTACACGTGGAAAGGATGTAGGTGGGGAAAAGGCGTCACCCTAGCACCTAGGTCCTCTCACAGCAGACAAGTGGTGGAGCCAGCTTTCCTGTATTCATGCCACCAGGGCCAGATCCACTGTGCTTCCCAGGTGAGGTTCTGGGCCCACTCTCTGGAGTGCTGCCACAGGTGAGAAGTGATGCAGCCAATGAGGGACCAGAGCCATTTCTGCACAGGGCTTGAATTATCTATATTGTCTGTGACAGCCTTTCAGAGCAGGAATGTCCCCCATGGTCTCTAGTGGTAATATGAGCCACGGACATTAACACTGACCCTTGCTGCTGCATAGCCATGGACCCACACATGGCCATCAGTGGCAGCAGAGTTTGGGTCTTCATTATGGCTTAAGGTGGCAGAGCAAGCTACTCATAACATGCTATTCCTCTCCAGTTCCCTCTCTCTTCATAATGCCTCAAACTGTTTCACTTCTCATTATCTTCCAGCTGTCCATCACTACTTGCACGTTGTTGTAGCTTCTTCTGCAGGTGGGTCATGCAGCTGGGTTACCTCTTCTGTTGGTGTAGCCTGGTGTGGTGGTAAGTGGGCGTTTAGGTATGTACAGCCTGCACAAGTGGCATGGTAGTGGGCAGGTCTATAGATGTCTTTCTTCTTCAGCATCCTGTGCAGGGTGGCAGGTGGGGCTCCGTGTACCTGCTGGCCGCCCTGCTGTGCAGAGAAGGGCAGGTCTCAAGATGTCTTTCCTAAACTGTCTCCCATACCATGGGCAGTTAGCATGTCTCTGGATGTCTTTCTTCTCTGGCCCTGCATGATGTTGTGGCAGGCCAGGCTCTATGTGTCTAAGGGCCTACCCACGATGTGTGGTGGAGGGCAGGTCTATGGGCATCTTTCCCCACACACGCTGCATGACATGGTGGTCATTAGGTCTCTCGAGGTCTCTCTTCCCCTTCTTCTATTTCTTACTCTGAGAAGATACCCTGACTACCTTGGAAATGCCTAGGAAAATATACTGTGTAGCAGTTCGAACTAACATTTAGAATAATTTAAAAAATTCACCAATGCTGTTTTTTTTTCTGTCATAAATATGAACCTCTGCCCTTTGCTCTTTTGTTTAGACTTTTCTAAGAGCTGTAGATGAATTTTTTACTTCATTTGTTCACTACTGTGTTGAGTAGTTATAGCTGTCATGAATATAGTGCTAAGATTCTATTTTAATTTCCTGTATCTTCAGAATAATTTTTACAACAAAGGCAGAATATACCACATGGTACTCTGCATGTATGCTTGAAGACATAAAATAGACATCTAATAGTATTAACAGGTGAAATGATTTTTATCACTTGAATTAGCTGACAATATTTTTTTTCCTTAAAAAAACAGCAATGACTTAGAATTGGCTAATGCTAAGGATTAAGTTAATTCTATTTGGATTTTTACTTATTTTACATATGAATGCATAAAATGTTATTTCCTGATTTTTTGTAATCTATTAAAATTCATGTTCTATGATAAACCTGACATGATTTTAAGCATTTCCAAAATAATATTTTACAAGGAAATTAGTGACTATATCAATGATTATGGAATTCAGTTTAAGAAAGAAAAGTCTAGAAATCATTGATGTATGAACTTTAATTTGAAGATATAAGTGTAAGAGTATTTGGAGAAAAGTTTCACATTTAGAGTCCCATTCAAAGCTAACTGAGGAGAGCAGTGATTAAGCTGTGTTTTGGGGAAAGGTTTTCCCATTTCATGAAGTTCTGCTTATAATATGACTATGTGGTTGAATTCTTGAATTTGTTTGCTAGTGCTTTTAGGTTAGGAAAACAGTTTCATCAGAGAACTGTACCAGTTCATGTTGCTGGATAGTTCAGTTAATTTTAAAACCTAAAAGTCTTTAATAGCTGAGCATAGACCCCTTTTCAGATCTAGCCAATGGACAGCTCCTTCTCCATGGGTGTGGTGAGAGTGGGTACTGCCTCTGACATGAAAGCTGCAGCCACCAGTTTGATCATTTCCCCTTGGTGGGGAGGCCAAGGGGAAGCATACAGAGGATGGGAAAGCTGGCAATCCAGATTAGACCTGATAGGCTGTCATCATATGGTGGAGGAGGAAGTCCCCTTCTGTCATAGGCCTGGGGGAGGGGAATAGGTCAGACGAGGGAGGGAGGGTGGGAATGGGAAGATACAAGTAAGGGGATAATAATCGGGATGTAATCTGAATACATTATAATACTTTTTAAACAGTCCTAAAGTTCTTATTGCCAAAAATTATCCAAAGCTGAAAACCACAAATGTAATTTTGGTGAGAAGGCTAGTTTTCCCTTTGGTTAATCACGTGAAAGTGTCAATTTTGTTGGAGAATGTTTTTGTTTAAGTTAACTTAAATAGTTAAACACATTCCTGATTCTAATTGTGGATTTTTATGTTTCATACACATATTACTATAAAAGTTATCCATTCATGCTAGCTGGAAATACACTGGGATGTGCTGTTTTGATCATATGTTGTACTTCTACAATAACAGTAAAGCATGTAATAAATCACTCTAGTTCACTTCTTTTATCAACATTGTCCTGTGTTTTGGTGACTATATGGATGTGGAGATGTTATCTCTGTTGCAGGTAGAAGACATTTATTGATAAGCAGGTATAGCTCCTATGCTTCTTGTAATACCTTCATTTTCTCAAATGAGCCCACTTCTCTCTACCTGAAGAGATATACTCACTGTGGATGTGTGACAATTGTGGTCTTGTCTAGTTTCCATTGTTTGTGGTATCTTCATTTATTAAAATATGTTAAGTGGTTATAGTTTTATTGATAAGATGCTCCCTTCGTCCTTCATACTTTTAATTTAATTATCTTTAGCTTTTATCTAATGGGTTCAATAGTTAGTTTAAGTTTTAAGAGCTTAAAGCCTTACCCTGGTCTCAGTTTACTCTCTCTGCATCTTGCTTTTGGCTCAAGATATAAGTACTCAGCTTGCTCTTCCAGCCCACATGCCTATAATCTCCTGTATTTTGCAGCCTCTTTCATGACAAGGACAGACCCTTATCTCTCTGGTACCATATGCCAGAATAACCTCCTTCTTACATTGGTCATGGTATTTTATCACAGCAACAGTAAATTAGTTAAAACAGTTTCCTTGGACTTTCCTAAATTTGTTATTTTGGAAATTAATACCTCCCATGACTTTCTGTACTATTTGTTTTATTATTTTGTTTTCGTTTTGAGCATGGTGTTTTATACTTGAATTCCTTATTTGCAGGAAAAATGAAAGAGATGATGTTTTATTCTAAATGAGTAGGCTCTTTCTCTAGGCATGCTTTGCTTATGTTCTAGCTAGACTGGTTGAATTAAAAAAAAATCAGATATTCAGATGAATTTAAGCAGAGCTGTCTTTGAAAGCAGATAGTTTTATTTCATTGTCATCCATTTAAAGTCTTACATGTGAGAGTTTGGGCTGTTTTTCACTAGTGTTCCTTTTTGGAAACCCACAAATATAATACATTATATCTTATTGTTCTGAGCATTCCAGAAACTGCTCTAATTAAAGCTCATGTCCTCCACTTCTGTTACAGTAGGTTTCATTATGCCCGAATAATTTGAGTTGTCATATTGAAACCTACTGTAGTAAACGTTCCTTAAAATTTATAGATAAATGAAAGAAATCTAAATGATGTCACCAAATAACAGGGAAGACAGTGTCCCAGATTTGCTTGGTGTTTTATGCCTGCATTTTTTAATTTAATGTTTTGTTTTTGACTGGAGTATCCATTACCTTTAATGAGTGCCTGTGATTCTCTCTTCCTTGTCTTATATTTGTTGAGGCTCTCACCTGAGGACTTTATTTGCTTACCTAAACTTTTTTTCAATTTTACCTCAGTGTGAATTTTTATTAATTTTTCTATTAATTGTTTCATGTCTTAAATTGTTTTTTATTATTTCATTCTACTGTTTATTTGTGTTTTCACAGACTTCATTAAGGAGTTTATTCATATCCTCTTTATGATCCTGAAATGTATTCATAATTTCTGTTTTGAAGTCCTTTGTAGTGTGCTTCAGTTGTATTCCTCAGGGACTACTGTAATGATGTTACTGTGTTCTGATGGAGGCATATTAAAACTTTCAAGTAATAATTAGTAAATATACATATGAGATGTGGAGAAATTGTAATTATTAAGAATCACATCTTTAACATTAACTCACATTTAATGTTTGGTGAATTTTATAATGACACATTCATTCTTTTTGTAAATATGAGAGTGGAATATTTACTTAGACAATAAGATCGCATTTCCTGTGTGTCACTAATTGAACTTGTTTTATGAGAAATGCTGTTGTAAATTTCTTTATCAAAACACTTGATTGGATAATTAAATGCTAGAAAATATAAAATGCTAGTATCAAATGTAGGAATTTTATTTGCAAAATCTAATCTTAGGAGCAATATTGATAGCGTCTCTAGTGGAAGTCACAAAAAGTCTAAGGTGTAGAATATGTGTGCATTCATCAGCCCACGGTAAACATTTTTATACAAGGGAAGTATAGAGGGGACAAGGAACAGTAATCCGTCCTCAATTCCTTTAATCTAGTGACACTTTTCAAGAAGAAGTGGAAGATGATAGACAGCTCTCCAAAAGACTGACAGATGATGCAAACATCTCATTCAGTGAGCATGGGTATAAAAATAAGTAGTGGCAGCAATCTCCTTGCGTGCGATTTAGCACAGCTTAGCATCTTAAATGTAGACAAGGTTTCCTTTGCTACATTTGAAAATCTATAATGTGCCTGTAACAGAAAGAACACTTCAAAAATTTAAAAAATTATACATATATATATTTACATTTTGAGCTTTAAATATAATTAGATTAATATTCTTCCTCCCTCCAAACTCTCACATAAACCCTCCTTGGTCTCTTTCAGATTGATGGCCTCTTTTCTCATTATTTTGTTGCATACATATATGTATATGTCTAAATTTCTTAAGTACATAAACACAACCTTTCAATCTAATGTTTTCTTGTATGTATATTCTCTGGGCTAACTATTCGCTATTGGATAGACAACTGATGTGTTCTGTCTCTGTGTCTCTGTCTCTCTCTGTCTCTCTCTCTCTGTCTCTCTGTCTCACTCTCTCTCTCTCTCCCCCTTCCCCCTCCCCCTACCTCCTTCCCTCTCTCAGCATTATTTAGTAGCCTGTAGCTCCTTGTGTGGGATTGCAGCCTCCTGGCCTTTCTTCTGTTCTCATTGTCACGTTTACTGCTGTTGTCCTTCTTCAGCACCTGTTTGGAAGAGCACTTGTTCAGGGAGTCCTGTTTATCTCCCAGGAGTGTCTGAAGCTGCACCCCAAAGGCACAATTTTAATGATCCTAATCAGGCAATGGATGTGTCTTGATAGGAATGATACAAAAAAGTAACAAAAGCCTTTTGGAGGCAATAGATGCCTGAAGGCAGTAGATGCTTAGCCCGTCTCAGCAATCTCCAAAGTGCAGGAGGGTAGAAGAAGGGTATGCTAAAGATACAGTGTCTCAGGAGAGTAGAAGGTTGAAAAAATAAAGACATTTACAAGCTTAAAAAACTGAAGAAAATATCATATGACTGTGGACCCCTGATTTCTTAGAAATCTCTGCCCTGCAGCTAACAGGAAGCTCTTCTGTTACAAAGGTTAACTTGGCTATCTGGAAACTCTTGTTGATAATCTAAGGTTTCCTTTAGGGGGACACAGTATAGTAACAGTTTATAGAAGTACAGAACATATGCTACACACCTTACATAAGTGTGTAAATACACCTGATCTGGTGGGTAACTAGGTGTGTGGGTGATAAAAACAAGCTGCTAAGGCTGTGAGGATCAAGACTTGCAAGCGGGAACCTCAGAGACTATTCCCATTGTTGGGTTAAAGGTGTCATTTGCCATCCAGCCACATTTATTCCAACTAGATCTAACTTTCCTCCAGGAAATTGGAATGGACAGATAATAACAATTTATATAGAAAAAAATGTTTAAAAATACCACACTTTAATATCTGTTAAGAGGCTGGCCTTGAAGCTCCTTGGTGAAGTGAATAGTGAGCTTGTATTTAGCACTGACCTCTGGGTTCACCCTGGATTCAATCTACAGCACTAAATAAACCCACAAGGACCACTTGTGCCATCACCACCAGCACTGAAGTCTGGAACAAAAACATAAAATCACCTGTCAGTCAAGCAAAGAGCGTTTACCTTAGTATATTTAAAAAGCTTAGCTCCATTTTAGCATTTAAAAGGACAAGATTTGAATGTTTCCATTTTAAACACATTTCAGTTCAAATTAAAATATGAAAAAAGATAATTTGTTTTGAACTATGCTTTTCTAATTAAAGAGGCTTTACAAGGAAGAATTATTTATGTTCATTTTTTCTTTCTTTCTTTCTTTCTTTCTTTTCTTTTTTATTCTTTCTTTCTTTTTTTTTCTTGTGACTTTCAAAGATGTTCCCTACTGAACCAGCAGATCCAGGTTTGGGACTAGAATTCATAGACCATAGTCACTAGTTCAAGAAAAACACCACAGACAAGAAAAGAAACAAATCAAAGTTAATTTGTAATTGAAATGAATTGAAGTGAGAGCAACTTAGTGTTAAAGAACCTTGGTATGTTTAGAAGATGAATAACTTGATGCCTCTTTGTTGTTTAAATTTATATTTTAATCATTTAATAGAAGAAAAAGTTAAATTAGGGGGGCCAGACAGGAATAGAATCTATTTCATGTTCTCTTTAAAACTCAGAGGATAAAATGTCTTTTGAAGATGAATTAAAGTGTATTTTAGGCAATCATACGAACACTGAATAAAAATTTTATGATATTTTCTATGTAGTAAGTACTGATACAATGAAATATAAAACTGCATAAATTAAAAAGTGTTCTCTGGTATTAGTTTCCCCTTTGTAAATATGTAATGCTCTCTAATAAGTGAAAGTATTATACCTTATTTTTATTTTCATGAATTGAAAATTAAACTTATAATTTTACAAATAATTAGGTTTTTTAAAGTACACGTTGACATTCATAACTACTTAACTCTTTTTAATTTAAGCATATCTTAACTCTTTTTAATTTATGCATGTTTTGGGATAAACTTTTTCTATTAATGCTAATCTTGACCAGTAGTTACTTGGTGGCTAATAGGAAAAATATAGTGATAATGACAGGATGATATCTAAATACAGACCTGCTCATTTGGAAATGGAAATGCTTTTCTTTTGATTTTGGTTTGTCGCTTGTGGAAGAATAATGAGTCATCATGATCATCATGTGCTCCTTAAAGAAGGGTTTGATGGCTTGTTTAACTGTCAACTAGACAGATTCTAAACTCACCTGGGTGACAGCTCTCTGGTCATGAGATATTATCAGATTACCTCAATTTACATTTGAAGATCTTTTTTCTTTTTTCTATTGTTTATAAATTATATATATATATATGTATGTATATATAATATGTTTTGATCAAACACACCCTCACTGCCTCCTCCTATACCCTCCTATAACCTCACCACATTTTCTGCCCAACTTCATGTAGCCTTTTAAAACATTATTAACAGGTCAATATGAGCATGGATATAGTGCTTTTGACTGGTGCATGGGTGTTAACAGATAGCACGTTCCTGAAGAAAACTGACTTTCCTTGCATTGCAAGCAACAATTGCCCGTATCACCTTAGCTGACTGACTTCCTCTTGTGGCTGTCTTATGCACACTCCAGTAGCTATGAGTATGTGTGTGCAAGGACTTTGTCACATCCAGAAAGCCCTGGTTACAGCACTTCTCCACAATCCCTCTCTTGTGCAATCTTTCTGGCTCCTCTTCCATGATCCCTGTTGGGATGGTGAGGATGAAGGATGTGTGTGCAATTTTGGACTGACTTTTAGCTTACACTGTAACCAGTTGTAAGTCTCAGTATAAATTTCCACTTACCACAAAAAACAAGCTTCTCTGATGAGCATTGAAAGATACATTACTACAGGTATAAGAATAAGTCTTTCCGGACAGTAAGATGATATGATTTTATAAAATAAATCTACACTTTTCCTGTTTTTTTTCTATTTCTTTATATTTATTTTGTCTCTTAATTTTCCTCTTAAGGAGTCTTAAAAGAAAATAATAGTAATAATAATAATAATAATAATAATAATAATAATAATAATAATAATAATAATAATAATAAT
>OU015743.1:11315008-11334249 GCA_907169655.1 Acomys percivali | reverse complement strand
TGATGCTAGCATATTATTTACCTTCAAAATAATTTTGTTATCCTCGGTCAAGTATTCTTACAAAAGAATATTTAAAATAATTTAAAAAATAGGTAAAATTTAAAAATGTGAATTTATTATTATAAAGTTTTCCATAAAGCATCTGATTCAGTTAAGTATAAAGATAAAAACTACCTATGAACAGATGTTTTTCTGTAGAGGTGTATCTAAAGTATGTAATAATGCCAATATAGCATTCAGAAATTAAGTTTAATTAAAGATATATAAACAGTAAGTCTATAGTAAAGGACATTTATAATAAATAAAAATCTTCCATAATAGCTTCGAATCAAATCAAGAACATGTTGTTGAGTGAGAAAGGAAGTAGACAAAATATTTCAGCTAGCATATTACAATAGGTGATATGAGTCATGGAAATTTTAGTTCAGTACTGTTACAACTAGTCATTATATATTATCCAACATTGGTTACCCTACATCGCAAAATGGCAAATAGGAAGTTTATAGTTAATAAAAAGAGATATATTTTGAGCAAGGCATGGAGCAACTTAGTAGTCTATCATACTTAAGAAGGCACTGTAAAATTGTTTTTTGACCCTAAAACTTTCTACTGAAATGTATAAATATATTAAACAAAAAATATGCATGTTTTTCTGGTGCTAATGAAATTTTATACCCAAAACACCTCATAATTTTTTCTAGAAGCTTTGTAATCATCACACAAGTGTAGACAATCTCACGTGCACCGATAGAAAATTGCTTAGGCCGGGCATGGTGGTGCACGCCTTTAATCCCAGCACTTGGAGAGGCAGAGGTAGGTGGATCACTGTGAGTTCAAGGCCACCCTGGGCTACAAAGCGAGTCCAGGACAGCCAAGGTTACACCGAGAAACCCTGTCTCAAAAAACCCAAAAACAAAAATTAAAAAAAAATTGCTTAAAAATTTCGGAATGTCCACGACATATTATAGACATCAACAATTAAGAAAGTAGCCCCTTGTTAATTTTGAAACACAAACAAATCTCATCCGTTTAGAAAAAAAGAGCCAGGAACCAACCAACCCATCAATCCATCAATCAACCAATTAATCAATCAAACAAATAAAATCCCCAAAACTCCAATGTTTTATACCCAGGCAATCTTTACCTCTGTGGAGACCAGATGGTGGTGTGTGAAGAAAGATACTGGACAGGTTGCGACCTGAACAGAAGGCATTTCGGAAGGTCTTTAAATATTTTATGTCCTTATTAGAAAGTGGGTTAGTAGAAGAATATGTGAGTGTTACAACCTGTCAAACTCCATACTTGACAACTGTTGCTTCATTTATATTAAAATATTCCACAACAAATAAAATATAATGAAATATTAATTTTCCATACAGAATTAATAAGAAAGATGTAAAGAAAATATTTGAAATGTAATTTCCATGAAAATGTGCTTGTAATTTTACAAAAATTATAAATATACATATATACATATACATATATTTGTACATAAAGAAGAACATGGCAAAAATATAATATTAGCGTTTATGATTTTGAGGCGTTACTAAACCATTCATTTATTTTTATCTACTCTTCATAATGTGGATTCAATTAATTGACCAAAAAAATATGTGATCCAAAAATGTATAAAATGTCTCTTCTTATGAAGCCATCAACCCAGAGAATGTAAATGACAATACACATTTAAATATTTCACCCTAAATTAAATATGCATGATTCCTTAGCCGTTACCACTTCCACCTAATCCCATTTTCCAAACCTCATTCCCTTCCTTCATAAAATAATTGTATGGCCACTAGAAGGCTACCTGGCAGCTTATCCTCAGATAATATCTCTTTGCACAGAAAAATATGAAGAGAAGGAGGAAAGGAAGAAATGGAGGGAGGGAGAGAGAGAAGAGACAAGAGATGGGAGGAGGAGAGAGATTTTAATAAATTTGAAATTCAGTAACTAAATAAATGATCTTTACTAACAAAAGAAAATCAAGTATTAATAGTGACCTGATCCAGTTAAGAGACAATGAATTTGGAATTCTGTCACTCCCTAAAAGTATTGATATGGAGCATTTTTTTGTCTTTGCAATGATAATTGGCTTGATATTAATAATGCCAATGGCAAACCCTGACATCTTTCTTACTCAATTAAAAATTATATCGATTTAGTTACTGTTTTAAAATTTCTGTGATGGACATGTTTTATTTCTGTTGTAAAGTTAATTATTAAAGAAAGTATGACTTCCTTGTTTTTTCAATTCTGTACCAGAGCATAGAATGTGACTGATAACAACATGAAATATCAGATGGACACAAAAGCAAAAGTGATGCATTAGGAACTAGAGCAATGAGATTTGGCAGATAAATAAGGTCTCAAGGAATCTTTAAAAACACACAAAAATGTTTCTTCTCATTCTATATTGCCCTGTGCCTGGTACAACTTATGCATACCTTTTGCACTTTTCACATGCACAGTATGTTCTCTAAATCTAATCTTCATTATTCTGTATGTCTATAACAGCACAGGCAGGTCCTACCCAGCTGGTGCATTTTCACACACTAGATACCAAACACCGTTTTCTAAGGTCAGTGGATTCTATTCAACCAACTGTGATAATAATCATTTCCTTTCTTCTTCTTTTTCATTATTGTGGCAAAACTTTGTATATCAGTTTCTGCTTGAGGGACACCTTAATTTCCTATAAAAATCACCACAGATTAAATTGTTTTGGACTATAGAGATGGCTCAGTAGTTAAGAAAAGACTAACGTACAAGTCCCAGAAACTGCCAAGGCATATCCCAACCATGCAGGGTTTGTGATACCCTCTTCTGTACTCCATGGGCACTGTGCAGCAGTCATATGGTGAAGAGACATGCTTTCAGGCAATTTGCTCCAAAAATATAAAATGTTTAGAAAATTAAAATATTTTTATCACTTTAGATCTTTAAAAATTGCAGCTACTATGCTGTGTTACGTGTTTTCAGCATTGTCAGTGAAAATTGATAAATTTTGTAGTTGAAGAAATCCCTGTAAGAATTATGAGGAAATTAAATACAAAACCAGTTTTAGATACCATTTTTCTTGAAAATATTTTAGCCCCTAGCAATATTGATTTTCAAATGTGATTTTTTTTTTGCCTATAACGTGTTTGAAAATAAATCATGCACAACTGCTTATAGGTTAATCCTTATTTCTGACACATTATGATAATCATTTTATTTATTAACCTCCTAAACACTCTGTTACCATGAAACTTAAACAATTAACTTCTATTCAAGGAAACAGGGCCAAGCCTGTTAACGTTGAGTGGAACAAAATAAGAAATAAAAGAACAATTAGTAAAATTCTGATGGAAAAGATTTTGAAGGTCATTTGCTCAAGCACAGGTATATATCCAGGTTTCACACAATCTTACATTGTGTGCTGGATAATCCTTTTGTCATTCGTTTGTCCTCTCCTGGTTTTATTGGACCATAATAATAGAAAGCTATTTTCACTCTAGAAGATGGCTTTGTCCATGTCTAAATAATTGGTGCCATGCAGCCAACTGAAACTTGCAATCTGGAAGCTCCATGATGGTCCTGGATTGATATTGGTTGGTTAAGTGAGGGCAAAATCCACCTTGAAAGGTGTGTTGAAGGTGACACATTATTTGAAGAAATTTTGCAAATCTGTGTTATACTAGAAACAATTGCTAAAAATGTAGTCATATTTTATATCTCAGGACTTCATTTTTTTCCTCTGATTTTATTTTCTCAGAGTTGTTCTGCTATGGATATTTACTCTGAGGTTTCTAAAGAGAAGGCACACTTAGATGCCATTTCTACATCTACTGTCTCTATATTTTAAGTAAATAGTCAGGCTGGACAAGGTTTCATTGCTTTTTATGCCATCAAAGAGTCTTCAGGTTAAAATAACCTAGTGAATCAATGTCTATTCAAAACATGCTTTTATGTCTCAGTACTTTAATATTCTTCTGTGACCATTTTATGTACTTCTTCACATTATTTAACTTCCTTTTCATTTAATATGAAAAAGAATGCTCACAATTACTTACCATAGCAACCACAGCACACAGAGATTCAAACTTCAAGACTGTACAAAGTACACAATTGGTATAATCTCACAAACAGTCTGCCACATGACCCTTTATGCTTGATTATTTTAAGGATTTTGTATCTTGATAAGCACAGTAAATCTGAAAAGAATAAGATTTATTTTTAATCAGAAAAAAGCAAAATTCTTACCACCATCATCAAGAATAAAAGCTGTCCTGAGGGCTTTTAATACAGTAATCAATACTGTATTGAATAGTTAGTTTATGGAATAGCTTATCCCTTTTTATATATAAAATATTGATTAAATAATTATGTTAAACATCACTGATAACTGTTTTATACAGATACGTGCACACATAACTGAATGTTATATTTTAACACATAATAGAGGAAAATATTTAAACTTCATACATGACTGTGTCTTCAAAATCAGCAATTAATCATCTTATATAACTATATTTATTAGCAACTTAAGGAATCTATGGAAAGGAAATGTATTATATACCCTCACTGTATAGGAATATTTTAGTACATTTTTCATTTCAATTTTTCAAGTTTGCAAAACATGTTCTTCCATTTAAATATATCTTCTCTTTAATTATAATATAATTATATTATCCATTTCCTTTCTCCAAAACCCTCAATTAATTGCTATTACATACATATATGTGTGTGTGTGCGTATGTGTATGTGCGTGTGTGTGTGTGTGTGTGCGCGTATGCGTGTGTGTGTGTGTGTATGTGCGTGTGTGTGTGTGTATGTGCGTGTGTGTATGTGCGTATGTGTATGTGAGTGTGTGTGTGTGTGTGTGTGTATGTGCGTGTGTGTGTGTGTGCGCGCGTATGCGTGTGTGTGTATGTGTGTGTGTGTGTGTGTGTGTGTGTGTGTGTATGTGTATTCCTAAACACATAAATGCTTACTCTTTACTCAGTCTGTATAATGGACTTGCGTATGTGTTTTCAGGGCTGACCGTTTGATACTAGGTAACCTTTTGGTGTGCTCGTCCCTCCATAGACTATTTCTCTAACTCTCAGCATTTCTTTGTTGCCAGTGGTTCTTTGGGTCATTTTCTCACCTCTTGGGATCTCCTCCACTCATATTAGCATGTCTACTCATGTCAGTCTTTTTCTGTTTAAGTTAGGCGACCATGTTAGTGAGACTTTGTGTATGTGGCTACTGAATTTACCAGGACTCATAATCTCACAGTAAACTCCCCGATCCTGTCACTTATAATCTCTCAAACAGCTTTCCTGAAATGACCTCTGATCCTTAGGAGTGGCTTATGTTTTGAAGTACCAGTAGAGACTAGGATGTACGGTTTGCATTTGTATTGGCTGTGGTTTCCTGTAACTGATGCTCTCTGTTGCAAAGAGATATATCCTTGAGAAGGATAAGGACTTCACTTATCTGTGTGTATAAAGCCAACCATTGTATAATGTAGTTAGGGATTATGCTGGCTTAGTACATTGTTGGTCTCCTCCAAGATCCACAACTTCACTAGCCCTGGGTATTAAATCTGCCAGGTTTCCAGTACTAGGCCTGGTTTCCATCTTGTTGAATGGGTCTTAAATCCAATGTGAGAGCGATTGGTTAATGCCAAGGTGTATTTGCCTATATTCTGGAGGCTACCATGTGTCAAGTTATATGATATGTGCTTATAGCCTTTTGGTTAATATTCTATTCTAGTCACTGTTATTTTCCATAGGTGTCATATCTGGGTAGGACTGATAGCTGCTTCCCTCCTTTTGAAGTTTGCATGCCACTTTCTGGTACCATAAATGGTACTGCTCAGGGAGCAGATACTCAGTTCAGTACCAAATCAAGAATCTGTGCCCTTTGTCTGAAGTGCATAGTGTCTTTCATGGTATATACTTACCTTCCCCCTCTTGGGGGACAACCAGAGACACAATATCAATAGTCTATACTATTTTGGCACTCCTTTGGACATGTATGTATATGATGATGTATAAAATATATGTAACATCCTTTCAGGTGAGAGGATAAAATATATTTATCTTTTATACTGAGTGAATAATGATCCATATCCAGGCAAATGAACTGCTATATAATCAACTAATATAAGGAGGTGAGAACCTCAGTCAAAAGGCAGAAATTTGCAGCAGATTATATTTCAAATCAATGTGAAATAGTTCATTTCATACTCTGAAAAAGACTGAAATAGCATCTTTAAGATCAGTATCGGAAGAGCCCTACTCCCCAAGATTTTGTCATGTTTCCCCTAACAAAGTGACAGAGCAGCCACAGCATCTTCAATTATACTTATTATTTAATAAATTGTTACAGAATTCTACTTCATTTTCCAGATGTTTGGTTATTTCAAAAGAAACATGAAGAGATACATTGCAGGGATAAGTATTCCTACATTATTTATATTCTTAAAGAGGCTGTTGTGTGTTCTGGTTCATCTATAGTAAAATACCATACCCATTTACCATTAAATCCAGAAAAAAAGTGAGTTTTAAATGCATCCAATTGGCTTTCCCTATAATAAAAGATCTTAACTGAAACCCTAAATAAATCATCTAAATAGGTATGAAATGATACACATTATGTATATGCACCAGTCTAAAGTGAGTCAGGCCTGAGCAAAGTTGCCACTGTCTGCTTTTTCTTGTAGGGTTTGTCTTATTTAGGAGCACAGGATGTATCAGGTTTAGGAATCTCTATAAGGTATGAACTGATATTATATAAAAGATTGCTGAAAGCTCAGGTTTCTTTTCCTCAGATGTATTGTTATCTGACTGGCTCTAATTCCCATTGGGGACAATTCATGAGAATCATTATGCATATACATGCACTTGTACCTTACAGTCCTTCAGTTAACAATTACAAAGGTTGAAAATTATTCTACATTTTTAAATCCATGAAAATATAGTTATCTTGGGGAATTGTAAATATGATAGAGAAATCTTACATGGGGCACATGATTATAGTATAATAATTTATCCAGGAATGTTCTGAAGCAGTGTATTTTTATTCTTGTGTTGAATTTAGTGATACATACAAATTTGTGAAAACATACCCAGTCCAGACATAACTAGTTTAAGAACACATTGATCCATGTCAGGTTATTTCTTTGGCGACAATTTCCAGCCTCACCCATTCTCAGTCTCTAGATTACATTACCCTACTCACTTCCTTTATGCTTACATCATGGATAGAATATTATCCACGTGTGGCCCTGAGGACCCAGGAATCATCCAGAAGCAATCTTTAACATCCAAATAAGTGTAAAGTAAGGTTTTTTTTTCCTATTTTCTTTTTTTTTTTTTAAATTTTCTTCTCTCATAATACAGTTCACTTCTCACCACTCCTCTGAGTTCAACCTCCACCTTCTTTCTCCCCCAGATCCTCCTCTGCTCCATTTCCCTTCACAAAATACCATACCTTCCATGGATGTCAACCAAATGTGGCAAGCAAGGCCAGGAGCAAACCCACCCTGATATCAGAGCTGGGTGAGCAAAGCAATAAGAGGAAAAGGGTCCCAAAGATACGCAAAAGAATCAGGACACTCCCATTCCCACTGTTTGAAGTCCCATTAGAACACCGAGCTAATAACAATAAACATGCATGCAGAGAGCCTTGTGCAGACACACACAGGCTCTGTAATTGCCACTTCAGACTCTGAGAGACCCCATGAGCACTGCTTAGTTGATTGAGTGGGCCATGTTCTCCTGGTGTTCTCAAGTCTCCTGGCTCCTATAATCCTTCCTCTACCTCTTCTGTGGGCATTCCCAAGCTCTGCCTACTGTTTGGCTGTGGGTGTCTGTACCTGCTCCAATTAGCTGCTGGAAGAAGCATCTTTGACAGTTTTTGGGCTAAGCACCATTCTATGAATATAACAGAATATCATCAGGAATCATTTTGTTGACTTTTTGCCAGTTATGTTTAGCATTTTGTTAACATTTACCCAATTGAAAGTCATCTGTCTTTCTTATTTCAGTTTGAGTTACCATAAATAAAACTACTACAAACATTTGCTTATAGGTCCATTTGTTGACTTTTTTTTTTCACTTGTGTGGTGTAAGTGCCCTAAAGAAAAATTGCCAGGATGTATTATACCGGGGGTCCAGCCTCTCGGTGACAGTCAGGGCCTGAAGAAGGGTGGACACAGAATGGTGAAGGACAAAAAGGAGGAAAAGGAGGGGTGAGCCAGGTCCGGGGATCAGGAGGACATTTGCAGCCTGACTCAACGGCACTCAGAGTGCTTCTTTATTTATACAGAACTCAGTAGGCAGGCCTAGGTTCATGTTGTTCCTGAACATAGATCATATCACTTTTTTTCTGTTGTGCCCAGATATGTGTTTTAACTTATGATTGGTTATTTGTTTAGTCATTTTTGATAAACTACGGCAGAATAGAATTATCTTTTATAATAATTTTTCCTCATCAATCCAACCACCCACCTTCTAACATTACTGAAGTTTCAGGGTATATTTTGCCAAAGCATGACAGACTTGTCTTAGGCTGGTAGCTCTTCTGTTTTCAGTGTTGTTCCTTTATGAGGTGCTGGAGGGAAATAATTATAAGGTTCTTTGATAAGAATTACTGAGGATAATTTGCTGCATTTATTTTTAAAATATTAAAATAGCCTATTACGTATTAGTAAAGTAAAATGATATAAGAATAACAGGAAAAATTAAAAATAACTTTGAAGCGACTAGGGCAGGTGAACAGCAAAATGGGAGAATGGATATATAGTATAGTTTATAAGAGAAAGTTAATATAGAAAAATGCAAGATAATCCTTCCTTATTGTGGGACAGAAAACTCATTTCCAAATACACAAAATGGTGTGTGAACAATGACATGAGAAAGACTGGAAACAGATGCCATTCTCAAGCACTGAAGGCCATGACTTTTCTGCCCATGAGCTCAGCCGGACTTTGTCCCCCAAGAGTTTTCATGTTAAACACCTTCGGCAGATGAAGTGGAACTGGCAGCTCACAGTCTACATGCTGTGCTCAACCCAGAGGCCACCACACAGACACTATTCATAAGTAACCTCAGCGTTCTGTATCACAGAGAGACTCAGTGAGTGAGCTCCATGTAAGTATAAAAAGCCATTATCATTTTTTCCTGCATGAATATGGATAAGCCTTGGCAATAATATGTGTTTAAAAAACATGCACACACTACAGAGGGGAACCTAATAGAAACTTTTACAGGGTATTGTTGCCACCATGCATAATTCATTGAGAGGAAATTAGAATAAAGCATGCTGACATTGACTTTGCTAAGTTTTTGTTTTACTTTTACTGACTTCTAATTTATTCCTGTTGTTGGAAAAGCTTTTCTTCTGTCCCATTGATAGTGTTCTGCGGTGAGTTTTAAGTGTCATCTAGGTTTTCTTGTTCAATCAAAATCTGTACTTTATGGTAATTTTACTCTATTGTTTGTTCTGTGATTTGTTTTTAATCATCATCTTTGGAATTTCATTCAGAACTCAAGAACCATTATCTCTCAATGATTCTACAAAATAATGAAGTGAATCTGCAACATAACTTTTTCAATCCATGGATATTATCATCATATGTGTTTTCAAAGCCTGCTAGAATGTATTCCTGTAACTAAACAGTTTAATTAAATTAAGAAAATTAAATTACTCATTACTAGTAATAACTTAAAGCTTTAAAATGCTTTTGAATCAAAAAAGAATTTCAATATCTGGATTAACAGTTCTAGTGTGGTATGAGATTAATTAGAGTCATGCAGATCTTATTTCTTTTCAATGAATGCATAGATGGAACACAGAGTGAGAAAGATAAGAAGCTCTGAAAACTACTTTTAAAGTTTATTAATTTACATAGATATTTTCCATAGTGAACAACTGAACTGAAACATAATTAATAAATGAAGAAAATTGTTCAATTAAATATTAACATTGAATAACAAATTGTGAAGTATTGGAAGGCATTACTTTCCCAGAGGTGATAAAATTTAATGACATTCAATAAAACCACCAGAGCTTTTGTTACTAGTCTTAATCAATGTATTCTTAGCCTACTAATCTCCATAGGTAATATGGGCAAAATGAAAAATAAGCAAATGTGGAGAAGCAGTCTTATATCTTCACCTATTTCATCTAGTATTTTTTCTCTTCTGAGTTTATATGGACAGGATGATTATTTTATATGATTATTTGAATGGTAAAATTTTAGAGCAATTACATTTTTTGAATGTTTGTTAGGGCCTCTTAGACTTCTTCCTAGAATAATTTTTGGAGGAACAATGCAAAATATATAAACTTTTTCAGATTGTATAATATAATTTCAAATAGTACATGTAAAATTGTCCTAACAGATATGAGATGAATACAAGTTGTAAAGTGGGCTCTATGCTTATTCATTTTGGTATGCTATTTTGTGGTCCTAAATTGATTTATAATATTTAATTATTTGTGTATATCATATAAGAGATCTTATTTATAAGCTTTGTCAAACTAACAATTAAAGTTGTATTTAAAACACAACCTCTAGAAAGCCAAGTGTATATTACTTTCAGGGAAACAATGAATTTAAATGTCCTTGCTAAGTATTTTTTCTCATGAAGTATTATCTATGTGAAGAATTCACGCACGCACGTATGCACGCATGCAGACACACATACACACATGCAAACACGCACACACACGCACACCACAATCAGAAATTGCAAACGGATTTTACCTGTGGAAATGAGCCACAGACACCTGTATTTTCTAGGAGTTAGTTACATACTCAGAAAAAGTAAAAATAATTAATATGTTTACATAAACGTAAAGTTTATTAGAATTACTTCTAGCATATCTGTTAGAGATATTAAAGTTATTCTTCTGGCATCATCAAAATATGGGCACTCCAAACATAGGGAAATGCAGTCTCAGCATTCCCCATATCATCTCAATTATAGCTCAGCGGAACCTGAAATTCTCCAAAAGCAATGACAATTCCCATGTAATATAGTGAAAGAAGAAAAAATTCCATTGTATTTATCTATTTAGTTCTTAAGGATTTTAACACTGGCAACTTCACTGACAATTGTACTTATTCCAATGATATAGACCCAATATTTCTAGAATTTAGAGAGGACCTTTAATTAAAAGATAACATGTTAAAGTAGACAAGCTTAAATTTAATAATGTATCATCCATGCAAATTGATTCTAAATATATGCAATTTCAATTAATTTTGTAATGCCTAATTAGTTGTAAAACTATAATATGCTTGTAAATGCTATTTAATAGTGTTGCTTGCCATTTGTTGTAACTCTCCTGTCATATATTACTATCATAAATTATTACTTTAATATGGAACAAGAAGGAAATATCTCTTTTAAACTTAAAACTAGCCTTAAAGAAATGTAATCATTTTATGTTAATATGTTAACTGTTATGATTATAAAGTTCATCATATGACTAACTCCTGAAAAGAAAATAAACAAATATTAAACAAAAAAATAAGGAATCAGTATGTTCAGTCACTGAACAATTAATATATATATATAATGCATATATGTTTTCTGAAATATATATAAGCTTATAATAAGAATGCATTACTTACATTGAGGTATGACCAGATACCTGCCACATCTCCTAAAAGGCAAGTAAGGTGTGTGGGTTGATGGTCTGCATATGCAAGCTACCATGTTGATGATAGATTGCACTGTAGAAAGTCAGACCGGGGGAGACCTGGTGGCACTCAGAGGAAGGATAGCAGACTACCAAGAAGAGACTTGATACCCTATGAGCATATACAGGGGGAGGAGGTCCCCCTCTGTCACAGTCATAGGGGAGGAGAGTAAGGGGGAAATGGGAGGGAGGGACGAATGGGAGGATACAAGGCATGGGATAACCATTGAGATGTAATGAATAAATTAATAACATATAAAAAAAGAACCCCAAGAGGGAACCCCAGGGGGAAAAAAGGATGCACTGCAGAAGCTACATGCTATGCACAATGTCTTAAAGGCAACCAATTTAAAAAGAGCAAAATTGACAATGTATGTCCATCATGCTCTGGAACAGAAATTTATAAATTAATGATAAGACTCATGAAAATATTCTGTAGGTCATGAGGAGATTTTCCAAAATAAAATAGATGGATATAACCAGGGTTCATGACTTGATGTAATTAACCATGGAGAAGGAACAACTTGCCTGTTGTTATAATTGCTTAAAATGAAGTGATATTCTGATTACAGTTTAACTTTCCTTGTAACTTTGTTTGTAAAAAGGTACTATGATAGAAGCAGGAAAGTGAGTGCAAATGCAAGTATCATGCTAAGTGTTGCACATTAAATTAGAGCAACAGTTTTATAATTTTAATACATTAGTCTCTCAGAGTTTTTGCAGTAACTTTTGCCTATGTTATCAATTAATTACACAAATGATGACAGATGATATTTCTAGAGTCATAGTAGAACATCAGGGCCTGGCTTCTTTCTTTCTTTCTTTCTTTCTTTCTTTCTTTCTTTCTTTCTTTCTTCCTTTCTTCTTCTTCTTTTTAATTTTTTGTTCTTTTTTATTAAATATTTTTTATTTTTTTACAAATACCTTTATATTATTACACTTTTACTGTAAACTACCTACAGCAAAAAGAACTATGAAACAATCTAGAATTATACAAATGTTACATCTTGATGTTTCGGCTATTTGTATTTGGCAGCCTGGAGGAAATCATCTTTCCAAATTCTGAATGTAAATCAATATCTACATATATCACCATTATCAACTTAAAGCATCTACCTACACCCAAACACATCTTATCCCCTAAACAACTAATCTTAATTATAAAACTAAACTCTCTGGTCTCAACCCCATCAGATACTTGATCAGAGTGCCACTATGGGACTCCCAGAACAGCACAGATTAATTCAACTTCACAGCAGAATAGTCTCCACACTATAAGTAAGTCCAAAATTACACTGATTATGACCAGAAATATTTACAATAGAATATCAATTTCTAGTTTGCTGTCTTCATTTATTAATAATGTAGTTGTAAAATTTGAAAAAATATATCGTGTAGATTATTTCAGTACTAAACAGGCTATAGATGCATGGATTCAGATTCTGACTCATTTCAACTTTCCAAGATTCACTTGAGTACCTGCGTTATGACCAGTTTTATGTCAACTTGACACAAGCTACAGTTATCCAAGAGTTGGCAACATCAATTGAAAAATGTCTCTACAAGATCGGGCTGTATGAAAACCTGGGGACCATTTTCTTAATTAGCAATTGATTAGAGGGCCCAGATCATTGAAGATAGGGCCATCGCTGGAATCGTGGTCCTGTGTTCTATAAGAAAGCCGACTGAACAAGCCATGAGGAACAAGCCAGTAAGCAGTACTTTTCCATGGTCTGTGTATCAGCTTCTCCCTCCAGGCTCCTCTCTTCTGACCTGACCCTTCAACAATGGACTATGATGCAGAAGAAGTAGCAAATAAATCCTTTACTCTCCAGGTTAGTTTTGGTCATGGTGTCTCAACACAACAGTAATCCTACCTTAGACAACCCAAATTTGACACTACTTAATGGGTGTCTAAAACTGCATATTCATTGTATCCTGTGGACAGTTTAAGCTTCCACGTACTTGAAAAAAAATTAAAGTCAAGTTAGAATTAAATGGAGCTTGAGTTAGATGTTATACCACAATAATTTCTGTAAAATCTTGAGTAACATTGTTCCTTTATCCCCTGGGTAGTATGTGAAAGAGAGCTTCATATAGAATTGATTGCAGTAGCAGTATTTTGGAACATTGGAATATATATCAGTATATATACATCAGTAGAGGAAAAGTAAACAACATTTGAGCTGTTCTGTGGGACATTGCACGATAGTAATGTTAAGAGAAAAGTGGACCATGGATGCTTCATTATTGATATTTCAAAAAGAAGTTAATACTCTACTGGACTTGTCTTTGTGATAGTTTAAATTAAAAACAGTCTAGGACTGAAAAAGTCAGCTTTGAATGCAAAAAGTAAGAACTACTGAAAGGGAAATATTTTCTTTACTGGAAAAAAATGTATGCTGGTCAGTGGGGATGAGGCATCAGGTATAGTCATGCATAATAAGATGGTAGCATCATTTTGTTGAAAATGCACAAAGAAGCTGTGGTCATTGAGGGAGTGGGATGGGGGTCAATTTTCCATCTCCAGCTTGTAGCTGATATTGGCAATAGGTAAAAGAGTTGCATATCTGGCACTGGTTTTCAAGATATAGAAGATGCAAGGTTGAAGGTGTTATGCCTAAGTTGCAAGACACCCATAGACCACCAGAGACCAGCCGGATGCAATTCACACAGGGTCTTTTTATTGAGCAAGGTCTGGAACAAGGACCATCCGTTCCCCAGGGACTTAGGAAGGTGGCAGCTCCGTCGCCTTGGGGCACAGGGTTTAGAAAGGCAAAAATCACAAACAAGGCTTTCCAAGCTTTGGCGTTACATGATCGAGTAAGGGAGTTATAGTGAGGTTGGCCTTAAGACTGATAGGGTATATGATAGGGTAGGGGTTTTGGGCCAAACTGCAGTGGGAATCTTATCTAATTTTTTATCTACTGTAACTCTGTGGCTTTTTCGTCTTATTGGTCCTGAGGTGTAAGGGAGATGTTACCAGGATTGCTTTTATGGGCTTTCCGAGACTTGGGCAACATGGGGGAAGGGGGGAGGTTCTCTCTGGGATCAAGACAGAGGCTTTGTGCAAGATGGCTTTTGTTTGGTCTCCACAAGCGGTCACAGAGAACAGCAGAAGGCAAACACCATGTTGCGGTGTTTGATGCCTAAGGAAGCCAGAGGGAACATTGCTGAAAGTGCAGTCACACATACAGGAGTGGCCTGCAGACATTGGAGATGGCTGGTCAGCTCTGAGCCTGGGACTGGCTGCATGTCTTGTGGACAGCAGAGATGGAGACACTGACATAGCCTTTGGGGCCAGCAAGATAAGTGACTCAAAGAAGACAAACAGAGTATCAATATGGTTTTTGGTTTGATCTGATTGTTTCTGTGCCCTTGTTCTACACTTTTGAATAAGAGATAGCCAACTTGTTTTTCATTTTACAGGGATGGACCCATGATTAAAAGACTTGGTTTTTGAAAAAGACTTTGAGCTATTACAGTATTGGTATTTTTAACGACCTACTGCGTTGTATGTTACAATAGTTAACATGAAGTCTTGAGGACAAACAAATAAAGGAAATATCATTGTTTAATGTTTATGTACAAACTTGAAAAATAATGGAGTAGCCTGGTTATTTTTCACTGTCAATTTGACACTACCGAGAGTCATCTGGGAAGAAAAAAAAAATTCAATTGAAGAAATTTCTCAATCAGATTGGCCTGTGACTAATATGTAGGAGACTTTAGCTTCACTGATGATTGATGGGAGAGGGCCCACCTCACTGTTTACAGAACTGTCACTAGGCAACTGGCCTTGAGATGTATAAGACATCTAGCTGAGCAGGATCACGGGGAAGCGTATCTATGTTGGGGGTTTATCTGGTTGCTGCCCAAATGAACAGACAGACTCACATGCCCCAACATGTTTGTAACCTTGCCTAAAAACTTACTTCCATTTAACCAATAAAAAGCCAACACACACAGGCAAGGCAAGAGGGATAGGCGTGGCTGAGTTTTGCAGGCTTTGGGGACAGAGATGCTCTCAGGAAAAGAAGCAGTCAGATACTGGGCGAGGAGGATCTTGGAACAGAGACAAGAGTGAGAAGAAGAGAGGAAGGCCGCTGCCATGGGATAGGTGGAGTAAGAAATACACGCTGGCATGGAAACAGTATTTGACTCAGATGAGGAACCTTAACAAGTATTTGGGATTATGGATGGGAAGTTGTTCGATAGAAATTATTAGAAGCAGATGGCATGGGATTTTGACAGGGAGATATGGGAGCTAATTTAGGAGATTAATATCTGCCCCACCCAAGATGAACCAAGGCTGTTTTAAAATATAACAGGTGTCTGTGTTTTTATTGATTGATAATGGGTGAGGAAATTTTGATATAAGAACTATAACCTAATAATGGGGAATAGGGTTAGGGGGCTGAGGGTGGGACTGGAAGGAGAGGAGGGAGGGGGCAGGGAACAGGCTGAAAGGTGATTAAATAGCTTTTAAAAAGATATGTAGAAGTCAAATTATGTTTTCTCAGGAAAAAGCACAACAATTTTTTATCCAGTACCATATAGTGAACCCTAAAAACATACTTACAAATAATACCTTTCATGGTGAATATATATATATATATATATTTAACAATGTGTATATATACATATATATAACAGCAACTATAAAAAAGTGGACATAACTTTGGAAAAAAACAGGAAAGTTTGGGCATTCAGAGCATTTGGAAGGAAGAAAAGGAATAGGAAATAATGTAATTATAATATCAAACAAATGAAAGAATTGTTTTAAAAATCGGAAAAGGATAAAGTGAAGATGAAGGAAAGCACAGCTGCTTTTAAAACTGTGTGAGTCTCTATGCTCATTTTCTAAAGAAGGTCCAAAGCAATATATGTCATATTGGTTTTAGATTATAATTTTTATTACCATCTGTCCTGACTAAATTTACAGGACTTGTCATGGCAGAAGCTACTTTCTTTCATCTTCTTTTGTGTAGTGGTTTTTCATCAAATTTCTTTATGCAGCTCACTAAATGTGACATAAATTGCTTTTAAAATTATGAGGGTCTGTGGCAGAAATGAGGTCATTTTTCCCAGTGGCTAGCTTGCCACTTTTGAAGCCATCTCCATAAGAAGACTCATTGATGCTCATCACCTTATTTGAGGTAGGCTGGATGTTGTCAAGAGTTAAACTGTTTTATTGTCAATGAATCTTTAAAATATTAAAACATCTTTAAATGCCATATTATATAGGTTTCTGAGATTTTTGAAGACCTTATCTGACTATTTTACCTTCTCTCTATATAGAATGATATCTATGTGTTATACCTAAGATATATATTCTTATGGTAAAATAGAGTAGTAATTGACATGATCATGTATTACTTAATTATCTTAAGCAACCTGCAATAGCACTTTCAAAGTATTGGAAGTAAACCTTCTATTATAGTTGAGTTGTATGAGTACAATACTTCATACTAGACAGAATTCTGCCTAAAAATGGCAAAGCATGGGTGCAAAGACAGGATAAGCAAGTGTTCAATAGTTCCCACCTCATAAATATGTCTGTCAAATATATCGGGCCAGAAGACTGAGCATGATGGGCCAATGTTAAAGAAAGATTTGGGTGACTGTTCAGGCAGCAAACTGTCCCTGTCATTTTCTCATGTTGGAAGCTGTTAACCTGTACTTCCTGCCTACTGAGGTAATTAATTTTATTCCTTCCTAAGTCTTTGATGGGGTTGAAGATGAGAGATTTAGTCCTACAGCTAAGCCTAGTTGTTTAAGGGTTAAGATATATTTAGTTGTAGATAGATCTTTTAAGTTGATTAAGATAAGATATGTTACACACACGTTTATATCCAGAATTTTAGATGTACCAATATAGGAAATTTTTTTCTTCAAGGATACCAAATAAACATAGCCAAAACACTATGAATGTAATATTTATATAATTCCTGACTGTTTCATGGTTCTTCTTGCTGTAGGCAGATTATTGTATATACATGTAATAATATAAATATATGTAAAATTTAAAAATATGTTAAAAAATAAAGTGGCAAAAAATTGAGAGGGTCAATTGTGCATGGTGGCACACCTCTGCAATCCCAGCACTTGGGGAGGCAAAGGCAGGAGGATCTCTGTGAGTTTGAGGTCAGCCTGGTCTACAAAGCAAGTCTAGGATGGCCAGTGCAACATAAAGAAACCTGTCTGAAAATAAATAAATAAATAAATAAATAAATAAATAAATAAATAAATGTCAACTTTCCTTCTTTTATTGCTAACATTAAAGACACAAAAAATTGTCCTTAACTGTCATGAATATCTCAACACTAGATTTCTAGTGGTTTCATTGAGATGGATAGATCCTTAAGAGAAGAAGACATTTTTTACTTCCTGACACTAATAAGTATGACCAAACTTTCTTAAATATTTTCTTGTCATGAATTCCAATCATGATAAGGTCTTGAATTCAGGGTCAAAAAGAGCCTTTTATAATGGAGATACGGTGAAGGGTACCTATGCTCTATCAACAGGATAATGGAGCATTGACTTAACTTTCATGTAAGGTTAAAAGAAAACAAATGGACAAATAGCATTCTTCAGGTTTTCAGGTTAAGAAAAAATAACCAAGTGAAATGAAGATTGTTAATTAATTCCACATTTGAACTAATCAATGAAACTGACAGAAGTTTGTGAAAATCCGCTTAATTCTTTGGAAGCAATATTTCTTCTACACAGGGCAAATAGGAATTTGAATAAGAGTGGAGGTCATCTT
The DNA here is from genome assembly GCA_907169655.1 of Acomys percivali. Lineage (NCBI taxonomy): Eukaryota > Metazoa > Chordata > Mammalia > Rodentia > Muridae > Acomys > Acomys percivali. The sequence continues at coordinate 11,315,792 of OU015743.1, read as the reverse complement.
TACCCTTGTGCTTTCTGGTGACACTAATTTTTGCCTTGTTCCAAAATGTAATATTGCTTTTGGATTTCACAAGGCAAGGATATTTCTTGAGTTTGAACTTGCTCTCTGTATTGGATCTTCTTAGTTATCAATTTGAGTACATTTACAATTAATTAAAACCCAAGGGACTGGGTATACCTATGGTAGATTTTTCTTGTTTGAATCATTTGAAGTGGGAAGACTCACGATAAATCTGGGCTCAACTGGGTAGGGGTGGTATAGCCCTTTAATCTCAGCACTTTGAGAGGCAGATTCAGGTGACTTTCTGTTTTTTTTTATTAAAAATTTTATTATAATTTGTTCATGTTACATCCCAGTTGTAATGCTCTGACTCTTATCTTTCTGTTCTTGCCCTCTCTCCCTTTTACACTCTATTCCCTTCCCCTAGATCTCGGACAGGTGGGGTCCTCCTCCCCTACTGTCCTACCACATCCTATCAGATCTCATCTGGATAGTCTGTATCCCCTTCCTCTGTGTTCCCACAGGGTGTCTACCCTAAGGGGCAGTGATCAAATCACAGGTATGAGAGTTCTTATCAGAAGCAGTCCCCTGTTCTCCCCACAGCATGTGGAGAATGAGGTGTCCATTGGCTACATCTGAACAGAGGGGTCTAGGTTCTCTGCTTGCAATGTCCCTAGTTGGTGCCTCAGTTTCTGCTGGCCCCTCTGTGTCCAGATCTGCCAGCCTTGGTAGAATGAATATATATATATATATATATATATATATATATATATATATATATATA
>OU015743.1:11256621-11305035 GCA_907169655.1 Acomys percivali | reverse complement strand
TCTCTCTCTCTCTCTCTCTCTCTCTCTCTCTCTCTCTCTCTCTCTCCCTCTCCCTCTCCCTCTCCCTCTCCCTCTCCTCCCTCTGTCTTTCTCTGCTTCTCTCTCACATGTGATTGTGTACATACATGCACATGGCCCTACACACTTGTGCATGTGCAGAGGATGTAGAATGTGCTGTTTTATTATTCTTCTCTTATCCACTTGAGGCAATGTCTGTCATTGAAGCTGGAGCTTACTCTATTCTGGTGAGCCTGGTTGGCATGTAAGTCCGAGAGGTCCTTCTGCATAGCTATACCTGGCAATTTACATGTGTTCTGGCTATCTGATGCCAGATACTCCCTTACATGCCTAAACTATTCCCCAGACCTCAGAATTTTAATGGAATTATTTGATCAGATAGAAAACTGTGGTGCATTTACACAATGGACTACTAATCTGATATTAAAAAACAAGGAAATCTTGAAATTTGCAAGAAAATGGATAGAACTAGAGAAGATCATCCTGACTGAGGTAACCCAGAAAGACACACATAATTTATGCTCACTTATAAGCAGAGATTGGCCAAAAATATGGGACAACCACACTGCAGTACACATACCTAAAGAAACTGAAGAACAAGGAGGACACTAAGGAGAATGCTTACTTGTTCAGAAGGACAAATGGAATAGATAACAGAAGCAGTTGAAGAGCAGAAAGAGGAACAGGACTGGAGCCTACCATAGAGGTCTGAAAGACTCCCCCCCAGCAAGGGATCCAAGTAGATGCTAAGACTCACAGCCAAACTTCTGGGTAAAGCGCAGGCAGTCTTATGGAAGAGTTATGGAGTAGAAAGACCTACAGAGGCCAGGAGCTCCACAAAGAGACCAATGGAGCCAATAAATCCCAGTAGAGGAGGGGAGTGCTGCAGAGACTGATGTACCAACCAAGGACCATGCTTGGCGAGGAACTAGATAGACCCCCTGTTCAGATGTAATAGGTAGGATGCACAGTCTCCTTGTGGGTCCCATAATATGGGGAATAGGGACTACTTCTGAAAAGGACTCTGGCTCTGCTCTCAAACATTGATCACTTCCCACTGGTAGGCCTTGCCAGGTCATAGAGGAAGAGAATACAGGCAGTCTAGATGAGACTTGATAGGCTGAGGTTAGATGATAGGGGAGGAGGGCTCACCTTTCTGAGCACAAGGAGAGGGAGGGAGAGGGTATGATGGATGGAGGATGGAATCTGAAGGCCATGAGGGAAGGCACGACAATTAGGATATTTAGTGAGCAACGGAAAAATATATTTTTAAAAATCAAGCAAAGTAGGAATTTGTTGCTCCAATAGAGGGTAAATTTCATTATTCCTGCTGAAGCCATGTTTTATTGTTACCTTTTGGTTGTATTTTGAGACAGTATCTCCGTAAGTTGACCAAGCTGCCCTAGAACTTAGGATCCATCAGACCTGTGCCCTTAGTGCTGAACTGTATGTCATACCCATCACTTGTCTGTTACCTTGGTGCCAAGAAGCTCCTGAGAACTATGCTGTATCTACTTCACAATCCATTATACTTGTATAAATTATATAAAGATATGTTACCATTTTCTTTTCTCTTTTATTTGTTGAAAATATGTTTATTCTAATTACTAAAAGGGGAAAAATTTTTATGCCAAGCACAATCCTACTTCTGTCACCATCCCTATTAATTGTATGCATGTTCCATGCAATGAAAGCTTTCTTTTACCAAAGGCACCCAAGGATTAGAAGCATTCCCTTTGTCTTGTAGTCCTTTCATAAATTACTTCTAATCTCTTACTGCATGACTGCCAAGTAAAAGCTGAGCCACTAGCCAAAATGAAACCTGGAAATGTCCTGAACAGCACATTCTTTCTATTTCTTAACTGCTGAGGATTATCAAGCACACCAAGTTAGGGTCCCTGGTATATACCATTCCAGAAAAATCTTGGGCAAGGTTGAGCATCTGAGTTAAACAAAACTTATGACATAGAACCATTTCATTCTGTTGAATTATGTTGGATGAATCAGTAATGATCACAGTCTATATTTTGAGAATCATAGTGTGAAAGTAGAAAGTAAACATAGAGAACCATGCTGATTTCACTTGGTGGGTTAAGATTAAATCACATATGCATTTCTGAGACTATCTTCCCTAGCAGAGGTGAGATGTCATTACTAATAGTGTAAGGAGGGAGGGTCAACTTTCTTAAGTAGAAAAGACTGTAGAAAAGAAGGAAGTAGATCTGCATAGGGAGTGGTAGTATCATGAGATAATTTACAAGAGCATGGGAAAAATTACAAGACAAGTATCAAATTTACTATCATTTATATATAGTAATATTTACAACTCATTGTATCTAATATTGCTTAGAAAAGTAACTTTGTACATTGAGACTGAATTGAGTACAGTTCACACACTGGATAATTCTGATGTGTTGCATTTGTGTTACAAATGAAACACTATTTCCTCATTTTGGCTTCTATCATTTTAACACATCGCCCCATACACAGATCTTCATGAGGTCTGTGAACTCTGCTGCCCATATGCACATTAGTGTTATTGACTAGAGCACAGGAAGTCTACCAAATGCCAATTCCCAAAGAAAAGTGACTCTCCGTCCCTCATCAGCAGTTTACTGTTAGTTAGGGATGGGGGTTCTATGGGTTCTCCACACTCTTTGCTGGAGTTCTTAACTAGATTTGTTTTGTGCAGTTCCTGTAAAGGTCACCACAGCTTCTGTGAGTTCATGTATGCAATAATCATGTCTGGCTCATAGTCTGGCATTTCAAAGCACTCATGCTCATCCTCTGGTCCTCACATTCTCTTCACTCCTCTTCCTAGGTGTTCACTGAGGTAGGGGTAGGGATGCTGAATTACCATATGTTCCAACCATGTCACTGATGAGCATCTGCACAAACGGGTTTTATATTATTATAGAAATACAACAATAACCTTGTTCATTGAATATCCATGTTAATTAGTAATTTCTAAGAAACATAATAACCCAGATGTCCATCAACTGATGAATGGGTAAGGAATTGTGATGTATGTATAAAGTAGAGTATTATTCAACTATAAAGAGAGCTTAAATCATAAAAAAAATTGCACATCTTTGTATAGAACTGGAAGAATTCATACTAAGTAAGGTCATCCAGGCCTAATAAAATAAATGTCACTTATGATTTCTCATCTGTGCATATGATGTTCAGTTTTTGTTTGTGTTTAACCTGAACTATATGTAGAAGGCAGAAAAGTAGAAATAGGTCAGTGGCAAAAGAAAAAAAAAATTTCGGAAAGGTGTATAGTAGAGTTTTGATGAAATGAAATTAGAGATGGGTAACACTGTGCTCAGAGAGATCCAATCAGGTAGTAGAGAAATAAAGATAGAATAAAAGAGGACAGAGGTAGATTAAGCAAAATAAAATGTGCATTAAGAAGCAACACAGGAACCTAAAATCGTGCAACCCAAGCCAAACATTATATATATATATATATATATATATATATATATATATATATATACACACACATATATATGGTAATAATAGTGACACTACTATTATGCTAATGTTGAATGCTGAAAGAATGGTGTAGGGGGAGATACTGGAGGCTAAGGTCTTAAGCAGGGCTGAAATCAGGGGTTTAAGGGAAAGCAGAGGTAGAGGTTAAACTAACCAAAACTAAGGTTGTAAGAAGAAACCTTATGAAACAGCACTAATTTGTAGGCCAATTAAATAGAATCTGAGCAGAATTATCTCACAAGTAGACATTGCTTCTTTCGGAAGGCAATGGTTTTATTAAATGGAATCTCAGTATCAGACAGAAGTTACTGTCCTATGAGTTATTGGTCTGGAAAGCCCCAGAAGCACTCAAAACAATAAAGGTTATTGCCATTGATTTTGTAGCCCACCATAGTAGATAGTAAGACCTATTACCTAAGACACCATAAACTTTGGTTGAAGGACATAGAGAAATAAATCTTGAAATGACCAAGATGCTGTCTCCCTGCTGCCCTGCTTTCACAGTGCTGCATAGCACTATGCATTTGTCTGGGGAGAAACTACATTAGTGGCCTAATGCAGCATCGGACCCTGCAAGACACAATACTAACCTGCCTGGCAAGATGTGGCAGAAGAGTAACTAGTGGCTCTCTTGATTGAATTAGAGGCCTTCTCCAAAGGAGGGAATTCATGGAGGGTCCTGTAATCATGATAAAAATCCTTGTAAAGAATCATAAGCCTCAGGAAAAAAAAACCCACTGAGGATGTTCTTCTAAATGGTCATGGTGCCGTTGTTTTCTTAATATTTACCTTTATTAGCACAGCTTTGTGATGTGTGCAACCTTTGTCAGAGAGCTTCTGTTCTTTCACCTCTGTGGAGGAATGTCTTGAGTGGATGTAACAACTGTCAATAAAGCACAGTTTAGCCAATCAACTGGGCAGAAGGACAAGTGGAAGGCGGGACTTCCTGGAGAGGGAGCGGAGCCAATAATTGACAGTTGACACCAGAGGAAAAGATGATTGCCAGTTGATAGGAGAAGGAGGAGAGAAGCCTCCGAGGATCAGATTGGCAATTGCTTGAGATATATGTATGTTATGAGGTTTAGAGTAGGTTTTTGTTTGTTGTTTGTTTTAGTTTGCGAGTAGATTAGTATCAGTTTAGATTCTGCCCTACATATTGCTTGCAGCTCTCAGTCTCTGTGTCAGTTATCAGCTTCTTATGCCAAACAGATAAATTTAATGTAACACTCCTCCTCCATTTTTTGATTTTTTGTTTTGTTTTGTAGTGTGTAATAATTAATGCAGAGACTCATAACTGTTCAGTGTACTGAGAATAAGTTACTGAGAGTGATAGGCATTAATAAAACTCAGTCATTAAACACACACACACACACACACACACACACACACACACACACACACACACGGAACTTCACGCAGATATTAACATACAACAGACAAACTGCCCATAGAGTGACATTATAAAGACAAACCTCTGTGTCTGTTCCTCCACTACATAAAGCAACAGTGTCACTTTTACTTTGGTAGAAGTAGGAGAATTAAAAATTTTTTAATTTCATTTTCTCTAAGTTAATTCAGGATTAAAAGTTACTTAGATTTCTGTCTCAAAAAATAATGGTCAGTTTCCTATGAAAATTTGCAAAAACATGGACTGAAAAATGTTTATAAACTTTCACTCTTATACTCAGAAAGTGTCATCAACAAAAGAATATATATTTATCCATTACTTTAAATTATTGAATATAATAACGTCTGTTGTTGTCTTTCAGTATATATAGCCATTTTAAGGAAGAAAATGACTATTCTTCAGTAAATTCCGTTTCTTAATAATAGTGAATATAGAATTTTCCTAGGTCTTAGCCTGAAGACAGACAACAACATCACTTCTATCATCTCCTATTTCTCAGTAAAAAATATTTAGAGATCCTTAAGGCACTTTGAAGAATTATTTTACATATATCATATCAATAAATGTATATCTGAAAACTTAGTATGTTTGTTTTAAAAACCTGATTCACAGATTTACCCATGATAACATGTTTAAACAAATAAAACTGTTCAACCCTTCACAAGAGAGATAATGAGGAAGCTCGGAAGATTGGTCCATAGTAAAGTACTTTCTCAAAAAAAAAGTATGGTGATTGATCAAATTCATTTTCATTTGCATGTGGCTGTCCACTAGAAATGGCTTTTGGCTCAGGGTTGTGGACATATATCCACTTCTCTTTCCAGCCCTAGTACCCCATGTGGCACAGACCTATGCAGGCACTATGCATGCTGCCTTTATTCTGTGAGTTCATTTGTGTTGATCTTACTGATTTAGAGGGCCTTGATTACTTCATGTTCCCAATCCCTTCTGGTTCTTAGTCTTTCTGTCTTCTCACTATGCCCTAAGGAGAGGGATTTAATGAAGACTCTTCTTTTAGGACTGTCTCTGTATTTGGTACCAACTGCTGCAGGAGGAAGAGTTTTCTGATGATAACTGAACAAACGGTAGATCTGTGAGTATAGTAGAATGTATTAGGTGTCATTTTATTGGTATGTTCTTGTAGTAGAACAGTAGTATTTAGTTTATCCCTAGGTTCAGATACTTTTTCATCCCAAGCAGTGGTGGGTATTGGTTCCATCGCCTGGAAAGAGCCTGAAGTCAAATCAGATATTGGTTGGTTATTTCAATAAGCTCTCATTCAACACTGCACTAGCATATCTTGCAGGCAGGACACCATTGTAAATCAAAAGTCTTATAGTTGGCTGGGTTGATGTTTACATTTCTCCTTTGATAACATGCAGAATGTTTTTCTATATTGCAGATGGTTAAAGGTATGAGTTAACGCTCAATATAGGCTCCAGCTTAACTTCTCCATGTTTATTTTGTTATTTATGTGCTATCTTCAGGAATAGGGTAGTCCATCAATTTGTGAAGAGTAACCTATAGTCATGGTACTAGCCTGGGTTGTTTGGGGATTCCCATTGGACTTCTTTAGCCAATAACTCAATTAGATGTAACCCAGTCCCAGATTGGAACTTTCATATGGTAGCAAGAGATGTCTAGTTGGGGCACAGTCTCCTACTTATTTGACAATTTTATTTAGGTTGCCTTCATATGTGTATATATTTTAAGAGACAAAAACGGTATTAGGTTTCCCATGACTTCCCAAGCCAATGACTTGGACCTACTATGTAAGGGAAGGCCTTCCTTCCTTCCTTCCTTTTTTCCTTCCTTCCTTTTTTCCTTCCTTCCTTTTTTCCTTCCTTCCTTGCTTCCTTCCTTCCTCCCTTTTTTACACTGCCTTTTCAAGGTGCTTATTATATTTTTAAAAATAATATAAAATACTCTTGGTAATTTGTGTTCTTTGATTTTGATACTGTAATTCTAAACCCTACACTGTTTTTTATATCCAGTAGCCATTGTGGTTTCCTTAAATTGTGGTTACCATAGAAACCATACTCTATCTAATAACCATCCATTCAATAAGTTAAATTAGAAAAATCTAAGAGCAAAACTTTGGTTGTTCTTTTGTTTTGGGTTTTATTTTTTTTTATTAATTCAAGGCAAGGTCTCTGTAGTCCCTGCTATTCTAGAATGCACTGTGTAGACTAGGCTGGCGTTGTCCTCCAGATACCCACCTGCTTCTACCTCTAAAATGCTGGGATTAAAGCTGTGTACCACTACACCCAGCTTTAGAGTGTGGGTTATTTTTAGTGATAGAAGGGTTGAATTTACTGTAATTTCTGGAATTTCTCCTCTGATTTGTATATTAGTTCTACTTTACAATCTCAGATTCTAGCAGTTGTTCCCCTATGGGAACTCCATAGACCATAAATGATTTTCTCTGTCACTGTTTTCAAAGCTCATGCCCCACAATTATTCCCAACACAGCAGAATGTTTTCTGACATTATGTGATAACTATTTTGCCACCATCATATCTGTTATCATTGGAAATCCCCTTTAAGGAACAAAGAAATGCACCTTTCTGAATAACGTATCTTTAAAGACGTTTGTAAGGACTGAAAGTCATGTGCTCACTCATATCTCAAAAGCATAAGAAATTTCAGAACTACAAAATAAGACTAATTCTTTTCAATACAAGGTTTATAGTTGTATTATTTTACATAGCCTTATTCCTCATTGTCAGAACAAGGAACAAAGGCAGAACTCTTTAGTCTCTATAGCCAGGTATCGTGTCTCTTCTTAAGGAGTCAAAGTTTAAATTAATTTAGGAATGTGACAAGTCTCTCAAATGTTTCCTTTTCTGTGTTACCTAATTCAAATAAAAAAATGCATAAGTTGAGGCAACATTAAAAGTAATGTTATTAACAAGTGAGATTATGTTAAATGAGGCAGATCAGTTCATATAATATCAAAATAATATTTAGTATCTTGACTTAAGCATTTCATATGATCTGTATGAATGACAATTTCACTGCCACCCTTGTTTATTCTAGTCACTCAGCTATCATATCTTCAGTGCCCCAATGGAATGACTGTATTTATATCTCATTATATTTTTCCACATCTAAACCTAGTTACCAGTTAAAAATTGTTTCTGTGACAAGAAGGCACGATAATTTCTGCAGCAAAAAATATTTTAATTCTATTGGAAATAATGTAGACTAGTTCTTTGTGTTGAGGAAAGAATTGGCTATTATACAATTTAAATATTTTGGCTTGCTGACAGTCACTGTCCACTGTTCTGATTACCCTTCTACCATGTCTTGGATGTCATTTTTATCCTCATATCCTGGTGCTTAGTGACTCTCATAGACTCTCTGGTCCTGTTCTTCCTAAAGTCTCCTATTCTTGATAAGTAGACAAAATAATACACCTCTTTTCAAATGCTAAGGAAAACTTGTTTTGTTTTTAAATAGAGGACTCTTTTTCATGGATTACAGCTTGTATCTGTACAATAGTATTTATAAAGTCAAGTTCCAAAGGTAAATGGATTATGTAAATTCAGATGCTACTACACAAAAATATTAAAGAACTGATATATAATTCTTCAAGGAGGAACATGGCTGAGTCACCAAAATTTCAGCCTGTACAGTGGTATCCAAGTTTTAGTGTATAATCAGCTTGCTATAAATAGCAAGTATATTATTTGTGAATTGAAACCATATTCATCATTTCATTATTTTTCATCTTCTGAAAAAAATTTATGGGCTCATTTGTTTGTACATCACTCTAACTTTCAAGAAAATACAATGAGTAATATAAATGTATGGAGAAATAATGATGAAACTCGGGGCTTTTCATCAGGGTTTTTCTTGATATTAATGATAACCAGCTGATGTTGATGTATTTGTTAAATCACTGGAGGATGGCATATTTTATCATAGTTGTGACAACTTCAAACTTCTCCTACTGAGAAAGAACAATATTAAGGTGTGTGATGAGCATCTAATGGCTTAGTTGAATTGTTGAAGTAGTAAATCAGTTACAGAAAATTCACTATTTCAATTGAATTTTATGTTTCTATATTTGTTTCCTTGGGAAATAAAACACAGATTTCAGGTGGATTAAAAATAACAAATAATGCAGAAGTATTCCAGTTTTACTGGAAGCCGATGAGTCAGTTTGCACACCATTAACCAAGTCCTTGGAATAATTGTCTTCTTTGGCTCTTCTTTCCAGCTTTAGCTCATCCTTCACTTGTACCTCCACAGCCAGAAATAGTAAATATGGAATGGTTAAAATTATTGCAACAGACAATTTCTCCTTGACAACATCTGTGGCATCAGAATTCATAGTGAAGTTGTATAAAGATCAACCTGCCTCTTACCACCTGCACTCCAAAAGTGCAGGTTGGATTCATTCTTTTATGGTATGCATGTTCACGTGTGCTACTACCTGAGAGAAGGTGAGGAGAGAGAGAGAAAGAGAGAGAGAGAGAGAGAGAGAGAGAGAGAGAGAGAGAGAGAGAGAGAGAGAGAGAGAGAGTGTCATTCACTCTTTTTATCGATGACATGGAAAACTGAAGAATTTCATATGGAGGTCATGGGTTTATGGTGTCTTACATGATTGTAGTCCACATGGCATATCATTGCTATATCAAGTTTCTCCAACAGTGAATTGGTATTCTCATATTGTGACTCACCAATATCTACCCAATAAAGTTTAAAACTCTCACATGACTTTTAATCCTTTTCATATTATTCTGCCACCCACCTTCTCCATTATCATTTCTAATAATCGCTCATAATACATTAGGTTGTCAGACAGCAGGTGCTTTATCTTCTGACAAGCAGAGTGATGTATTGGTGCTTTTACCCCTGTGTACATACCAGGCTTTGATCACATTCCCTTTGCCTCGCTGTTCATCCTAAAACTGCCTGCCACTGGTTTCAATGTACAGTCTCTGGGTCATTGGGGACTACACTGGAGACTAAGTTTTATAAGCATAACCCTTTTGAGGGCTTCCTAGAAGTCAATTCCATGAAGAAATAAGTGAACTCTTATTAAAGAAAAATTGACATAATACTAATGGCTTTATCTGACCTGAGGAAAGTATTGAAACACAGGTAGTCTTGAAGAGATTATTGAAATTCAGGCAAGAGTACCCACATAAATCACTGTATGGAGACGTATGGAAAGCAAACATATTTACCGGCTATAATAGGTTCAGGGTTATCCCAAAAGAGAGACATGGGTTTGTCAAAAACTTGGGGCAGTTAGGACACACAATGCTGATTCCCCAGAAACATAACTGGACAGTATAAGTGGATACCATCCACTATAACTGAATTCCAGCTTTTAAAGATTTAGACAGTTTTTGAAAACACAGTGTATATACTGGTATTTTCTTAACATTGTAGTGTACATACTGATATACATTTGTGACACAGTGTATATTCTGCTACTTTGTGATACACTGAAGGATAGACTCTTGTCTTCCTTAGCCTCTAGGGTTCTCCTGCACCCTGAATTATGTTCTGAGGTCTTGGAAAAGGTGTAACATGTGTGGCTGAAACTGGCAGTTTAAATAGTGATGAGCTTACAGGAATTAAATTATTTAAAACAAAGAATATATTTACTACATCGTGTAATTCTTGCCTGCACTGTATGTTATTGTATCCAATTGAAATATAACTTTACATTTGTGTGACTTTAGTAAAATTGAGATGTTTGAACACAGTACAATTTAGCAATACCATTAAAAATATCTGCTTTTCCATTTACTTGCTAACATTTTATTAATAGAATAAAACAAAGCATTTTTAAGGAATTTGAATAAACACGAAGTAATGTTATTTAGTGGGACTGATGACTTACCTTCTGAGAAATGTGCTTGAAAACAATTGCATTTTAGTGTTGAGCCTTCAAAGAACAGTGATGTAACTGTGTCATAGATCACACATCTATATTTAGTAATCAGATGGATGATGTGAAATGGCAAATATGTGATCATTATGTAAAAAGTTAATGTACTGGCAAGAATTTTAGTAGAATGGTCGAGCAACTTCAAATTTGGAGTAACACCTAAAAATATATTAAAAGATTGCTCTAACCCAATTAAGTTAGTCATTTTATTATACAAATGCTTCAAACTCATTGAATTATTTTGTTCTCACTAGTGATTTTTTTGAGATTGTAATTTTATTATAACATTTCTCCTTCTCTTTCCCCCTCCAAAACCTCTCATACATCCCTCTCTACTGTCCTTCAAATTCACATCCTCCTTGCTCACCAATTGCTATAGCATGCGTGTATATATATATATATATATATATATATATATATATATATATATGTTCAGTCAGTATACATTTACTTGTATGTACGTTTTCAGGGCTGACTGGTTAGCACTGCACACCGCATTGCTGCGCCATCTCCTGAGGAAGGCCCATTTTCCTATTCTCTAAGTTTTCCTCAGGTGTCTAAATATAGTTCTTTGTGAAGAGCTGAAGCCGCTTGGGTTTTTCCCTGAAACAGCTCAATTTTACTTCTATTTGACATAATTTAAAGAAAGGACATTGTACTTAGTCCAGTAAATTATAAGATCACTAGTTTCACCTCTGCATCCTCTCTTTATATGAGCCACTGACAAGTAAGTGTTTGCATTTGGGCAAGGTGTAAAAAAAGTGTTGCGTTGAGGCTTGTTAAAAAGAAAAAGCATGTGCCTAATGTTTAGCTCTTGTTAATTAAATCTTAGAGTATTTGTACTTTATGTTTTAAAAAATAGATTTATATTAAGAGATTTATCAAAAAATAAAAGTTCTAAATTTTTTCAAACTATTCTTTCAGAAATGCTTCTTTTATAGCCTTGTGTTACTCTGTAGAAAATTGACTTGTATTCAAATACACTCTAAGGTTTGATTGGTCATTAAAATATTCATCTATTAACTAGATATGCATGGCTGTGCCACAAATGTCTCCATTATTTTCAGTGAAATCTCACTTATATGACTTTATTTTTCTTCCTTTTTGATATGAACACACTCAAGAAGGAAACCATATCTGTGATGGACAAATATATTGACTCTTGGGTGTCCCAGAGAACAGAAAGGCTAATGAAAAACAAGTGGACTGAATAAAGAATGCAACATGCTATAATTTTGATCTATTCTTAAAGAATCTGAACCTCACATCCACTACTGAATGACACCATGTTACATCCTGTCTAATGCTTCACCAGAAAGACTTTATCAATTCTACATTTCAAAAGTTCCACTCAGATGTGAGCTTCGTTGACTGAAATTGTCCTTGAGTCTTTGAAGGTCGATGGGGCCATTGATTTTGCTCATTGGACAAATAAATCATAAGTGTGTTTAAATTGTTAGGTTTCTGACATATGAGGAAAAGAGTTCAGACAAGATGCTTCTGTAAAAGTAACTAGTTAACTTACTTTTGTAGCTCAGAGAGAAGTCAGATTAATTTAATCCTACTCTCGTTTCTCTTTACTAACAATCTTAACTTGCTTCAAGTTTTATCATCATTTCAATAATTCAAGTAAACCAAAAGCTTAAGTTTTCAAAAAGTTTCTGACAGATCTACTGCAAAGACTACTTGGCTATTTACCTTGTATCTCAATAGTGCATGATTTTTCCACAAATTTCATTAGCACATCATTGATTGCTCATTTTTCAGCTCTCAAAACAATTTAACATAGTCTCTTTCATGCAGAGGATAACATATTCATATTATTTGATTTTTGATGAAACCAAATGACCCTTTAAATTTGCAATAGAGTTCTTTAATTTTGTATGAGTTTCTTTACTGCTGTTCATTTAATTTTGTGTTTCCATTAACCATCTGCAAGCATTTGACTCTATGACAATTATTCAGCTGTGCTGCATCATGACTGACATATTTTATAAATGCAAAGGGGGGAGAAAGAAAACGGAGGGGGTTAGAGATCAGGAGAAAAAGGAGGAGAAAGCAATCGAACACAAATGTCATGGTTTAGAATCGTGTATTTGACATTCAGCTGGAACATCTGAATGGTGATTATTGGTCTGACTGTAAATCTAGTCTAATTGCATTTTGTCTTCATTTTTGATAAGCACTTCAGGATGATGATGATTACTCTTGCTAAATGCATTCGTTCCATGAATGTTTTCCCACACTGATGGCCAGGGGCCTTTACAGATAAAACAACTGCAGACAAAATGGCTCAATTCTGCTACAACTAAATCAGCATTGATTTTCTTTCTTTCTTTTTTTTCTTTCCTTTCTTTTTTTTTTTTAATTCAAGTAGGAGAGCAGCACACTACATGTGCTTTTTATTTTTTCTACCTACTACATAGGGAGTTTGGTCAGTATATGTTAGAATAGGTTTTAATTAACTGACATAACTGAAAGGCCATTCAGGGCAATTAGCACTTATTAGCTGTGTCACTTTTCTGACAAATAAAGAACATTGCATCTTGCCCATTTTCTAAAAGGCCTGTAGTGAAAAGAACCCTACAGTTAGATTTAATTTTTCTTTGTACCACAAAAACCATTTGCCATGTTGACTTAAGTGTAATTTTTGCCTCTTTATACTTATGCTTTTCTTCATTCCTGTTATCGTATACCCGGTGAGCTCTCTCCATGATGGCACGGGGACAGGCTGTTAGCGTCCTTTCATAAACCTCTGTATTTCATAGTAGGGCAATTAAACTAAACATTTAGATTTCTGCTACAAATTTAAATGCACAAGTGGAGGCAAATGGCTTTGCAATCGAAGGCCATTACATGGCTTCATCATTGCTGTTCAGTTTTTCAGACTCAGTGAATACCTTGACAAAGAAATTCTAGAAAAAAAAATTGTAGCTCTGGAGCTTTTCTGAGAAAGAAAGAAAGAAAAACCTCCATAATGTAACACTGAGAGACAAACAACTAAATACCCTGAAGAGATACTTCAATGGCCATTCAACTGATTTAGATAGTTCATCTAAGTTCTTGAAATATTCATGAGAAAGGTTGAGTCCACCTTTGATAGTGGAACAATGGAGAGAGAGAGGCTGCCTGTGAGCTTCTGGAACACAGGCCATCTCTCAACAAGGCCGACCTAACTAACCCAGGCCAGCGCTCCTGCAGATGACAGATAGCAGACAAGTGGTTCCATGTTACTACTGAGAGAGACAGTGTACCAAAGGGTAAACCTAAGCCAAATGAAATGCTGCTTTAGAGTCTGTGACGGAGAGTAAAATAACAAGAGGTATATGTAGTCATAGAAAGAAACATACAAACAGAATAAAACATTTCTCCGTGATAGTTTGTGTCTCCTCATCAAGTACACCTCTTTTTCTCAACCCTGGCTTGTTTCCTTCTTGGATAATTTCCCTTCCCTCTTTTTCAGAGGCTGAGGATCCCCTCAAAGAAGAAGGAACTATGTAGTATGTCCTCCAAGGCAAACTTCATTTTACAATAACAATTAATTTTCTATGAATTTGGATCATTTAGGGTGAACATATAACCTTAACTACTCTTATCAAAGCAGTTTTGTTTTCTTGCTTTTTTTTTGTTGTACCACAAGCAAAGACCTCCACTGGGCCTCAGTGAGTGAGTTTGCAGGTATCTACATATCATTCCATTGTGCAGCTCTGGAGCAAAAGCAACATAATGATGCAAGTGGAAAGAAAGCAGTTGCTGGCACCATCATTTAGGTTTGTACTTACAGGAGTCAATAAGCTCCCTTGTTGCTTAAGCCAGTTTACATTGATTTTTCTGTTGAGAAAATAGTTAAATATACAGGCTCAATCTGTTTGAGTAAGATGATAGAACAGCATGAAAGGAAAATAGATACAGGTACGAAACTGCTCAAACTTCAGTTTAGAGAAAACATAACTTGCAGTTCCTTTGCCACTCAGACTTGTTTCCATTATAGCTGTCTCAGGCACAGATGTACATTTTGATAGATTAAGGATTTAACCTTGCATTACATATCATAAAGTGTCTCCATATCACGTTTAATTTCAAACACATCATGACTGAGATAAAATGATTGTCAGTCCCACAAAAGAGTAAAATCAATGTTTGCCTTCATGTTTTTCATTGCAACACCTTCAAATTGTAAGAGTACATTTGGAAAATATGAATCCATTTTTATCCGTGTTGATCTTTTATTTATTATATATTTCAGGAGGATGGGATGTCGGGAGCAATAGTATGGTATTCTTAAGAGGTTAAGAAGTGGAAATTAATTTGTTTACTTGAAACTAATAAGTTAGACACATATCTGGGGGAGGTGTTTGAACAGAGAATAAAAATGGCTTCATGTCAAGAGAAATGACATTTTTCTTGACCATCTTTTGCAGCAACTCCAAGGCACTGACCTTTAATATTTCCATTTAATGTTCAAGAATATCTATCTTTCAGATTGATGTATAACTTGCAAGTCAAATAAGCATAACATGTCCACCATATTGTTTGACCTAATACCACTTATTTGAATAGACACTAGCAGTAGAAAAAAGAGTATGTATATTTTTCTAGACACAGTGTGGCACATATGGAGAACAGTTATTCCTTTGAAGTGTTAGGATTAACCATAGTGTTAACGAAATGTTTTTGAAAGGTGTAAAAAAGATCAAATCAACAGTGCATATTTATTCTTTTGAACTATGTGACCTTACCAAAACACATGTGCAATCAGAAATTAATTATTTCTAAATCATGTTGAAACTGTGAGACAATAAAAAATATCTATGCACCCCAAGAGCGTATTGGCAAACATTTTTAAAGATATGGCCAGCCAAATAATTATGAAATATTGGCCAAATGAATTTTAAAATAATATGTGATAATGTCATAGATAGCAATATATTTCTCCTTTTCTAAAAACATGTATCATTTTAAAGGCATACATACCAAAATACATTGAAGTTGCCATTTCACTCTTCAATTATACAGTTATGTATTACATCAACTTTTTAAAGTTTTTCATTATTGTTCTTACAAATTTATCTGCTTCGGGTGCTATAAAACATTTATATTTCCTTTTTCAACTGTGAATGTCAATTTAAGTTTCTATAGTTACACAGGACTTACTTGAAAAAATATAAATAGTTTGAACTTGTTTGAGATTAAATGGTGGGAACAGATTCAACATATACGTGTGTCTATCTGAAAAGAATTCTACACCATAGATGGAAAAATACAGGACAATTTTTGTGAAATGTATATCTACAAAACTGATTTTATCATCATTCAGAATAAATGATATCTGTTACAATTTAAATGAAGATATGCAATAGGTTGATAATTACAATGATATGGATTTAGCACACAGGTTGTTCTATTTTTAGGGGCTGCTAATTTTTCTTAATATTATAGTATATAATGTTATGTATCTAGGAATACATAAAAATTCAAAAATCTGAAGAATGTATACAAAACTTTTATACTATCTCCAAGATTTTTGTGAATTTGACATCTTGGCATGGATTCATAGAGTCATCCACTCTGAGTCTTAATTGATCCAAGCAAAGAAGCAGCTATAATTCAGCCCATCCTGGATGAGCCCACGGTCCTTTTTAAGATGCAGCTGAGAAATCTTGTTGACAGAATTTCATTTCTTCTAGATATGTGTCCCAGTATCTTGGTAGCTGTTATCTGCAGACTGGTCTGTTTCCTGGGTCACTAGCATGTCCCTGCTCTCACACTTCTGCCCCTCATAGATACTATCACATGGCTAGCTGAGGATAGGGTATGGTTGAAGTCCTCCTATCCTGATCAATTTTTTAATTTAATCTAAAAACCCATAAGAATCCTTAATTACATTAGGAGGGTGACTTCAGTTGTAAAACATTGCAATCAGTATTTCTCTTGAAAAGGAATAAATGAAATTTGAGATTGCATTTTTAAACTTGTTTTCATATATGGGTAAATTTTTAAACACTTCATTCCACACTTCATGCAACACCTACTTGCTGCAAATCTATTCAAGCTTTCCTGGATTTAAAGCTGAAAACTAGTCAAGTGAAGCTCAAGGCACACCACTCTGTAGATCCAAATACACTAAGGCTGCCAGTTACTTTTCCCATATTGGCAGAACACCTAACAGAAGCAACGTATGGGAAGAGCATGTGTACTGCTTATGAGTTCAGCATGCACAGCCCACCAAGGGAAGGAAGGCATCACTGGCAATTTGGTTTGTTTCTCTGGCAGTAGAACTGAAATGTGGTGTGTTGGGTCATGTTGTCTAGCAATCAAAAGAAGTCAAACATGAATTGAGATGAGCCATTACTCATCCCTCCAGGGTGATTCTATCTCCTTAATAATCCAGAATTTCCTCAAACAGTATCACCAGCTGGTGACGATGTGCCCAAATATATAACTGTGTGTGATGTATTTGAGATTTAAAGCTCTGTAGCTTAAGAGTTTCCTTGTGGGTATCTGAG
This sequence comes from Acomys percivali, assembly GCA_907169655.1. Lineage (NCBI taxonomy): Eukaryota > Metazoa > Chordata > Mammalia > Rodentia > Muridae > Acomys > Acomys percivali. The sequence continues at coordinate 11,287,691 of OU015743.1, read as the reverse complement.
TCTTTTCCTGGGGTCAACATCATAACAATAAGCATTTGATAGTAGAATTTAAAACACAGTTTTTATAATAGGTTAGAAATCTTCTTTCAATAATTTTAGAATCAAACTACCACAAGACACTTAGAAAGATAATTGTAAGGTGACAATAGATATTATTCTTCAGGTCAACAAAATATACAAAAATACTATTTGATTTTAGTAGAGATGTGCTAGATAAACCCTTTGTAATTTGTATTTTCTTTTAGTGAGATATTACTTAAATTGTGCCTAGGATGAGCAATGCTAATTTTTCCAATTTTTCCTAAAGCATTATTTTTTTCAAGATTAATGTGAAGAATGATTTTATTCTAGCATTTCTGCACTGTAAAAATATCAATCACATTGGTGGAGTTATTTATATGCATTGGATAGCATTCTTTTTAACAGAATTCTTTAAAGATTTATTTATTTTATTTATTTATTTATCATGTATATAGTATTCTGCCTGAATGTATTTATGTACTTGCCATGTATACATTATTCTGCCTGCATGTATTTACGTATGTGTCATGTACACAGTGTTCTGCTTGCATGTATGACTACATACCAGAAGAGTACACCAGATCTCATTATAAATGGTTGTGAGCCACCATGTGGGAAATGAACTCAGAACCTCTGGGAGAGCAATCGGTGCTCTTAACCTTTGAACCAACTCTCCAGCCCCAATAGCATAGCCATACTCTATGAATAATCACAAAATATTTACAAGAGAATTTAATCATCTGAATTATATTATGGATAGGAATCAAGTACACAAATGTTAGCAAAACTGTAGGGTTCAATATTTCCCTTACTTTATACTACCTGTGATTTTTGAACAACTAATTACTCGACCTAACAAGTGACCTCTTTTTTATAGTGTTTGTTCAAGTCATTAATTCTAGTGGATGCTTTGTGTTGTCATGAAATATTTACTATCAACATTACTGACCTTCACCACTATTATAATCTTTCTTATTACAGCAAAACAGCAATGCTTATGAGAAGAAGATTACTCCCTTGGGTTTGCATGTTTTTGTTTTGTTTTGTTGTTTTTATTTTATGAGACAACGTTTCTCTGTGTAGCACTGTCTCTTCTGGAACTTACTCTGTAGCCCAGACTGCCCTCAGAATCAAAAATCCATCTGCCTATCTCTGCCTCCTGTGTGCTGATATTAAAGGTATTCACCATTGCTGCCCAGCTTATATGATTTTTATACTTAAATTTAAGAAAGGCTGTGTATATATATTTTTACTTCTTAAAATGTTCACTTCACATCCCAATTGTAGCCCCTCCCTCACCACCTCACCATACCAACCTCCTCCGTCATGCCCTCTCACTCCCTTCCCTAGTCCTCAGAAAGGAGAGCCCTCCTCCCCTAACAATTGACCTCAGCCTATCAAGTCTCATCTGGGCTTCCTGTATCCTCTTCTTCTAAGGCCTGGCAAGGCCACCCGCCAGGGGGAAGTGATCAATGCGAGTAGGGTGGGGGACGGAGTCCATGTCAGAAGGTGTCCCTACTCCCCATATTTTGGGACCCATAAGGAGACTGTGGTGCCTATCCACTACATCTTCTACTACATCTGAGCAGAGGATCTAGGTCCACATCATTCATGATCCTAGGTTGGTGCATCAGTCTCTGTATCGTAGTGTAGTTATCCTGTATTATGTGGCTAATATCTGCTTATGAGTGAGTATATACCCTGCGTGTCTTTCTGGAATTGGGTTACCTCACTCGGGATGATCTTTTCTAGCTCCGTCCATTTGCCTTCAAATTTCAAGATTTCTTTGTTTTTAATAGCTGTTTAAATCTTCTGGTTCCTTCTTATTCTCTGGCTTGTTCTGTCTTGACCTGTTTCTAGTTGTTCTTTCTACAACTTATCTATAAAACTGTCCTGGCAAATACTTCTCTCTCTTCACTTCTTTTAAATATCCTCCTGTCTTAATATCATGAGAGTTGGGAGTATCCTATTTCTGACTTATGCCATAAAATTTGAAAATCTAAATGAATAGCACTTCTTAAAATGAACATTTTGAACATAGTTTTAAGTGACAATAAAAAGATATGTGTTCAGACCTCAGATATATGTCACAAGGCATAAGGATACAATGTTGTAGTACGTTCTAGGGTCCAGTCAGTTGAGTTGGGTTGCTTTACAAAAAAATCAAGGAAATAATCTTAGAATTTTCAATTAATTGTTCATATAATATATAGTATATAAAATATATATATATACTCATGTATATAAACATTATGTATTAAATGTTATTTGTTAATATTTAACAGATTACTCATAACACTTCTACTTTTAAAATGAAAAACACATCAAGATATATACATATATATTATATAATATGTATATTTACCTCACTTGTACATTTTATTTATCATATTTCTCTGAAAATAGATTAGAAACGAAGAAATGATATCCTAGATTTTGCCTCGATGTATGCATATACTACTAATTTGTTACGTTTCTACTAGATTAGTTAGAAATGGACTCTCTCACTTTAAAAAGCCCAACAAATATTTGTCAAGTTTTGTCACCTCATATAAACAACTTATAGGCAGTGTTTTTTTTTTTTTTTTTTTTTTTTTTGGTTTTTCGAGACAGGGTCTCACTTTGTAGACCAGGCTGGCCTCGAACTCACAGCGATCCGCCCGCCTCTGCCTCCCAAGTGCTGGGATTAAAGGCGTGTGCCACCACGCCCGGCTAGGCAGTGTTTTGAATGAAAACCCTGGATTTTTGTACTGGATCCTCAGTTCACTTGGAAGATTATAGGGAGGTTCAACTTTGTTGCACCATTGAGAGGCAAGCTTGGAGGAAATATAGCCTCACCTTATTCTAGTAAAACCCTGCATTGTGTTTGTGATTTCAGGTGCTCCTGTAGATACCTGCTTCTATCACCATGACTGTTAATTGTCTGTATGCCTATCTACCATAACAGCCTCATATATCTGTGACTGTAAGCCTCAAACAAACTTACTTCTAGAACTTGTGTTGGTCATGGCACTTTATTACAAGATAAATGTAACTATAAAATATGTAACAGTTTCTCCTGTACAGCAGAGCAGTAGTATGGTAGCAAACTGTCTCTGTCGTCTTCTCATCTGGAAAGCTACTAACCTGCACTCTTGGCATACTGTAGTAATAATTTTATTCCTTCTCAATATCTGATGGAGTTGAAGACCAGGTAACTCAGTTTTACAGTGATGGTTAGTTGTTTAGGGGTTAAGATATTTTTAGGTCTAGATAGATGTTTTAAGTTGCTAATGACAATATGTGATGGAGATTGATTTACATTCAGACTTTTAGACACACCAAGAATAGGAAAGATGTTTTCTATAAGGCTGCCAAATACAAATAGCCAAAACACTAAGAATGTAACATTCATATAATTCCTGATTGTGTCATGGTTCTTCTTGCTATAGTTAGTTTATTGTATATACGTGGAATAATATAAATGTATGTATAAAAATAAAATATGTTTTAAAAAAACAGGTCCTGAAGTTAGCCTGCCCAAAATAAAATAATCATTATTAAGTTACCAATAATACTGCAATGATATCTATTTCAATAATAGACAAAATTACATTAAATAATCTCAAGAAGATTATAAAATTTATTTTATATATAAATATTTTAAATATATTCATATTATGGACTAAATCACAAAATAATAAATTTATAATATCTTAAGATATTTTTAAAAAGACAATTTCTGGAGAGGCACAGTAACCAGACATCATTCTCTTTAACTCTTACAGTGTAAAAGTAACTCTATAGACATTACATATAAAAATTCTGGGAATAATATGAAAAATATAGAGAAAGGAACTTACCAGTGTAGAGATTTCCTTGATTGCAAGGAAATAAGGACATTTTTTTTCTGAATTTTCTGTTGTCACATTTGTCCTTCACAAGGAATTAGAGAAGTTGTCAACCAGGAAATATTAATTGAGTTAAGGGGAAACAAAATCTTCAAAGTTTCCCCTGAGTTGCTTTCTCTTGACAACAAACAAGGAATGTGAGACCTGCTCAGAAAAATAGTATCTCAGGCAATTACTGCTCTACAAAGGAGAACATCGTGGGATGAGGAAAATTGAAATGAGAACAAATGAAGGACATCTAACTAAATTGGCTCCAAAAACTCTGTAAATAAAGATTAGAGAAAATATTGTAAAATAATGATTAGATAAAAAATACCTAAATAGAAAATGGTGATCCTGCAATATTAGGAAGGAATAATTAACAATGGAAAGAATATATGTGAGCAAAAAGATTGTATTTTTTACTTTTGAGTATCTAAATTATATTTCACAGTCAAGTACTGGTAACACAGGTCTTACAAGAAATAGTTAGCATAGGATAATTAGTAACTGAAACTAGAAGAGATGACGGAATAGTGTACTGTTATGCTTTACACACTGTGTCAGAATCTGGGTGGATTTAAGAAAATAAACTTAGTTTGACTCATTATATTGCAGGTAGAAGTTCAAGCAGCTACATCTGGTGTTGTCCATCTTGATGGAAGATTCCTGAAATGCTACAGGATGCTGCATCTAGACAGACAGAGAGGTACTTGTATGTGGGTTCCCCCTCTCTTTCCCCATAAAAAATAAATCACGATTAATTTATAAGTAATCTAGTCTGATGGCTCACCTCCCAATGGCTTCATACTATTATTATAAAATAACATTGGATCATGTTTTATATGTATATTGTGTATATGATAATTATATGTATATAATTAAACAAAAATATTAAAACTCTAGACAAAGAGACTCCAAAAATTGAATATATAAATAACATTGGATTTTCAGCATGTCTGAATAAGCTATTTGGAGGCAATATAGGAACTAAACAAACAAAATGAACCAAAAATATTGTAAAGTTAAGACTCACGTGTTAATGATTACATCAATTTAAACCATTTACACAAAGTTTTTAAAAAGTGTCCAAAATGCTGCAGTAATCTCCCCCAAGCAATAAACTAATAGCAAAGCACTTAAAGGATTAGAGCACCGTAGGGAAATTACTGCCTTTTGCAGAAATGTATTTTATTGTGTGTTTTAGTTTTAGTTATATGCAAAGAAACACTTCTACACTTGTTAATGGTGGAACAAAAGCTAACAGAATATTGCTATTTATAACTCAGAAAAGCCAATGATATTAAAATTCCTGCATTCTTAAATATAATTTATTAAAATTTAATAATTCATTGTATGTTATGAAACTGGGTTTTGTCCTACATTTACAGAATTGAGTATTTATGACAAAAACCAAATATCTTTGTCTGTCCTTCCACACAGCGTTGCTCATGGTTACAGATGTCTCCAGGCCAATGTTCACTCACTGATAGCCTCTCTTCATCTTTCCAAGCCATGGAAACAGGATTTCTGAATTTCATGATGCAATTGACTTCATTTATCATGGTCACATTGAACTTGTTTAATTTTATGTTTAAAATGTGTTCATATGTGACTATTTCAATAGAGGAATTGGACCATCACTCTAAATGGCTCAACTGCTGACATGAAATGCATGTCTATATTTAAATAGTGTTTAAGATTATTTTTCTAAATTCAAGCACAAAATAAAGCCATTAAACAAACTACGAGGAAAGTGAGCAGGTTTTATGAATCAGAAAATTATATTAGATAGATATAAAAGAAAGCTATAGGCCTGGCTATGCTTTCAATGGTCCCAAAGGGATAATCTCATGACTGCACAAAATGTGAGAAAATTTAAACCTTTAGAATACACAGCCATCCTTTGGGAGCAAAGATCAATATTCCTGGTTTTAGACTGACTCATCTATTTTTAAATAAGATATTTTACTGGCAAACAACAGACTCAGTTATTTTCTTAATGAAAGTACCCAAGATAAATGATGAAGCTATAAAACATTTCGTAACAACTAGTAGCTAGGACCATAGCCCACTTACATTTGTTATGTATTTATCAGAAAGATATCCAGTACAAAATGGATGTTAAATGAATAACTTAGTCCATATATGAAGTGCAAGGTAAAAGCGATGAGTACTTCTATCTCAAATAAACCGTTATGGGTCTTATTAAACATCTTTTATCCAAGTCACAAGAAGAAAATTATACAAGCAATTCATCAGAGGCTCAAAAATATGACTGAACGTATTCATCTTCTGAATAAAGATCAGTGATTGTGTTTTAGAGTGAAGAAGATTTTTGCAGTGTTTGAAGTGAAATAACCACCCTAAAATATTTTTATACCTTTTTCTTAAGTTGTCCTATTAGCATAGAAAGTAGATTACTAGATAAACCACCGAGTCAGTCATTAGTGACTGATAAATAGAAGAAAATTTTAAAAATTGTTTTATAACTATCTTTAAGGAAAGATTTTTGCTTACATTGGATACTGTCATAGGGAAGGGGAATAAGGGGAAAATAGGAGAGAGGGAAGAATGGGAGGATACAAGGGATGGGATAACCATTGGGATGTAAAAAGAATAAATTAATTTTAAAAAAGTTTAAAAAAAGAAAAGAAAATGTATACATGTCAAACAACTATGTTTAGAATGTATTTTTCCAAGAAAATCCTTTCTCTATTATATTGTTTTATGTTCATACTATTTATAGAAAAAAGAGTCATATTGCATTAAAAGCTAAATACAACTTACAATAGCAAAAGTACACAAATAAGGAAAAGTTTCTCTGGCTATAGTTAACAAAGAAAAATTGTAACAGACAGAATTTAGATTACACAGCTTCTATAACTATATCTTCTTTATATTAATACCTAAAATTTGATATTGAAAATTTAAACACTATTTTCATATTTTTATTATACGTGTGTGTGTGTTTGTTTATGTGTGTGTGGTGTGTATATGCTTTTGAAGTCAGTTGCAAATAGAGAACAGGGCCATAGGATATCTTAGACCTTGGAGCTGGAGTCACAGGAAATGGTTTGAGATCTGTCGTGTTCTCTGGTAGCCAAAGCTGGTATCTCTTCAAGAGCAGTAGGTATTCTTAACCTCTGAACCATATCCTACACCCTGAATTTTTATATAATTTAAAACTGTTTCATAAACTCTGCATCTCTTTTTATCTCATCAAACTCCTCCTTGGCTTTATTTATTGTATCTCAAATTCATAACCTCTTATTTAATTACTTCTGTTCTACAAGCACCCCCACACACACATACCCCACACACATAAGCACACACACTCACACTCTACTCAGTTTGTTCATATGGATGTAGGTTTCTGCTTGGTAACAGCAGTGAGGAGCTTATTAGAGAACTGGATGAAAGTGGCTCACCGTCTCTCAGAAACCATTGATTACTTGTAAGTTTTCATCTCAGAAAGGTGAAACTTCTTTCAGTGAAAATTTGAAAATGTAAAACTTTGCTCATCCATATTGGAAGTCAATTGGTATAACCATTATACAGGTCATATTTGGCAACAATATTTTTGAAAATTTTGGGAAGCGTCTTCCCTCTCACCCTAGAAGACATTGTTCAGCTGCTTGTGTCCTGGTCTTTCAGTTCTTATAATCTTCCCGTCACCTCTGCAGCAATAGGAGTTACATTGCAGGCATAAGAAAAAGGGCTCGTGCCTTAGTTTGAGCGGGTCCCCTTGACCCAAATCTGCCTATCATAATGTTCTACTTGTAGGTTTCTAGGACAATACAGGCGGTAAAATTTAAACGCCTACCCAGATCTAGCCCATGGACAGGACAGTCTCCACACTTGAGTGGAGAGAGGGATTTGACTTTCTCAAGTACTCTGGTGCCTCACATTTGACTATGTCCTCTGGAGGGGGAGACCTAGTGGCACTCAGAGGAAGGACAGCAGGTCACTGAGAAGAGACTTGATACTCTATGAGCATATACAGGGGGAAGTAATCCCTCTCAGGAACAGTCATAGGGGAGGGGAATAAGGGGAAAATGGGAGGGAGGGGAGAATGGGAGGATACAAGGGATGGGATAACCATAGAGATGTAACAAGAATAAATTAATAAATAATAAAAATTAAAAAAAAAAGAAAAAGGACTTGATACCCTACTGTTAGTTATTCTCTGTATTTTGAGCAATTTTTAATTTCTGTAATATCTATCTGCTGGAAAAGAAAGCTTCACTGCTTAGAGGTAAGAGCTACACTGACCCATGATTTTACTTACGTGAACATAGATGAGTCAATAGCAACTACCTTACCAGGGGCAGGCCTAGCTTATGTTGGCCTTATGTATATCAACTGAGGTGACCGAGTATGTAACATGAGGAGAGGAACGCTGTCCTGATGATACCTTAAAATCCTTGTAAACATCATAGACTCCTTGAAAGCTTACATAATAGGATGTCAGTAGATCCACTTTTGGGAGGGTCCCATGCAAGCCGTCAAGAGCTCGTTTGTTTCAAACAGTGCCATACACTCAACCCCCAATCTTGAAGAAACACCTACATTACACCACATCCCATTCTCCATTTCTTACATTCATTCTGGTCTCTCTCGTGTGATATGCTGGGAAGATTGAAAGTGATAATTACACACATATGATTATTTCCTTCTGCTTAAAGTTGACTCATTGAGCCATTAGTTGTACCCCACAATATCATAGAGTCAGATTTTTGTTCACAACAGTACAAGAGTTTTGAATTACAAAATATCTGTTGTTACTTACAGAAGCAGGGGTAAAGGCTTGCTTCTATCATAATCTTCATAATCCACAATCACTATGTAGAGATTCCTGGCATCCTATTTTTCCACTCTTGGACAGCATGGTAGGAATAAATAATTCTGTAATGTTTGAAGGTTCCTATTTACCTATCTGCATTTAACTTCCTCTAAATTCAGTACCCTTCAATGGTATCTTCATTTGTAGTCAGTGTATCCCAGAAGTACTTACATCCCAGTATGTCAATATGCTTTCCTTCCTTCCTTCCTTCCTTCCTTCCTTCCTTCCTTCCTTCCTTCCCTCCCTCCCTCCTTCCTTCCTTCCTTCCTTCCTTCCTTCCTTCCTTCCTTCCCTCCTTCCTTCCTTTTTTCTTTCCTTCCTTCCTTCCTTCCTTCCTTCCTTCCTTCCTTCCTTCCCTCCTTCCTTCTTTCCTTCCTTTCTTCCCTCCTTCCTTCCTTCCCCTTCTCTCCTTTTTGTTTTTTGTTTGTTTGTTTGAGGGACACAGTTTCAGTGTGTAAACCTGAATGCCCTGGAACTTACTGCGTGGACCAGGCTGGCCACGAACTTACAGATCTGCCCTCCTCTGTCTTGCCAGTGCAGAGATTAAAGGCATGTGTCACAAGGTGCAGCCTTTGTATGCTTTTTTCTAAAAAAGAAATGCACATAGTGTATTTTCAGAGGGCAGAAGTGATAATGTCCACACTTAAAACTATATTAATTTAATTTTGCCTTAATCATTCTCTACCATATTCATCAAATGACAATTTTGCCCCTTGTACCTTTGTGCTTGATATGAATTAGGGTTCATTTAATTCTTGTATCCAAATATTTTCCACAATAGTATTATTAACAAATCTATAACTCAACATGCGACCTCCACTTACTATACATGGTGCTTAAGTGTAGGCATCCTCCTTGTCATTAATGCCCCATTGGACTATTATTCAGGATTTAAAGACTTTCTGAGATTCACAAGCACATTTTGGTTTACATCCCCATTTCACTCAAGGAACTATAGCTTGAAACAAACTTTTCTAAATTTCATGTTGAGAAATCTGTACAGTTCTTTTATTTGTTTTTTTTCCTTCTGCATACCATTTTGGTTGCTTCAGTATGTTGGTCTACATCACTGAGATCATCCATCAGGTCTTCTGCTTTATTTTCTCAGTCCTCACTAACTGATTCTTCGCAAGAACTCCAAATTTTAAAATCTGAGTAAGGGCTCTGTGATAAATGTGTAATTTGCAATATCTTTCCTTTGTGTCTTTCCAGAACAATAACAAATCACAAATCAATAACTTTATCTGATACTTTTGGATTACCTGTTCCAGTTCAACCTATGTTTGGTTTTGTAGATCATTGTATGGGCACCAAGTTTTTAAAAACTTTTCTTGAGAAGGCATGATAAAAGTTCTTTATACTACATAGATGCAGTACCTATAGACCCAAAACAAGGGAATCTCTTCAAGTCCTAGTAGTTGAGTCTGGTTAAGGATACATAAAGGGCAGAGGCAAGTCAGATACAGCTGCATTACTGAGAAATCCGATCCCTAAATCACTGGTGCAGAAGCAACTGTACAACTGAGGAGGCCCACATGGAACAACTGTGTGTCTCATGTATGGTCATGCACTGATACAGGATCTCCTAAACTGCTGCTGAGAGAATGTGGAAGATGGTATGAGACATGCGAGTCTTCCTTTTCCTTGAAAAAATATTAAGTCCAATTTTGTGAGAATCTTGTGTGAGGTGTCAAAATTGCTCTTTTTCATAGTGTTAATGATCATGTCCAGTAGATGACCAGGAGAAACATCAAATGCTATGCATATTTATTGACTCAAGCATGGTACTTTCTGAGGAGCAAAATAATGTGCTAACTTAAACTAAAGTCTTAAGAAGTGATCATAAAAGGACCTCCTTATGGAGATGGCTTCAAATGCTGCAAACAAGCCACTGGGCAAAATGTCCTCATTTCTACCACACACAGAAAAATTATGATTACCATTGCTTATCTCTCTTCTTTTTTTCTTTACTTTTTTACCTTGGTGTGGAGAGTTGAACAGTTTTTAGCTCACAGTGGGTAATCACTGTGAGTGACCTTCTAAAATACTGCCCTCTTGATCTTGCTTGTCTTTATTTCAATGAGTTGACTTAAAAAGATATTATTTGTAGAATAAAAGTATTATTTATGCTCCAATTTTATGAAAAAAATAGATAAAATATGGATATATGTGAAAGTAAATTTAATTTAAGGTAACTTAGAAGATAGAAAGCTGACACTCTTGATATAAAAATTCATGGCTATAAAACTTTATTTTAAAAACTAGTCTCAGCACTAGATAACCCATTTATTTTTAGGAGATAGGCTTATGCAATTTAAGGGAGGGGGACAGAAAGCGTCATTAGATTTAAGACTTCAATTCTGACTTAGAAATCCTACTGACAGACAGTAGGCTATTAAAGCCAGTTCTCCATAATCACAGTTCTGAGTCAAATGAAAAATTTTGAATATAAAATGACAGTAGAAAATGACATTGATTTTACTGACTTTAAGAACCACTCTCCCATTGTCAGGGTAAAAACCTTCGGCTAATAGTGATTGAATAAGAATGTTTACCTGTGATTTTACACAGGAAAGGGTACTATTTCATAGCAAAATAAGGATCCATCAATTTGAAAGAATTATTAGTGTTCAAATAGCACATACTAAGAATTGATCACCAAGCTAGAAAGCTATTTTCTGCATTTCATTTGAATAAAGGATTTTATTTTACAGTAAGTAGCAAAAAGAGAGAGATTCATTTCTTAGCAAATATAAAAACAGTTCAAGATCCTTCCAATAATCTGACTATATTAAAATAAACATTCTGGCAGGTGAGTTGCTTCTCGGAGTGGGATGGGAAAAGGGGCAAACTATTGTATGTGTCACTATCAAATTTCATCTTCTCAGACCTATCTTTGTACCAAATGGTTGCCATTTTCAAATGCCTTTTTGTGGTATGTTTTGGAAGCAGTCTCTAGTGAGATGTGAACATATTTTTAGTAGTTTTAGACCAAAATAGAAAAAAAATGAAAGTTCTAATCTGGATGCAGCTGAGAAAATCCGGACATCAAGGCAGATAGATCACTCATTGTCATTAGCTATAACATCTTTATGGTCATGGCTTCAGCATCATAGGGATTTGGGTGGCATTAACCAGTAGACTCACTCTTTTTTTCTTGAAAAACAATTTTTGTTTATAGTTTCCCCTCCACAAACTCCTCCAAGATTCTCCTCACCTCCATTCCCACCCAAGTCCACATCCTTCTTTCCTTAGGAGAAGCAAATAGGCACCAACAGTAATAAAACAATAAAAGAAAATAAAAAACAATGAGGAATAAGACAAAGCAAGCGAGCAAAAAGAAGTAAAAGAGCCACAGAAAAAGCATATCTATAAACACATTTGGATGTAGAGATACATTTTCATATATACAATCCTATAAAAACACAACACCAGAAGCTATAATATATATGCAAAGGACTTCTGGGTTTAAAAAAGAAAAGTTTAAAAAATGATCCCCAACAAAATATTAAGAGACCAAGAACAACCACAGGAGCCCCTGAGTTCATTTTGTGTTGGAGTCTTCTTTTGGGGATGGGGCCTCCCCTTAAGGGTCATTCATATCCACATTATTATACATCGTGATGCACTGAGACCCAGTTGGAGAGACCCAGTTTTCATTTGCAAGTGCTTATCAATTGTAGATAGCACTTGGGTCAGGGATGGGTCTCGGGTCTAGTCCTCTCTGCTATAGGACCCCATCTGGCACAGATCAGTGCAACCCCTGCACATGTTGCCGCCATCTCTGTGAGCTTATGTGTGCTGATCCTGCTGTGTTTAGAGGGCCTTATTTCTATGGTGTCCTCCATGCCTCTTGCTTTGACAATACTTCCACTTCTTCTGAGGGGTTCCCTGAGCTCTATGAGAAGGATTTTATGGAGGCATTTCATTTTGGACCTAGTGTCCCTCACACTGTCTAGCTCTGGTTCCCTCTATTTGTTTCCATCTACTCCAGGAGAAAACTCTGACAAGGAGAGAGCAAAACAGCGATTGGCAAGTCTAAGAGAATGTCAATTGAATCATGATTTGCCTATGTTCCTTTAGAATAACAGTAGTATTTGGATTTTCCGTATATCTCTAGCCTATCTGGTTTCAGGTTCTTAGCCACCAAATTTCTATATGACCCTTCAAATAACTGATAGTTTTAACAGTGTCCCTTAAATGTCTTCCTTTGTACCCCAATATTTTAAGCTCACTTTATGTTACAAAAAGTAGAAACATAAATGTGGCTTAGAGAAATGCATTACAAATATCCCCTTTGCTGAGGCAGGGTCTCACTATGCAGCCCTGGACAGTCTGTAATTTGCTATCTCAAGGAGACAAACCTAAAATATACAGAAATCCCACAATCTTTGCCTTCCCAATCCTAGGATTAAAGATAAGTACCCCCATGGCCAGCTAACTTCCTAATTGTAAGTATCAATGAATATTTAGTGAAAACATTATAGGCCCCTCCTTTTGGACAAACATCTATATATACTCAGCCAGTACTTAAAGTAAGGAAATTTGTACAAATCTGTCTTGTTAGACAACCCATGTATACAATTCTCCAGATTCACTGAGTAAAGATACTGTAATGAAAACATTAAATAATTCAAGAAGCATTTCTTAAGAAATTGCAATTTATATTAAGGTTCAAAATGTCATAGTACTATTGGTAGTGTTTTGTAAAGGAAAAATTATTCATAATAACATAATTCCTAAACAATATTCAATTCATTGAGCCAACATATTAAAATACAAACTGAACATTTATTTTGACTAACAAATAGTATTACTCTAATGATTTTTAATGTTTTATAGTTTTATAGCAATTTAATTATTACCATTAAGAGATCTTATAATTTTCACCTACAAATGTATTTGTTTCCAACGTTTGTCACTTTAATAAATCTATATTAATTTTGCCCTTAAAGTGTCTGAGGAACCAAGGGAATTCTACTAAGCATTTAAATAATTCACAAATATTAATTAATTAACTTTAAATGCAGAAAAATCTAATTGTTCTTGCAAATGTAGAGTGAAATGATCTTTGGCTTACAACTTAAGCTCAAGGACTAATGCAATTACTGACATGTTTTGAAATGGAATCACAATTTTCTAGAGCAAATTACATCAAATACTTCAGTTCAAACATAATCAATATTCAAAACATGTTCATAAATTTAAACACACAAATGAATACAAGGAGCTTATGCATTTGATTAATTCCATTACTATATTTAATTATAAATTATTCTTAATCACAAAGGAGATAATTATACAACCAAAATAATGATGAGGAACATCTAGCCACTCTTTCCTTGATTAAGTTAGATATCAGCCAAAGATCTGGGCTGAAATAAAACAAAGTGGGGCACGGATTATTTGATGCTCTAATATAATTTCTAAAATGGAGACTGTGCATTTTTAAATAAATAATCTCCTAAGATGCATATATTGAGTTTATTGTGACACACTCAGTAGATGCAACTTCTTCCAAATAACCTCTTCTCTATCCTTAGTCAAACTATTTAAAGCCTATTTAATTACTATTTAATGATAGATACAAATGAACTAATACTGTATAATTTATTTATTCTTGATATTGATGAATCCTTAGTTTGTTTTCTGTTGCTGTGATACATATCATGACATAAAACAATCTGAGGTAGTAAAGGTTCAATTGGCTTATATGTTTAAATCATAGTCCATCACTCAAGAGATCCTGGGCAGGAAGTCAAGTAGGACAGGAACATGAAGGCAGGAACCCAGGCAGAGACTGAAGAGGCTCACAACTTCCTGGGTAGTAACTGAACCTCAAAAACATTTAAGTAATGCAAATAATACAATGACAATGATGGCATTTGAAGGATTCGTTTATAAATGAGATGACTAGACTATTCTTGTCATTAGAAACCATGCACTGAGAAGACCTAGGCCCCCTATTCAGATGTAGCCTATAGGCAGCTTAGTCTCCATGTGGGTTTCCTGGTAAGGGGAACAGGGACTGTCACTGACATGGACTCTTTTGCCTGCTCAATCACTTCCCTCTGGCAGAGTAGCATTACCAGGCCACTGAGGAAGATGATACAAGCATTCCTGCTGAGACTTGATGTGCTAGAGTCAGTTGCTAGGGGAGGAGGGCTTCCACTTTCTGAGACTTGGGGAGGGGGAGGCAAGAAAAAAGGAGGGAGCATGGGACCTGGAGAAGATAATGGTGGAGGCTATAATGGAGATGAAAAGTAAATAAATAAATAATAAATGTAAGTCAAAAAAGAAGCCATATACTGCATTTTAAACGATATATTTATATGAAAAGAAGTCTCACTATAATTTAGAAAATGTTTTGTTTCAAATATCAATAAGTTGAGACATATAAATATTCAAGTTAGTTGTAGCATATAAAGAAAATCATTATATTCATATATTATAAAATGTTAGAAGTATAATGCATTTCTGAAAGTGAAAATAGGTAAATCCAGTTTTTAGATATGTAAGGTAATACAAGGTAAATTTGATAACAGTGAAAGACATCAAATTAAAAAAAGAACTATATTAGAACGAAAAATATTTAGGTAGAACACAATAATTTTAATATTTTTAAACCATATATAAATGTATATGTATGAGTGTAGGAATGCTAAGGTGTCAATTCAAGTACTTACAGTTCAAGTAAGAAGGGGGAATTAAATCCTTTAAAAATTGAATTAAACACATGGGTCCTATTGTGGTCTTCTGTAAGAGAAGTGCACATTCTTAACTGTTATGCCCATTAACATATAATACCAAAATAGAAAAAATAGAAATAGCAGGCTAGACTTGCTAAATATGTGAATTATAACCAATGGACACTAAGCTATCAACTATTAAAATAAATAATCAGAGAGCTTCTGAACAATTTTGTAGATTTAATTTTAAGTTCAGATGAAATACTTATTGCATCATAAGTAAACAAACATATTCAAATATCTAAACGAATACATGGAAATTAAAGTCAGGAAAATTATGTGTTTGATTAAGAAAATAACTACAGAGGATTAAAAACGGTGTCAGTAGATAATATAATTGTCATGCAGACCCTGAGGCCCTGATTTTAGTCCTCTAGCATATATGTAGACTTCTTGACACCTTAGTATAATTCCAGATCTTGGTATATTCATTGCAAGGGCATTTGAATTAATGAGTTCCAGAGTCATCAAGAGACTCTCTCCAAAAATAAATCTGAGAGAATTAGAGAAACATATCTACTGTCAACCATTGACTTACACAAGCATACACTCATACACTCATGCACATGTATGTTCTCTCTCTCTCTCTCTCTCTCTCTCTCTCTCTCTCTCTCTCTCTCTGCTAATCCATACACATAAACACATAGGAAGTTATGTACATCTTAAAAAAGGAAACCTCCTCATATTCTCTCCAATGGCTCCTTTCATGAATTATTCTTTACACTGAAAATTAACTTGAATGTTATGAATATTTTTATAATAGTACAATTTTTAAAATTTCACCCAGACTTAATAAAGTCAACATGATATTGATTAAACCTTGGCATTAAACTTTATCAAACACACAAACAAATATATCTATATACATACATAATATTAATAAATTAAAGACTCTAAATTATTACAATTAACCAGGATAAGGCTTGTTTTGTTGTTGCAATCAAAAGCAAATTAAATGGATGCCATTGTGAGCTTACCTGCTTCTTCCTGTTGACTTGGCCAAGGTAGCATGGATGAAAGTTCTCTGATCTTGAGATTGCTCTTAAATTTAACAGCTCCAGGATTTGAAATGACTTATGGAGACAGAGCAATCTTTTGAGTAACACAGAGCTCTCAGCTGTATGATAATGAAATTCAGTACAAACAAGTCAAAAGGCTTTGAGTTTGTAATTTATACCATTGTGGAGGAGGTGGTTGCAGGCCACTGAAGAACATCACTTGCGAGACTATTTTGAATGGCCTGGAGAAATTGATGAAACTGAAACAGGTAGTGCAGAGAATAGGGGAATCTGCTTTTCCTAACATTGATGACCATAACTCCATGGCATAAGACTGAAATTCAGAAATATCATACTGTGAATGTTCACACTGGTGAAATATGAACAAAACAATTTTTGAAAGTAAGTATTGGGTGCTTCACATACCCAATAATGGCAATATAGTTCTGAAAGTCTTTCTTTTATTTTTTTATTTTTTGGTTCTGAAAATCTTATTGTTTGTATGTAGAGATAGTTTTGTTGTCAGTAACATTTTTGGTTGTAGAGGAAATGTCATCGATCTTGGTGGCTTTGGTGGCAGCCCTGCTTTTGCTGGACACACCATCAGTAGTCATGTTTGTAATGATATTTGTAAAGAAGAAAACAAGTTTGGAGGCTGTGAAATCTACTGACCCAGATTTCAAAACCCTCAGCATTTAATTTTGGAGCTAGACATGGAGGAAACTTTGGGGCAACATCTCTGGATCCTATGTTGGGTGAGTCAGTGGAGCAAAGCTGGCAATGGTAGGTCCACCAGCATCCATGACTGTCGTAGTGGCAGATGGTTCTAATTATTGCCAGGAAATAAAACTTACTAGAATAGGAAATCCAGGTTAGTTTCAAGGAATCTACTGATGCCATCCTTATGGACTCAGCCCAACATACTGGTAAAAAGACAGAGCATCTATAAAGACCCCCCATTTCATACAATACTCACTACATGAATGAAAAACCTTGAGAACTAACTGCATTAGTGACCAACTGAATAAGCCAGTGGTTGTTTCAGTGTATGTTTTGTAGAAAGAGTAAAGGCTTCCATCTAAGGGTTAATGTAGTCCTATTTTACCCATGATGCTGACTGTTAAATGTAACATTCTGATCATGACAATGAATAAATGTGCCTATAAAATTAAAGAAAGATTGCCTACAAATGTAAATAAAATGTGGGAAGAGACATATAATTATGTAATTAGACAGTAAAATGAACCCTTTGAAACTCAACAAGCATTGTGATGTTTAAAAAGCTATTAGCAAAGTGATAACTCTTTTCTTTTTTGATAAAAATATTAACAGATGAGCTACTACCATTGTACTTAATGCTTAGAAGAAAAAAATCATTACTAAGAATATTTGAGTGTTTGTTACTAAGCTAGGCGAAATAAGTGAACATAAAAAAAGTGGCACCTGCTTTATGTGCTATAAAATCACACATTTGTAAAGACTCAAAGTTTGCCATCTTAACAAATTTCATGTAAGAAACACAGTATTGTTCACTCTGTTTATCACATTGAAAGTTTGAGCCATAGAGGTTAGTGGCTTTGCAATTAACAGTGAGAGTCCTATGGCTAACAGTCCCACTGCAGCTTTAACAGACCTGAAAGACTCTATTCTACACTTGTATCTGTAAACTGACTATTTAATTTCATATACTTAGCTCTCTGTGTCTGGTTTATTTCAACTCTGAAATGTCCTCATCTCATTTATTTTATTTTTTAGCAAGGGCAAGATTCCATTCCCATTTACAAGACATGTATTAATATACAACATTCCCTTTTACTTTATCCATTAATCTGTCACTGATTAATGCTAGGCAATATCAGAATGACTTGAAGATGATGACTTCACTTCCTTTAGACATATACTCAAAAGTTGGCTGGCTGAATCCCATGTATAAGATAATGTGCATGAATAGAAAAGGACTATGCTGTACATCCTAAATACCTGAACTTTTAGGAAATTTATTAGATTCTACTCTCTAAAAGTAAATGTAACAAAGGGTAACTGATAACTTAAGGAAGCACATGCTCTTATCTCATATGCCGCTTGGCAGTGCAGGAAGCACCAAGCTTAGTGATCACACTGGACTGTTCACGTAGTGTGTGTCACATTTGACTACATGACTCACACTCTTTTAAAATGCAGATGAATTATCTCATGTACTGACATCTTTTTTTTTTTTTTTTTTTTTTTTTTTTTTGGCTAGCCTTCAAATACTCTATTAAGAAAGGAAATTTCTGGAAAACTCTACCTAAGTGAAATGCTCCTTAAGTAATACCTCTCTCAATTCATTTTATCTCCTTCTTTCATTGACACTGAACATAACTAGATTTCCCCAACGTTCAGTCTTATGTGACACGAGTCTCTAGCTCCTGGCATTAGCTTCCAATTTTAGACCTCTGGCCTACTGTACCGATCTCATTCACTTTTTCAAATGTCAAAGAACGCTGCTTTTGAGGGACTTGAACTTCAGAAATGCAGGAATTGTTTTCTGAGTTCTTCAGGGACTCCCCAGCTTCTCATTTCATCAAATACTATTTCTTCTATTGTTTACTCACTCGCTCATTCATTCATTTAAGAAAGAATAGTACATACACATTTGGTTATGGTTTGAATATGAAATATCTTCATAACTTCATGTACTTCAACTGTTCAATTCCACCTGTTGTGATGTTTGGGAAGACTAAAAGTTTTTGTTTTTTGTTTTTGCAAAGAGCACACCTGGCAGATTCGAAATACAGGAGCACATTTTTTGTTTTTGTTTTTGTTTTTGTTTTTGAGTAATAGTTCAGTGGCAGTTCTGACCTCATAGTCCGCTTCCTGGCTGCCAATGCAATGTTGTCAAGTGTCTCATGGCTTATCTGCCTCTATTGAAAATTATCCCTCCTGCCATGCCTTCCCAACTGTACTCATCCAAACTGTGAACCTCAATCAACCCTAGTAACTAAGGGACTTTCTTCAGATATTTTATCACAGTGAGAAGAAAAGTAAGTGTTAGGTTAACACTGAAGACCTGAGATTGCTGCTGTGATAGCATGTTAATGGGAACCATGGGTGTCTGGAATTACTTTATGGGGGATATGTGAAACAGTTTGTGGCTCTAATATAAAGATTCCTTAGAAGCTCAAAATTCCGATAGAAATTGGGAGAGTAGAGCCTGTGTAAATGAGGCATCGGAACACTATAGAGAAATGGAAGGCCATAGTTACGGGAACATATCTGACTATATTCTGTTTAAATCTTGAAATTTTGAGTAAGACTGAATTTAAATGCAAAATACTAAATGATTTGAAAGAGAAGATTGTGGGATAGCTTAAGAAAAAGGCTATGACATAGTTATTGCTCTATTTCGTACTTTCACACACAGAGTAAACATAGTGATGGTTCGGTTTGACAAAGAAAGGAAAGTAAATGCATTTAAAGTTCTGGACAGGACAGACAAGACAGTCAGAGGAAGGAGTTGTAAGTGTTAGAACACAGCACAATTAGGAAAGAAGTCTTGTACTTAAGAATAACAATAAGGAATAACACCGTGAACACAAGACGCTGCCTACCAAGCCACTAAAGCATAAAAGAAAACATTGAGAAAATATTTATTTGAAAGTAAACAATTTGGAAAGCAGAAATCCTAAAGAGAGTGCCTCCAAGGAGTTCTTTCTCCAAAAACATTCACCTAAAAAGTGTTTACACAGGTTCAACAGTATAGTCAGTTGGCCAATTTAATCATACTAAACTGAGTCAGGCTCAGTATTGAGCCCAGAAACAGAACATGGCAGCATCACACATTTAATGTTCATTTTGCAGCCATGCAGAATGCAAGAATTAGAGTCAATGTGGCTTTCTCCAAAATTATAGAAAGCCACTGAGGCCATGCAGGGCGTAACAGCATTGGAAATGCTGCCTCAAGTTTCTGATGAGCTATTTGTGAAGCTGTGGTGACAAAGCCTGTGTTGCAATGGAGACCACAGAACCTTGGAAATGACATGAATATGAGACATCCACAAAAGGAAAGCTGTAGTCACAGAAGTTTGCTTAAGACAAAGGCCACATGTGCTAATGTGGCTGCAGAACTAAGGTCACCTTGAGCCTTTTGGAAATTAGATGTTGTCATCAAAAGACCCAGAGGTTCTATATGAAACTCCAATTTTTTAAAAATTTTTTATTAATTTAGTCTTTTTACATCTCAATGGTTATCCCATCCCTTGTAACCTCCCATTCTTCCCTCCCTCCCATTTTCCCCTTATTCCCCTCCCCTATGACTGTTCCTGAGGGGACCTTCCTCCCCCTGTATATGCTCATAGGGTATCAAGTCTCTTCTTGGTAACCTGGTATCCTTCCTCTGAGTGCCACCAGGTCTCTTCCTCCAGGGGACATGGTCAAATATGAGGCACCAGAGTTCGTGTGAAAGTCATACCCCACTCTCCACTCAACTGTGGAGAATGTTCTGTCCATTGGCTAGATCTGGGTAGCGGTTTAAAATTTACCACCTGTATTGTCCTTTACAGGTGCCTTAGTTTAGAAGCTCCAATTTTTGATATTTTCCTGGTTGAGTTTTAGTTTTGCTTTGGTCTAGTCTTCATTTACATTAGCATATCTAAGGATGGATGCACTCCCGCCTATGCTGCTTCATCCCCCGTAGGGTTTGACTTATCATAGGAGCGTGAATATATCCTGTCTTTGCTAAGTCCAATTAATGGACGCTACTTCTTCCTCTTCAAAATATAAAATAAATACTGAGTTATAACCCTGACCTGGATGTAGTTGCAACATTCTAATATCCCCAAATATTACATACTATTATCTTTCTCTAATCCTACCTAGCCTGTTATTCATGTGGTCAGAAGACCACCTCATGGGAAAGAAGATTCTCCTAAACACATGCTAAGGAAATGGCAGAAACAATTAATTCCCTTAATGAGATCATGTATTTGTACCCCTCAGAAGCCCCTCTCTCTATGTCATTGCCCATAGATACTTACTACTAAGCCATGCCACATTTTTTGAGTTTTAACTCAAAAAGCATAACTTTTGATTTTCTCTGTTTTGTTCTCTTTTGGATACATACTGATGTCCTGAGCATGCTGGCTTTGACATTTTAGGCTTTCCAATGTTGCCTCTAAAGACAAGTCTTCACAGGCCTCCACTGCTGGCCCTGAATCAAAAGAGAGATATGACTTTATTCCTCTTCTTCATCTTCTTCCTGCCAGCAACTGCCAACACTTTCCTTCTTTGCTTTCTTTCATACTCTAATAAAGTGGATCCTTAGCTTCCAAGTTTATTTTAATCTTTTATCAATAAGACAAAGAATTCATAAACTATTATCCTTGCTCCTCAATAATGTATTTGACAGTCACAAAATGACTCATTATTAAGGAAGGTCTTCTGAGGATAGAACAGGTGACCAACTATGATCTCTGAGCCAGATAAACCTCACTAGCGGTTACTGTTTGCCTAAGATTCATTTTGGCAGTTCAATCTCCATGTTTCAGCTTTCTGTCTTGTCCCAGGTCTATATACCACTTCCTTTGCTACTCTGACTTCATGAAAAAAGAAAAGCCTGCTTCCATCCACCCCACTCCTAGATTACCTCACATGGGGATGAATAAGGGCCAGATGTAGAGCGCATATGTAATGACTTTGTGTCCTAGATTCCTTTATCATCTGTCTGTGGCTAATGGCTACATGATGGAAACTCCCTGGCCTCTGACTTCCCACTTTCCCTCACCACATCCTTCCCATGCCTTAATGCTATCACCTGTCATTTAAAGTCAAACCATGTTCTGGTGGTCCTGCAGCAATTGAACTCCTTCTATTTTGATATTCTTCAAGACATGAAAGTTACCAAGAATAGGAACTTATGACCTCTCTACACTCTAGTTCAATTGTAAATTGTCATATAAATTGATGCCCATTTCCTGAATGATTTTAAAGTCTCAACTCTTAAAGAGGAGTATTAGCTAATGATATAGACATTAGCAGGCAAACAGGCCTTTGAAAGAAGATGCCCTCCTTTAGAATTAGCCTGACCTTTCTTTAACCTTCACAATGCCATATAAACACCAATGCTTTGTTGAGATGGATGGATTTTCCTGGGTGGAAAAATAAGATTCTAACTGCCCCAAACATTGTCCTTTCCCTTAAGAGTTAATTCAAATAACCCTTCCCATCACCTGGTGAGGAGACCCGCCTCTTGGGAAAGCAGATTCACCAGAAGAAATGCTGAGGAAATGGCAGGAATGAATATCTTCTTAATAACAAAATGCATTTATGTTTCCCAGAAACCATAGTATTATTCAGTTACTTGCAGGTATTTATTTTGAACTCTGGCTTTTTTCCTTTTCCGTTTTCTCCTGTCTACTTGTTCTTTGGATGCTAAATAAAATTCTGTGCATGCCTGCTCTGAAATTTTGTGCTTTCTTGCTCTTTCTCCAACATGTAGGTGATTTCTGATCTCTATAGTGAAACCTGCCTGCAGTCTTGGGTGTCAATTCAAAAGACAAGGCTATTTCTCTTCCTCTTTTTAGTCTTTCTCCTCCCAGCAGCTGTGAAGACTTACAGCTTTCTTTCTCTGTTGTTATTTTTCCTCTCAGATTCTTAATATGCACTCCTAGAACTTCCCTTTAAATCTATTTGTAAATTAGTCTACTAATGAGAATAAGAATGTACACACACACACAAAAACAAAAACAAACAAAAAAACCCTCAATTCCCAGGTATCTCTATGACCACAATCTTCTCTTTGGAATAGAAATATTTACTGTATACTGGTGTATATCAGAAGCATATAACTTATTTGATTTTGTAGGAACTCATTGCTACAAGTTTGTTTTGAGTCTCAGAAGAGAATTTGGACTTTTCAATTATGGTATAACTCTAAGACTATAGTAACATTTGCTGTTAAGCTGAATGCATTATGTATATGAAATGCCCATGAGCCTATAGGTGCCAGAGGCAGATTGATATGGCTTTACTGTGCAATGTTCCCAACAGGATCATTTGTTTGAATGGTTTGTCCCTAACTAACAGAAAGATTTCCACTGTAGAATTTTGAAAACATAGGTTACAGTTTTGGTCATTGGCCAGAAGGGCAGTGCTCTCTGTTTAATATGTCTTCCTCCACAACCCATATCTTGCCTCAGCTCTCTCCTTACTTAATACAGTTATAGTGCCACTAGCTGCCACTTGATCTAGCACCAAATCACAACCAAGTGACAGGCTCTCCATTAATATAGATGATTCACTCTCAAATCAGATGTCAAACTAAAACTAAAAGCTGCTTCCTCCAATTGCTTCTTCTGGTTGTTTCATCATGACAATGAGGAAAGAAAGAAATACTTCTAAAGCTAGAATTATATAATCATATTTTTGACAGAGGAATTATAAAAATGAGAAGCAAGGTGATATATTTCTAAAAATTCATAACCACACTCAGATTTCTTCTCTGCAGTAGATTAGCAGTGCTAAAACACAATATTCTCTCCAATGGTAAATGGTATTATTATGCCACACATTGTTCAGGAATTGAAAAGAGTTGCATTATACAATGATATTGTCAATTATACTGATTATCTAACTTCTAATAGGCACATGTTAACTTAAAAACTTAAAGTTATATACAGGGGTTAAACTGATCTAGCATCATTACAATTTGAATAAATATTGGAAATCTTCACAGATAAATTTATAATTTTATTGTAAATCAGAGACTTTTAAATAGAATCATCTTTTATTGAAAATAGATTCCTACCTCATATAAGATATCTTTATTTTAGTTTCCACTTCCTCTTTACTCCTCCACCTTTTCTGCTTTCTGGATCCACTCCATTTTTGTCTCTTATCAGAAGATAACAGCCTTAAGAGACACCCACCTAACATGGATTAATAAAATGTATTAAGATGTAGTAAAAACTATCATATCAAAGTTGGACCCAGCAACCCAAAAGGAAGAAACGAGTCCCTAGAGCAGGCACAAGAGTCAGAAACCTACTGTTTCTTATTATCTGGAGTCTGATAAAAATAAAAAGCTAATAGCTATAATATATAAACAGAGGATTTGGTGAAGACACATGTAGGCCCTGTGCTCCTGCTTCAGTGTTTGTGTTTTAGACCATTAGTGCTTGGTTTTACTCTAGGTCTCTGGGTTATCTGATCTCTGGTTCTTGGTTATGCAGGCAGTTTTGGTCATGGGTTCCTTCTCATGCAGTGGGCCTTGAGTCAAATCAGACATTGGTTGAATACTTCCACAAATTCTGTGCCACCACTGGCCAACACATGTTGCAAGTAGGACACACTGTAAGTCAAAGTTTTTGTGGCTGGATTGTTGTCCATGTTCAGGACATAATCAATTGGACTAAATGTCAGCCAACAGAAAAAGGCTGTCCTCAATACAGGAAGCTCAAGTAGCTGAGAAACATTTTTTAAATATTCAAAATCCTTAGTCATCAGGGAAATGCTAACAAAGTTTCCATCTTATACCTGTCAGAATGGTTAAGATCAATAACACAGGATGTGGAGCAAGGAGAACACTCCACTGTTGTTGGTGACATGCAAACTTGTACAACCACTGTGGAATTTTATATGGTGTTTTTTAAGAAAGCTTGGAATAAATTTACCTCATTATCCAGTTGTATTACTGTTGGGCATGTATTCAAAGTACACTCCATCCTACGATGAGGACACTTGCTCAATTATGTTCATTACTTTTTTCATAAAAAAGCAAACTGGAAACAACCTAATTGATACTTGACACAGATGAATGGATAAAAAGAGGTACATTTACACAGTGGAATATTACTCACCTGTTTTTTTTTTAATGACATCACAAATTTACAGGAAATTGGAGGGAAATAGAAAAATTCATGGTGATTGCATTAACCCAAACCCCAAAAGTTAAATATGGTATGAATTCTATTATAAGTGGATATTAGCCATTATATAAATGATATCCAAGCTACTATCTATACCTACCAGAAAGGTTAGGTGAGAGAATTGCTCAGGGAGGATGCATGCATATCACTAGGTAGGTAAAATCACTAGATTTTACAGGTAGACTGGGGGTGGGTAGGGAAGGGATGATGAGAGAGATGGGTGGAGCTAGAGAAATCAGGAAGAAAAGGCTGAAACTGGGGCCATTTTGTGACTGGTGTGGAAATTTAGTGCAGTGGAAACTTACTAGAGTCTACGAAGGTGATTCTAATAAGGTCCCCTCATAATGCTGGATAAGAAGTCTAAATTGGCCATGTCTTGTTGCCAGACAAGGCCTCCAGTGACAGCACTGAGTTTCATTCTATTGAGCTGTTGGCAAAGGGGGGTGGAGCCCCATGGAAATTCCCCAGAACCACAGGATGTTGCTGAAAGAAAAGGCTGCTCTCAGAAAACACACACTTGGGTGCCATTGCCAAGAACAACACCCACAGAACTCATTGAACACAGAGGAATCAAGCTGGTGCCTACAGGGAGCCTTAATCCTGACAATCTGATCTTTTTTGTGGGAATATATATATATATGTGTGTGTGTGTGTGTGTGTGTGTGTGTATGTGTTTTTTTGTGTGTGTACATATACACTTTCAACACTGTAATATATACATGTATATATATATGGTTTTATAATTATATATAGTTGCATTATGTCAGCACATTGTTATATTAAATCTTGTTTCCATTATCTGGAAAATGAGATGATAAATATTTAAGGATATGTATGAGTGTGCATGTTGTATTTATTTACTACTACCAATAAAAATACTTTTGTGTAGTTTTATTATTCATTGTTTGTTTCCTGTATTCTTTTACTTATAGGAAATACATATATATTTTCTGCTTTGTACTTTTTTCACATATACTTTTGTAGACATTTTAAGCAACAACAGAAACAAAACACTACTTCATATGATCCATCTTAGCAGTGTGAAAAGCGAACTCCAAAGCATGACACTCTTTCCATAACAGTCTATGATTCAATCAATACACCTATTAAAACAAGCAAAAGAAATAATAATCACTTTGGCCAGAGCAGCTTAACTTTTATTCACATAAGGCTGTATGAGGATCACTGCAAAACATATTTATGTCTTTAGTTATGAGCCTAACCTTTAATGTCTGAGCCATCTTTCCAGGCCTAAAACATATCTCAACGAGTTGGCATTCTTAGCAGTGCCTTGTTTTCTTATACTAAGATTTAATTATACACTTAGCACTAGAAATCTACATCCGGACAATTAGCGACAAAGACAACAACAGACAGCTGTGGGCTACTGCCTAGTACTAAATTATTGATACCATGTTTTTAAAATATGGTTTCCTATACGTATATATTGAAAATATATTTGTTCAGAAGCACTTTGTAATCGCCTTACTATTTTGACTTCTTGTGCCTCTGGTCTTAAGTTTATGTTTTCATTCAGAGTTAATGTGAAAAGAGCTTTCAGTTCATCTTTTAATACTCTATTGTTTTCAATAGTTGTTGATATTTTTCAGTTAAAAGCTATTTTTCAGATTTCATTCTATGTCATTACTTCATTGTGTTAATAACTATGATGTGGGTTAATACTGAAGACCAAATGTGGAGAGAGAAGAGATATTTAGTGTAATACAGATGTTCACCTGACCAAGACTACAACAGTTTATGTAAATTCTTCACTTTAGTTCTGTGTAATAGTCTAGGTGAATGAATGACAAAGCAGCAACAAAGAATGGTTTATAAGGTATATGAAGCATCACTTTGTAGTAGTTTAGTTACTAAACTGCATATATAAACACACACAAAAATGAAAGTTGTCACTGAAAAATATGCTGACCCATTGAGCTCCTTGGTGATAATAACCTTTGATCCTAATAGATGTATACATGTAGGTGTGCACGTATGTATGTATGTATGTATGTATGTATGTATTCATGTGTATATATATGCATGTGTGCGTATACACATTTTAAGATTCTCAAAAACTGGGAGTTTTCATTATAGAAGATAGGAATCTATTTACTTAATAAAATATTTCTTGATAGCAATGCCAGTAAAAAATGTGGATTTAATTTTCCTTGGTGGGTAATTACCTCTTAGCATCTCTCTGTGTACTAATTAACTTTTCTAATAAAATATATGCTCATTGGTGTTAGCATTTCTATATGCTTTGTCATCAAATCTATTTCTTATTTTTGAGAAGTTAAGGATAATAAAATGGTTTACTCATAAGGACTTACATGCAAATTGGATACAAACACAAAGATTGTGCCCTATTTAACCCAAGGTTCCATTTTCCTTTTTTGAATATTTTTGGAGAAGCAATGCACTTCTAAATTTTTATTTTCAATATTCCACTGAGACTCTGAAAGTTCAATCATATATGAAATTGGGATAAGAATAGTCACTTGACTGCTCAGCTCTACACTGTACCTCCAGGTCAACCTGAACATCTTTTACATCAAAATAATTCAGCTCAAGGTTGGCTCATTACCCATTCTGGGCTAGAACTCCGATTTATCTAGACTACAAAAAAGTATCTGTTTAAGCAGCTATGCTGTGTAATTTAGTGACATATAATTTTAAAAAGGTAATTGAATATTTGATTGAACTTACACATTTAATTTGTAAGAAACCATGATGTTTTAAACAGAAAATGAATGCTTATTTATGATTTCACAATTAATAGCTTTTAATGGATATGTTTCACTTTGAATGTTACAATCTTGTTCCTGAACTTAAAGAGATATGTGAAATACTTTGACTGTTAGATTTAATATGAGAAAAACTGTAAGTGCAGTAACAATATTAAAATGAATCTTTTTTTTTCACACACCTCATGCAATTTTATTTAATTCTTTTTTTTAATGTTCAACTTAGTAAGTTTTTTTTATTAATTTATTCTTGTTACATCTCTATGGTTATCCCATCCCTTGTATCCTCCCATTCTCCCCTCCCTCCCATTTTCCCTTTATTCCCCTCCCCTATGACTGTTCCTGAAGGGGATTACCTCCCTCTGTACATGCTCATAGGGTATCATATTGAAAATGATAAATCTATGAACATTGTACCATGCTTTTTACCCTAAGAAAAACCAAGACTATGCTAAACAATCGTATGAGAAGGGGCATTTTATTTACAACAAACCCATGCATTCCTTCTATTTTCTTTTATAGAAGCCTTCTCTTTTAATTTACGCTGCCTACATAGTCCCAATTATCCAAATTAGATCATGTCCCTATCAGTAATAAGAACATGCTCTGATGTCCCACCGGCCACAGAATCAGGTATCTTCTGATCACCAGTACTTACTCAAAGATGGTTCAACAGTCTGTTCCTAGGCTCACACTGTTCTCACATCCTCCTCTCATTCTGAAAATTGAAACTCAAGCTCCAGAGTCAATAACTGTAGTCTCTTCTATATGTATATTTATAACTGCAAATCATCACTGTCTTCATTATACTGATTTGCTTAATCTCAGATTTGATGAAAACGATGAAGTCAAGCATAGATGGCTTTATCAATTTTCCACTATAGTCTTGATTTAATTTTAATTTTTGCAAGAACTCTGCTTGTTTATTTGAAGAATTCAAGCATTCTTTATGAAATGTGAGATAATTTCCACATTTAAGCTAAAATGCAATTATAGACTTTAAAATTTTTTTTATGTTCCAGCAATTTCTCTTATTTTAATTATGCTTTTTACACTTATTTCTAAGCCGTGTGTGTGTGTGTGTGTGTGTGTGTGTGTGTGCTCATCTCACTCATGCATACCACAGCACACTCATGTTTAGAGGACAACATTTAGGAGTCGGTTCTGTCCTCTCAACACATGGGCTTCAGCCGTGAACTCTAGTCAACAGGCTTTGCAGCGAGCTCCTTTAGCCACCTAGCCTTCTCACCAGAAGAAGCACCTGACATTCATAGTATAGTTTCGTTGGCCCATCAAACTTTTACTTTCCTCCTCATTTGTTTGGCTTTGAACTTTTCCCGAACTTTTGACATACTTCCTTTAATCTCTCGCTTCATACCTTGTTCTCTCTTTCAACAAGACAAGAGAAGAAACTAAAAACAACTGTATTCCTCCTCAGTTCCTCTCAACCCAACTACTAGAGCTCTGCTTTTGCTACAGTGTGTCAAAACTGCCTATTTTCTTATTAAATTCTAGCATTAAACTTTGTCCATTGATTTTTTTTTATGAGGAAAATATTCTGTCTAATCCAGTGGTTCTCAACTTTCCTAATGCTGTGATCCTCTAATACAGTTCCTTATGTCGTAGGGACCCCAACCATGAAATTATTTCCCTTCTATTTTATAACTGTAATTTTCTAATGTTATAAATTGTAATGTGCATATCTGTTTTTTGATGGCCTTAGAAAATACATTGAAAAGGACCTATATGTTGAAAACCATTTGTCTATTTAAAATGTCTTATGATTTCCTGAAAATACACCTTTGGTTTGTGATTTTCTCCATCTTAAAACTGGAAGACCTACAACACAAGCTTATTTCAAATAATATCTGATGGTATTATTATTAACAAGTGATCATTTACAGAGGCATGTTTAGGGAACTACCAAGAGATATAGGCTGCAAATCTATGTAGGCTCCACAAGGAGCAAATCACAAGGCAGTGGATCAATGTTTATTCTCCACAACCTAATAGTAAAGTAGTGTTCCTAATGTCATCAAGCACAGAAAATCTGAGCTGTGTGTCTACCCAGAAGCTTCATCCCTACTGAGGATCATTCACAGTGCTGGGTATTCCTTCATCCTGTGGGAAGAGGAAAGTTATACTTAGTATCATCCAGCTACAAACCCTGCTACCTACAACAGCAACTCTGGCCTAAAGGATACACTGGTGTAACTGTGGCACAAATGTTAATGGAATAACCAACCATTTTTATTGGATTTAATTTCCACATCATGAAATAAAACTCGTACCTGGCACAGATAAGGATGGGAAGAACCCAGTACTAGGTAAGTCTTCGGACAGGTCTTGGGAAAAGCTTAATAATTTTATTCTTCCAAATGAACAGAGGAAAAAGTGACCTCTAATGACATAACCAATGCCCACAGATAAGTGTCTCCTTCAACACACATCAGGCAAGTGTCTTCTTGAATAAAGAACCACAACTGAACAGGATGAAGAAAGGGAGAGATTTTGAAGCATTCACTAAATGGGATGTTTCATTAAACTCCTCTTCTCAAGGCTTAATGTGGAGGAGCAGGTAGAGAGATTGCAAAGGGAAGAGATGATGGGATAGTCCAAGAAAACAGTGTCCTTCAGACACAGCAGGACTGATACATGTATGAATGGATAGAGGCTGGCAGCATGTACAGGGCCTGCACATGTTCAAGCCAGACAGCATCCTAACACTGAAAGAAAGAAAGAAAAAGGACTCAGGTTCCCTAACCTACCTAAGGAGCTTTATACAATTGATATCCACTGGCAAAAGGAAAAGTTTTCACCAGTGGAGTTTCAGAGGGTAAAGTGACACCATTTCTGTGATTGGCCTTGCCTAGGAGTAGCTGGCTCACATACACACACACACACACACACACACACACACACACACACACACACACA
>OU015743.1:11226381-11248927 GCA_907169655.1 Acomys percivali | reverse complement strand
ATATATATATATATATATATATATATATATATATATATATATATATAAAACCAATCAGTATTATATCACCAAATAATAGGAAAGATAGAACCCAACTCACAGTCTCTTGTCACGATATGGAGTTTTCAGTGCTGGAACTGGGTTATATCTAATTTAGTTGTTGGCTAAAAGGAGATCCATGAGAATCCGCAAACACTTCACGCTGCTACCAAGTCTCTAGGTTCCTCTCCTCATACTGACAGCAAGGCCCCACTGTTGAGAATAACACTTAAACAACTCATCGCACATGGAAATATCAAGCTAGTGCCTATATATTAACTTTACCCTACATTCCAGCCGCTTTAGTACAGGAAGGTACTCCTCATAATACCAAAAGAGAAACAAAAACACCAATCCAGCCACAAAGCTTTGATCTGTAATGATGCCATGTCTATAAGATATGCTAGCATAAGAGTGGTATGAAGGTCGGGGGAGTCTTCAGCCAATATCTGATTTGACGTAAGGCTCACTCCACAAGAAGGAACCCAGAACTGGCACAGCTTAAGTGGCCAAGAATCTGAGTGTAGACAACCCAGAGCCTAGGGGAAAACCAAATACTATTTTTTTAAGTATCAGTAAAATGACTACGAATGACACTCTTCTCTTCTCATAGATCATTGCTTTGCATGTCCAGAAACAGAGAAACTTCCCCCTGCAATAGATGGGAAGAAATACAGAGACACATAGCTGAACAGTGCATAGATAGTGAGACACCATGGAATGCTCGGCCTTAAAAGGGATGTCTCCAATAAATCCCTTCCCTCAGAACGCAGGAAAGCCCTAGGAAGAGGAAGCAGAAAGAATTTAAGAACCAGGGTAGAGGATAGAGGACACTAAGAAAACAAGGTCCTCATAACCAACATGATTGACACAAATATGAAGGAAAAGACACTAAGGCAGCATACACAGGGCTTTCATGGGTCTGTACCTGTGGGGCTCTATAGCTCAAAAGAGAAGTGGACACCTATGCACATCCCTAACCCAGAAACAAGGGCCAATAAATAACTACTCAGAGTAAAATTTATTTTCTTCCAAGGGAGTCTCATCAGGAAAAGAAGCTTCTTTTAAGAATAGACTGTACGGCCAGCAGTAGATGATCAACAGAAATTAAGCTCAACAGAATCTTTGGAGATTTTTGTCTCACAATGTCATGTCAGGGATTTTCCTTTAATTATTTTAAACTCATGTATAAAAGATTATATATTAACATATAATGTATATTGATTATCTTTTTTACCCTACAATTCCTTTGTGCATTTATTATAGCTTCCAGTTCAGTGCTTTTATGGGATTACTGAGTACAGGAGTTGGTGGGTCTCCTGGCCTCTTTTTCTTCTCTTTGTTTTATGCAGTTCCGATGGATTAGCTTTTGTTTTATCTTATTACATTGTTTATGATTTATTTTATTATTATCCCATAGAAGCCTGCTTGTTTTCTAATGAGAGAAAACAGGAGGTAGGTTCAGATGAGGGGATGTGGGAAGGAACTGACAGAAGCAGGAGAAGCAGAACACATAATCAGTACGTATATGTGAGAAAAATATGTTTTCAATAAAAGGAAAAAAAGAATCTAAAGCTTTGAGTCTATCTCCGAGGTCCAAGAGGAGACTGCTACTATTGGAAAAAGACCTAACTGCTGTACTTTTTTTCTCAGAAGATGTCATGGTTGATCTGAGTTAGTAAAGTATGTACACCATTGTATTCCCTCCATTATGATAGAACTATTTCTATTAAAAAATTATGGAGCATCAGCGATTTCAACTGAAGTCCAGAGTGTCCTCTTCAAAACCATCTTTCTTATCTTGTTGTACAGGGTATATTCCTGGTTATCTGCTTTTTATGTGATACTTACACACAGCCTTTGAATTTTACTCTAAGAATTGATTTTTTTTATATATAGCAACTTATATCTCTGAGATTGCACCGAGGACATAGATACACACACACACACACACACACACACACACACACACACACACACACATACTCCCCCCACCCCAAAGCAAAGCTAATAAATGTGAAATCCTCTCTCCACACTCAAGATATCAAGGTAAGGAGGATACGTTTGAAAAATTGCTCTAATACATCAGAAAATATAAAAATCAATAAGCTATAAAAGCTGAAAAGCTTCTTCAATTTTGTCTCTTATTTCTCAGTGTAGGTGGCCGGGGCCCAGAGAACAATCCAAGGTTGCAGAAAGGCCATTATATATCTAGTCGTGTGCTGCAGACAGTATGTGCAGCCCTCCTTGGAAGAGACAAGTGTGCATCTGCTAAGGAAGAAGGAACTCTGAAAGGCTGCTGAATTTCTGCTTGTTTGACTGAGAGTTGAAAAGTGTACTTGAGAAATCAGCTAGTGGAAGCTTTAAAAAAAAACACTTTTGTGTGAAAATAAAACAGACCTGAAGAGCAGTGCCCTTCCTCATTTCTTTCTCTGCCATTCTCCAGGCTTTAGGGATGTAGGATGCTTTATGTTCTTGGAAATTACTACTGAAATGCTGAAGAAGGAAGGGAAAGGATCAAGAGCTAGTACCACACACTAAATAAAACACATACCTCCATCATACAAGTCAAAAGCAAACTTTCAGATCATGTACAGTGTATAAAATATTTATGAAGGCAATTTAGGGTTGAATAGAGCCAAATAAAATTGTTTTGAGCAAATGATCTCAAAGTAATTTTTAAAAGTACAATTACTTAGTGTGCACACACATATATATGGTTGTATGTATTATGTGTCTGTGTATGCTTGTGAGTGTATACACTTGCACACTAAATATGCTTGTGTGAAGAGAGAGGATGACTTGCAGGGATCTTCTTGCACCTTCTACAATGCTGGTTCTATAGATTGAACTTGACCATCAAGAAAGTGCCTTTAGGCCTGAGCCATCTAAACAGCTTTTTTCCTGTGAATAATCTTTATGACATATAACTATAATTTTTATATTTTCTTTATTTTGGTTGTATTCTGTTTTTCTATATATGTATGTATATTTGTGAAGACTCATCTCCTTTGAAACCCAGGGCTTCATCTAGTATGGAACTGAACCACAGTTTTTAGGTATCATTCTAGCATTTGTGAATTATTACTGATTAACTTATTTTATTCATGTTATTTCTTTTAATTTTCCTGGACAGTACTTCCATGTCTAAAGACTATTATTGTCCAGAATCATTTAAACCTAGGCTTGTACATGAAAATCACATTTCAACCATTAGAGTCATTGCATAAGAATCAAAGCCAACAGACAAGGCAGATTGCTAGCTAGCTCATGATTTGTCTTATATTATTTACAGTAAGTGTTTGATACAGTATTAGACATATGAAACAATTTCCATAACAGACTTGAGTATTAAGTTAGGTGTATGGGATATATGGCATAAAAGTGACAGATAATAGGTGCCACACCACGGAATAAAATACTGTGATGTGTTATTTTTTAATTATTTTTTAACGTTTTTTGAGACAAGGTTTTTCTGTGTTACTCTGTGTGACCTAGAACTCATTCTGTAGGTCAGAATAGCCTCAGAAATCTGCTTGCCTCTCCCTCCTGAAGCTGGCTTAAAGGCATGTGCCACCATCACGCAGCTCAACATATTCTTGAAGACATTATTTCTTACCTTACTGACAGTAAACATGTTGGTGACTTCCTTGGTGGAACAGATCTGAGGTCTTGATAGTCATAATAAACTTTTACTTGGCTATCCTTCCAATGTGTATACATATTCTATTTACTCTATTAAGTAATTTTGTATAAAATGGAATATATAATTTCTTTATATTTAGCTCAACCCTGTATGAAAAAAAGAACTAAGAATACATACAAATGGCAACTGAAAAACAATGAAACACTAATAAAATATTTTTCTTTTTTTAATTTTAATTTTATTTTATTTTTAATTAATTTAATCTTGTTACATCTCAATGGTTATTCCATCCCATTGTATCCTCCCATTCTTCCCTGCCTCCTAGTTTCCCCTTATTCCCTTCCCCTATGACTGTTCCTGAGGGGGATTACCTCCCCCTGTATATGCTCATAGGGTGCCTCACATTTGACCATGTGCCCTGGAGGGGGAGACCTGGTGGCACTCAGAGGAAAGGACAGCAGGTTACCAAGAAAAGACTTGATAAAATATATTTTCTAGGCAGACTATCAACTTGATCAACTTCTTTGTGAGTAAAAACATCAATGAGAGGTGATTTGAATTAGCACTTAAATGAATTTACTTATTACTATATCACATAATTTAAGGCTGATTATGAATATCTAATATTGTATGTTCAGTGCATGAATATACTATGAAAGTATTGTACTTAGATTTACATCTGAAAGCAGATACAATCTCAATAGAAGAAACATAATATAAACACAGAAGCAGTGAGACAGGCATGTTCATATAAAAGCTTTACTTGCTGTTTTATGCTGTTAAATTATGTGCTGACACATAATAAAAGTAAGGAGTCGAAAAGGCACTTTGGCCTGGAAATACATGAGTGTGCCAGGTAAGGAAATTATGTGCTAAGCTGATCTGTCACAAGGCTTACTGATTTTCATTCTTTTTATATTTCAACCAGGCACTCTAATCTTCAGTGTAGAGTACTAGTGTATATCATTACATACATAGCTACAGACAGAGATTTTACCATTGTGCAGAGCCAAGTGCTGGAGCCTGCGTTAGTCTAGCCAACTTGGAGATTTAGCAGTATAAACTGCAGAAAGTCAACCGCTTATAAAACAAATGCAGAACCTGCTGAACGGTAGAAGCTATTCCATAATTTATTAATATAATGAAAATATTATTAGAGAAACTTGCATTGATTTCTTATTAAATATGAAAATGAGACATTGCTAAAGTGAAATTTCACCTAAATGTGAAAATGAGTTTATGTCAACACATTTAAGAAAGGTGTTTAGGGACCAGAAGGAACAATGTCTCCAAAATATTTTATGTAAGTAGTAAATGGTTAGAATGTATTTTTTAATGAATTAGAAATATAATGTTAGAAGCATCCTCTAAGTATTTATGAAATGCTTTGCAATGAAATGATTACTAAAAATATTTCTTGTTACATATGATATATTTCTTGCTCTCAACCAGAAGATAAGTAGAAAAGAGAAAATTAGAGCCTTGGGAGGAAGTAAGTCTACCATAAGGCTTCATGGTTAAAAGAGTATAGCAATCAATCACAATATCCTAAATTTACCTTGTTAAGATCACAAGTAAACTGTGTCTAATGTGCTTCATTGCATGCTACTAATTGGAAAATTGGAAATAAGCTCATTTAAAGATCTACCATGATTATAAATATATGCACATAAAATATAAATATATATCATTTTTAATCTATATTCAAGAATGCTTGCTCTCACATTTTCGCTCTCTGTGCAACTTAAATAACACATATTGTCTGGAGCTGCCCAGACCTCTTTCTCTATTAAACATTATGTTCTAAATGTAATGGTGCACATACACCATTACATACCAAGCGCTTGAATGTAGGGCCCTATTATTGTAAATACATCTGACCTAGAAGTAGAAATGCAGGGGGTGGGGAAAGTTCTCAAGAGAACCTTTTCTATATTATGAATTCAAACTTTCTAAAACTTATACTCTTTTCTAAGTCTTCTCATACATTTTTCTAATCTCTTACTCCAAACTTATTACACACAGTTTGAGCATTTTTTAACTTATTTATTTTATTTTTTTATTATATTTTAATTCACTTTACATCTTGGTTATAGTCATCATCCCTTCTCTCCTCCCAGTCCCACCTTCTGTCTCTTTCCTCCTTCCTTCCCTTTTTCCCCTTCCCCTCACTTATTCCTCAGAAAACGAGAGCCCTCTTCCCACCCATCTCAGCTCATCAAGTCACATCAGAACTGAGCACATCCTCCTCCACGATGGGTGGCCTTGCAAGGCACTGTCACCAGGGGGAAGTGATCAAAAATCTGGAATCAGAGTCCATATCAGAGGCAGTCCCCACTCCCATTCTAGAGGACCCACATAAAGCCTAAGTTGTTCATTTACTACATCTGTGTAGGGGGCCTAGGTCCAGTCCATGCATGGTCGTTGATTGGTGCGAACACATCTGAGCCCTGGTTAGTTGGTTCTGTTGGTCTTGTGGAGCTCCTGTCATCTCAGGCCTTTTTCTCCTTTCCCACAAGACTCCCTATCCTTTGCCCAATGCTTGACTGTGAGTCTCAGCATCTATTTTGAATTGCTGGTGGGTGGAGTTTCTCATAGAACAACTCTGCTAGGCTCCTTTCTGCAAGCAGAGCAAAGAGAAGGTGTGGGCCAGCCAGAGCATCTCTGAAAAGCTGGAGACTTAAGTCTTGTTAGGCCCCTGGGAGGATATGAGGGAGACTTTAGCAGAGACTTGGTGTCAGAGGCCATAGTGACTGAAGAGGACACTCTCTAACTAGACAAGACTCCTAGTAGAAGGAAGGAAATACCAACCCACCAACTAAAAATGTCAACCCAAAATTCACCCTGCCTTCAAGATGTGCAGGGATAAAGACAGAGCTGATAGAGAATAAATTTAGATAATGTCTAACCAATGCCTGGCCCAACCCAAGACCCACCACATGGGAGAGAGCCAGTCTCTGACATTATTAATGATACTCTGCTATCATTTAAAACATTTTAAGATTATAGCAATATTACACTTTCTCCTTCCCTTACTTCTTTCCCAGCCTTTGCATAACCATCTCTCCCTTTTTGTTCACCAAATTCTGGGTCTCTTTTTCATTACTTATTGTTACATGCATATATGTATACACATATATATTTCCAAAAGCTCCTTGCTTGGTCTATATTATGTTTACTTGTACGTATATTTTCAGGATTGATGATTTACTATTGGACAATGAATCAGTATGCTTTTCCTAGGAAATACTTTTATTCATGGTTTCAGCAGTCCTTAGTTACTTGGAGTTCTTTGTGTAGGGTTGAGTTCTCATGGGTTTTGCCCAATCATTTTCACAAGTGTCATCCTTCTTCCCATGTTGGCATAATTTAATTTTTCCTTGACTTTCAGACTCTGCTTAAGATATACTATTTTACTGAGTACAAACACACATTCAAATTTATCTCACATCATAGATATTTGACTTTAAATACCAATGCCCTTCATGTTTTTTGAAGGCATTGTAGATTATAAATGTTCACAGAGTTGCTCTTTAAAATGATAAAACATAGCACAATTAAAATGCTATTGAATTTTCTAGATGCATAACAAACTAGTAGTTGGAGGCATTATGTATATAGTTTGTAGCTATTTCATGAAACTGCTTAATTTCAAATTTTAAATTTTTCTCTTGGAACTGAAGCAGTGTTATACATCATTGCTACAGGCATATATACGAGCAACCTCTGACTTGGAAAACTATAATATATAGAAATATGGATGAGTCCCGAGATAATCACAGCTACATTTTTATGTTCATAAAAGTAAAAAATATAGCCGGCGTGGTGGAGCACACCTTTAATCCCAACACTTGGGAGGCAGAGGCAGGCAGATCACTGTGAGTTCAAGACCAGCCTGATTTACAAAGCGACTTCAGGACAGACAAGGTTACACAGAAAAACCTTGTCTCAAAAAGCCCAAAAACAAAAGTAAAAAATAGTTTTCTGATTGTACTAGAATACAAAATACTTCTATATATTCAAAACATTGCATTGGACTATCCATGATATTAAACTTGAATTTAAACTACCTGTACTTATTTTTGTAAGACTGTTTGAAGTGATGGTCCTTCCTAAGTACTACAGATTTATTTTATTATCATTTACAACACAATGTTATGAATTACTTAATGGATAATAATTAAACAATAATACAATAATGCTTTCTAAATTTTGTAAGTAGGTTTTCTAATCCTAAATTTTATACAGGCCTCCAAGGTAATATCCACATTTTTAACTTAATTGATAGAGCACAGTGAAAGAGTCCAATGTAATGATAATGTGTCAATGTTGTAGCTGTGTATCTATGGGAATGTGTGTGTGTTGAATGCTTGCACATGTGTGTGAGAGTATGACTACACATGTAGGTAGGCTTCAAAGGTTAATTTGAAGAGTTTTGTTTAAATATTTGCCACATTAGCTTTTAAATGAGTTTCCCCTATGTCCTGGAACTCATCATTGGCTAGACTAGACAGCTAGCAAGTCCCAGAGATATTCCTATTTCTGCCTCTCCAGTGTTGGGATTCAGATGTGTATTACCATATCATGCCCAACTTTTGCATGAATTCAAACTCATTATTAACTCATGTCTTGATTCATTCATAGCTGGCTTTTCAACAGCTAAGCCATCACCTCAGGCCCAGCAATGTGATTTTGATTAAATAAGCTGGTGTTGGTTCTTTATCTTACTATTCAATGAATATTCATAAGGAATTACTCCTCTCCACATGGATTACCTCATCCAAAGCATATATGTAATAATATTGCTATTTGAAACATGTTAAGAAAATTCCAAAATATGCATCAAATATATACAGATACATTAAAAGAATCAATATGAGCATATATTTTCCTTTTTCCTCCATAATAACAATATAAGACGAGTTTAAAATAGCTAATAGTGTCTAATTGCACATATTTTATGCCCATTGACTCCAAGAGGTGTTACCTCAGAAAAAGGGGATATTGATAACTCAAGATCCAGCTAAAACACCCCTGGGCATATACCCAAAAGATGCTTCACCATACAACAAGGACATTTGCTTAACTATGATCATAGCAGCTTTATTTGTAATAGCTAGAATCTGGAAACAACCTAGATGCCCCTCAACCAAAGAATGGATAAACAAAACTCTGGTACATTTACACAATGGAATACTATTCATCTATCAAAAACAAGGAAATCTTGAAATTTGAGGGCAAATGACTTGAGCTAAAAATGATCATCCTGAGTGAGGTAACCCAGACACAGAAAGACACACATGGTATATACTCACTTATAAGTGGATATTAGCCCAACATAGATGTCCTCTGAGAGATTCCACCCAGTGAGGGAACAGGACAAATAATGGGACATGCACCCAAACTCTGGGTGAAGAGTTGTGAATTGTATGGAAGAGTTGGGCATTGGAAAGACCAGGGAGGAGGGAGGGGAGTTGTCAGGAACTCCACAAAGAGGCTATAAGGGCTGGTAGATCTGGAAGGGTTGGGTCCTGCACAAACTGATGCACCAACCAAACCGAGGACTTTTCAAGCAGAAGACCTAGGCCCCTTTCAGATGTAGCCAATGGACAGTCCATTCTCTACAGGGGGAGGAGGGAGCCAGAGACTGCCTCTGACAAGAACTCTGGTACCTTGATTGCTTCCCTGCCCCTTAGGGGAGAAGCCCTGTGGGAGCACAGAGGAAGGGGATGCAGGCTATCCAGATGAGACCTGATAGGCTGTGGTCAGAAAGTGGAGGAGGAGGACCCCATCTATCAGAGGTCTAGGAGAGAGAAATAGAAAGAAAAAGGGAGGGAGGTTGGGAAGAAGAAGATAGGAGTGAGAGGATTAAAATCAGAATGTAATGTGAATAGATACTAGTTGTTAATAATAATAATAATAATAATAATAATAATAATAATAATAATAAATATTAAAATTAAAGTATTCAGTATTGTAAAAGTAAGAGCTAAATTTTTGCTTAGTCCTTCAACTAACATGCAAGATATGTATATGTTTCTTATTTTGATTTTTTTTGTGTTTGTTTATTTTATTATGCTATGTGTATGAGTGTTATGTTTGGTTATATATATCCCACATGCATGCTTGGGGCCTGCAGAAGTCAGAAGTCAGAAGTAAGTGTAAGATACTCTGCTGCTGGAATTACAGAAAAATGTGAGTAGCCATGTGGAGTTGGGGATCAAACTTCTGCCATACTTCTGCAGTGCTCTTATGCATGGGGCTACATCCAGATTCTTATTTTAAAGATAAACTAATTTTAATATCCTGAATATCCCATAACTATCTTTTCAATTTGCAAATATGTATTTCTTTGTAAGAATATAAAATCAATGAATAGTCATGTTTATAGCATGTTTATATAATTTGTACTTGTTCACTTTTACATATATTTTCTTATATTGTCAATCTATGGACTCCAATATTTTATTTCTTCAATGATTTGATTCTGTTATTGATGGAGAAGATTCAAACATAACCAAAATATTTTATTCATGTTTAAGAGTATCACAGGAAACTCCTTAGTACTTTATACAATTAACATAAACTAATAAAAAAATACAGTGAAAATACAAGGAACAACAAGCCAACTTACTACTGATTTGTGAATGTGATGAACATTTAAGTCACTTGTAGGTATTACTGATAATTAATTCTCCTCAAAGGTCTGGCATCTATGTCTAAGTGGTGTTTTGAAGTTTTTGGCTGATTACACTATTCTGTGGAGAATTGTGGCTTTTTGTGAGTATGTCCACAGGAGGAATAAAGAAATAATATAAATTTTTAGGAAATGTAATCCATGAAAGGAGTAATTTGTGCATTTGGAGAGTGTTGTCACTGTTCTGCACAGGAGGACCATCTGATATAATTTTGTGGCATATAGGTTAATCCATATTCTATGCCCTCTGGATAGGAGGAGTGGAGTGCTGCCCTTGGAAGCATTGCCTACTGACTTGGCAGGAGTGAAAGCCACTTGGCCTGAATTATGGAGTTATTCCAGCCCTGAAGATATGAAATCATTCAGGTTTCTACAAAGGAATAAGAATAGCATTGCCCCCAAGCCCTCATTTCACACACCATCACTCAAAATATCTTCAACTTTTACAACCTATTTTAAACCACATTTATCAGCACTCTCAATATTAGATTCAGGGCATGCTTGGATGTTGCTGCTGCTGCTGTTGTTGCTGTTTTCTTTTAATTACCATGATCTTTATGATAGCACAATTAACGCTTTTATTATTCTCTGAATTTAGTAAGCTTAAGGAAAGCTAGAATATGAGTTACTGGCAGGTATTCTCCCTCTTAGTACACTGAAATTTGCTTATTTTGCATACAGATTGAAGGGCCATCTGTCTCAATTTTCCATCTCCAAAATATAAGTATTTTGGCATGAAATGAATTTGAAAAATATAGGTTATTTCTTAATATATGTCAAGGCACACAGTACATGAAAATAAGGCATTCAAATTGTGGTACCATATGATATCAAATCTCTTATATGCACAGAAATGCATATATCTACATATATACTTTATACTCAGATTTCAGTCTATACATTCATTGGGCCATTAACTACCTGATCTTTACCAAGAAACTGAAATACCAGCTTGAAAAATGAACATATGTTTGTTTGTTTAATATCAGCACTTGCTTCATTACTCAAAACCACAGTTGCTACCTCTTTCTATACAAAGCAGGTGAGGAATAACCTAGCCATGTGGCTGCAGCTAGACTCCCTTTATATTCGTTCAATTGAGATGTCAAAGGAGGACGTCCATTAATGTTCATCACTTTTTGGGTTATTGCACAGCAGCACTGCCTGCGAATCCCTAGAAGATGCCTATTTAAGGAAATAAAGAATTGGTCATATGATTAAATGAGCAACAAGCAAATTCCTAAACATCTATGATTCTGTTTATCATTATTCACTAGATCATTGTGGTTCTCATTTTTATTGTTTTAAGTGGTGTGTGTGTGTGTGTGTGTGTGTGTGTGTGTGTGTGTGTGTGTGTAAGCAGGAGGGCTGAGAAAGAGAAGGAGTGAGGAGGAGAGAAAGGGAGAGAGATAGCAGTATGTGTGCAAATGCATTTGTGTGTGCATGTGTTTGTGTGTGTGTGCTTTGTGTGCTATGTGTGTGTGTGCGCATGTGTGTGTGTAAGTGTGTAGTTCAGCAACTAACCAATCAAATTCAGTTCTTTTCACCATGTTTTCTAGGAATCAAGCTCAGGCTCTCCACAGGATGGGCAGCAAGTTTCTTTACCAGCTGAATCCTCTCACCAGCAGTGCAGTTTTAATTTTTTCTTGCTTTGTTTTTCAAGATAGGGTGTCTATTTGTAGCACTGGCTGTGCAGGAATTTGCTTTGTATACCAGGCTGGCATCGAACT
The DNA here is from genome assembly GCA_907169655.1 of Acomys percivali. NCBI lineage: Eukaryota > Metazoa > Chordata > Mammalia > Rodentia > Muridae > Acomys > Acomys percivali. Next base: position 11,236,815 of record OU015743.1, on the reverse strand, counting down.
CAGATAGATCCTCCTGTCTCTGTGTCCTATGTGCTGGGATCAAACACTTGCGCCACTACCACCTATGCCTGACTTTAATGCTAACTATTAGAAAACAACAATCTCTTTATCCATTCTATGGAATACTACTCAGCTATTAAAAACAAGGAATTCCCAAAATATGTGGATAAATGGATTGAGCTAGAAATGATCATTACGAGTGAGTTAACCCAGAAGCAGAAAGAGTCAAATGGTATATACTCACTTATATCTGCATACTAGCCCAAGGGGCATGTCCCACGAAAGCCTTCACTTACCAGGAAACTGGGACAGAGGGGAGGACATCCTATTGGGACTCTAGATGAGAGAACCATGGGAGAATAGCATTGTAGAAGGATCCAGTGGGTCCTAGAAACCTACAAGTAGAACATTATGATAGGCAGATTTGGGCCAAGGGGTCCCGCTCAAACTAAGGCACTAGCCAAGGACAATACAGGCAATAAACATTAAACCCCTACCCAGATCTAGCCAATGGACAGAACATTTTCCACACTTGAGTGGAGAGTGGGATATGACTTTCTCATGTACTCTGGTGCCTCACATTTGACCATGTCCCCTGGAGGGGGAGACCTGGTGGCACTCAGAGGAAGGACAGCAGGTTACTAAGAAGAGACTTGATACCCTATGAGCATATACAGAGGGAGGTAATCCCCCTCAGGAACAGTCATAGGGGAGGGGCATAAGGGGAAAATGGGAGGGAGGGGAGAATGGGAGGATACAAGGGATGGGATAACCATTGAGATGTAACAAGAATAAATTAATAAAAAAATATTAAACAGAAAAAAATAATAATAAAAATAAAAAAATAAAAATAAAACAACAATAACTATCTTCATGTAGCTTAATCCATTTCTAAGAATGTCTAAGAAAAAGGGGAAAAGAGTGGTGGGATCAACACTAAAAGAAAAGCTCAAAGGAAAGGAACTTGAGTTCTTTTTTTGCTAGAAATTTGATTTAGTTCAACATGGAAAAAGTTAGACTTTATTTATTATTAATTCCAAGCACCTGGAAGTACATTTACAATATAAAGAAATTTATCTAGATATTGGATATGTATACATTTGAATAGAACATAAAACTTCAGTGAGAATTTTTTAAAAGTTTTTAATCTACAGTATAAACAAATGTTGATTCTTTATTATGACTCCTAAAATGAAATAAGCCATATGCTACATGTCTAATATATGAAAGACGTTGGCCAAGTTAACTTAAATTATTCTAATTTAAATTCTCTAAACAGAAGTTTGATGGTCATTTTAGATGAACAAGTATTTTATTTTACTGAACTCATTAACTAAACACCTAGCCTTCACATTTCCACAAGTTGGTGAATATATTCTCATCGTAAAACATGGCACACTGATTCATTCACTCTCTTAACAATATTCTAATCAGTCTTTGGTCGCTTCAGACTGTTTATATAATCAGTGCATAACTTGAATGAAACTAAGAAATTCAATTAAAATATAATCTAAACTTGCACATTATGCACAATGGAAAACTATCACACAGCCATATGATTTACTGGCAATTCTCACTATAAGTTAACACAAACTTATATTACACTGTTCAATTTAGATCAGTTTGTATCAGCTCAAATGGAGGTACACACTTTCTATCATAATATGGTTATATCTTAAAATAAAAAAATTAATTTCATTTTCAGTTCCATAGCTCAATTTTCAACAACTTCATGAAATAGTGTTAAATATTTGTATTTATATTTATTTTTTCTATTGTTAACTCAATAGAAAACAGTACTAATTTTATACTTTCTTTTTTTTATTTGTGTAATCACATATATGCTGTGTGTGCATATGTGCCTGTGTGGGTGCATGCCTACGTGCGTTAGTGCATGGGTACATCTGTGGGTGCATGCCTGAATGCGTGTGTGTGTGTGTGTGTGTGTGTGTGTGTGTGTGTGTATGTATACGCATGCATGCATTGCATGTGAACAACCAAGCATATGTGGAATCATACATGCATAAGTCTGAGGAGATTGTCCCCATGACTTCCTCGATCTTTCTCAGTGTCACAGCCATAAGACAGGGTCTTTCAACTGAGCAGAACTTTGGCTACACTGTGTGACCACTGAGTTCTCAGTATCAGCCTCTCTCCATTAGCTCATTGACACAATTCTGTGGTTGCAGGTGTGACTAGCTATGCCTGGTTTTTTAAGGGGGTGTTAATCACATAAAATTACCTCAAAACATTTGGAGAGGAAGTACTTTATGCAATTTTTATATAATATAGTTTTACTTCTAGTTTAAGAAAAATCTGTCACATAAGCAAGAATCTGTTATTTTTATACTATGAAGAAAAGATATCTGAAATGATGTTAAATTAGGGTTTGATGGGATGGAGTTCTAGAGTGCTACCACTGTACAGCAGGGATATTATAGGTAACAGTAAAATATTGCATAGTCCCATAAAGACTAAAACACTTTTTTAAACTTGACATCATAAACAAATGATAAATATTTGAGAAGCTAGCTTTACCTCATTCAGTATTATACAGTGTACACTGAACAAAAGCCTCTTACCTCATTAATATGTATCCATAGGTTATATATAGGGTAAGAGCATACATCATCTTGCTTTTTACTATGGACACAAAAATCTAATCTATAGCAGGTCCATATGGTCACCATGTGTATGTCAGTCATCTCCCTACTAGAGAGCCTGGGTACTGTGAGTTTATGAAGAATCTGTCTGAGGAAAATGGGGCAACAAAACAAAAGAGCAGATGAGACACAGAAGAAAATGTTAACAGATTTGAAGTTTTAAGTTGTAAATTCTACATATGATTAAGTAATCACATATGTTTGTGATTTGTGTGTTTTTCCCCCTTCCTTACCTTTTTTTGTGAATATTTTTTTTTTTAAAAAGATAGATGGTTCTTTGGTCAGGTGCTTAATGTGCAATCATTTTATCTGCATTTGGAATCACAGTACCCATGAAAAAAGCAGAATGCAGTGGTTGTGTCTGTAATTGCAACACCGGCAAAGCAGAGACAAGAAGACCCTAAAGTTCACTGTCCATACAGGCTAGCCAAATAGGTGAATTTCAGGTGCAATGAAAGACTTTGTCTCACAGACCAAGCTAGAAACTAATTGAGGAAAAACAAAGTAAGCATCTGGCCTGACCTTATACATATATGCAACAAACCCGCATGTACCAGAGTGCACACATAGATGTATGCACACATTTAAACACCAAAAATTCACAAAACATAACTATTTATTATAACTGTATAATCATATAGGTCATAAATAGATGTGATGCATATGCATTATATGGCATGTAAAATAAAAGCAAAAAGTACATCTTCTCTATACAGGAAGATACATAAACTAATTTTTCTTCTCCTGAACTCACAGATATAATATGATCTCTAAAATATGAAGACAGATTTGTTAATTATTATAAGTGAATCTGAGAACCCAGAATACTTTGGAAGTTTATATGAGTACTTGTTGTAATAAAATTTACACTTACAATAATAAGAACATCTTTAAATCCCATATTCTGTAGGTCTCTGAGGCTTTTGAAGACCTTATTTAACTATTTTACCTTATACATCTATAGAATCATATCTACCTATTAGACCTATCTATTTCTGTGATAAAATTAGACTAGTTTTAACCATGATTTGCACCAATATATAAAATCCAATACCATTGAATTAAAAATAACCTTATTTATGAGAAACAGTTAAAGCCTGAGATGAGGAGCAGATTCAATCATCTCCCTTTTGTTCTATCCTCCCTCTATATTTCTATATTTCCCTTTCTTTCTTTTCAGCTCCTATCACCTTGCATACAAAAGAAAGATAGAGACATCCAACACAAGTTAATTCCTGGCAACACCCAGCCTGCCTCAAAGAAGATGATAAGCATTAAAGAAGCTCCTTATGGAGTTGGCTTCAATGTGGCAAACAAGCCACTGGGCAAAATGTCCTCATTTCTGCCACAGACAGAATTCTGCCTAAAAATAGGCAAGTTTAGATGCAGTTAGAGTCGACAGCTGAGCTCTGCCAAGACGGGCTAAGCAAGTCCTCAACAGTTCCTGCCTCGCAATAACGTCTGTCAGATATTTTGGGCCAGAAGGCTGAAGATGATGCTCCAATGTTATAGAGAATGTTGTGTGACTGTTCAGTCAGTAAGCTGTCTCAGTCATTTTTTTAATTTTAGAGTCTGCTAACCTGCATTTCTTGTTCACTCAGGTATTTATATTTTTATTCCTTTTCATATCTCTGATGGGGTTGAAGACCAGATAGTTTAGTCTTTCAATTAAGCTTAGTAGGTACAGGGTTAAGATGTTTTGAGATCAAGATCTATGTTCTAAGTTAGTAGAGATGAGATATGATAGATATTGATCTTTATTCAGAAATTTAGACCCAACAAGATAGGAAAGATGTTTACTTCAAGTTTTCCAAACACAAAAAGCCAAATCACTATGAATGTAGCATTTATATAATTCCTGAATGTCTAGTGGTTCTTCCTGCTATATGTAGTTTATTTTATTCATGTGTAATAATATAAATGTATATGTTAAAAAGAAACATAATAAATAAATAAATAGAAACTTACATTTACATACACTTTGCATCTCAGTAGAGCGGAGAAAATGTAATTTAATAAAACAAATGCAATAAAAATAAAGATGCTGTAGAAGAACTGATAAAAATGAGGAAATGGCCTATTTTTAAAATAAAATCAGAAGGGAAGTAGTGGAGTGCACAAACTGAAGTGGGAGCACTACTTGCCCGTGCTGCCAGTGAGCTGAATAGACATGAACTAACATTAGGCCAATCAGCAAAGGCCACATCACCCAGAATTCTGCAGGTCATAGTGGCACTGGACATTTTCCTTTTAGGCTACTTATGACATGGACTCTAGTCCCCCACATGTTGATCACTTCCCCCTGACAGGGTGGCCTTGCGAGGCCACAGAGGAAGAGGATACACGCAGTCCAGATGAGACTTGATAGGCTGAGGTCAGATGTTAGGAGAGGAGGGCTCCTCTTTTTGAGGACCAGGGGAGGGAGGGAGAGGGTGTGAAGGAAGAAGAGGATATGAGGGAGGGGGAGGGTAGGATCAAGAGGTAACGAGGGAGGAGGCTACAAGTAGGATGTAAAGTGAACAAATTAAAATGAAAAAAATTAAAAGTATTCTCCTTTTATTATAAGTGTAATAGGAAGTCAGCTTTAGATTTTAGGTAGGAAATCATAGTACTCTGACTGTGTATGTTTATACAATATTTCAGTCATTCATAGCAAAGATGATGGCATTATGACCTATTGATGAATCAGAAAATAACTAATAGGCCATGGGGATGTACTTTCAAGGGAGGATGATAGAACACGCTGATAAAAACAGTTAAAGAGGACTAATGGAATAGTAAGGGTTGTAATACTACTTTTAGAAAAAGTCATATGAAATGGAGGTACTTTATATTAGGACAACAAGGCCATACTAGGCACTTGAGACTAACAAACAGACAAATCAGGAAAAGATTAGTTCTTTTGGAGTTGATGGGAATTGTGGTCTCAAAGGCCACCAAACATTACAAGCTTTTTACCAATTTTCTTGTTTACCATCCATAACTTTATAGCGAGACCCTGTTGATCAATAATCCACATGCTTAAGTTATAAAATGTAGAATTAATCTGGGAATAACCTAGATTATATAAGCTTTTCCTTACTGGCTAGATTTTATAGTGCCAGAAGGTCCTAGGTCTTTTACCAGAGGAGAAAAGTAAACATCAGTCTTACCATGCTGTGAACATTGTGACCTACAATAATGACTAGCCTGTCCAGATATGCCCACAAGTGCAATGGGACAAACCCACCATGGGATTAACCAACTACTTGGATTTAATTCCCACTGCGCAAATGAAACCCATACCTGACATCATTATGGGGTCAAGACATGTGACTTCAAAGGTCATAAGCCCTAGAGGAAAACCTACCATTATTATTTTGCTAAATGACATAATGTTTAATGACATATTATTATACCCATAGGTTAATGTATCTCTCCATTCTCATCAGAGAAGCTTCTATTTGCAGTAGATGATGATTAACACGGAGACTGAAAACTCTTTAGATAGTAAGAGAATGAGAATCCCCAGCTCTAAATCTAACAGTTATATCTCTTTCCCAGGCTTGTAGATCATTGTAGGAAATGAGATGAAAAAATTGTATTAGCCTGACACAGTAGATGGCTATAAAAAGCAATATTTCAAGATGTTATGCCCAGATCATGAGACCCAATAAGACCACTAGGACTTGATACAGATGTAAAGCACAACAGGGTCATTTATTTCAGGCTTGAGCTTGGACCACAAACCTTCCTAATGCAGCAGGAGAATGGTGCAGAGCTCTAAGGGTGGTGGGTTTATAAAGAAAAAACCACAAACTGGGGTGTTCAATCCTCAGCATTTCATAATGGGTTTGTGAGTCACAGGAATGTTGGCCTTTAGGCAATGGGGTGCTGACAAAGTCACAGGATTCACAAGGGGATATCTTCATCACTGGGTGCTAATTATATCTAGTTGCCCAGGGGTAAGTTCCTGGAAACTGCAGGCACATGCAGTTTATGGCTGCTTGTGGTCATTCCCAGAACACAGGAAGAAGTAAGGGTCACCTAAAGGACAAGTTATCACAGAACATACAGACCATGGAAGTTAAGTACAAGATGGCATATGTGAACTCACTATAGTTGTGAGAGCACACTCAAGATCTGGCTAAGCTGAAGTGAGACCAAATCCCTTCATGGAGAGGGGAGTTGGGCATACAATCCACATCTACCTGTGTGGCTATCGACAACTGTTAGCTGCTGGAAGAGAAAGACTCCATTTTTTTCCAACGGGTATACTTTCTGGTAAATGAAATAAATCCACTCCAGTAGATGGCCATATATCCAAGATTTGGGGACAGTATAAATTGATCTCGTTGAAAATAAAACAGGAACACAAAGTTGGGTAGACCAAGGAGGAGATTTAAGGGTAGATTTAGGAATTGGAGTATGGATTATAAATAGGATAAAAGAATAAAAACATATGAAATTATCAAATAGCAAATGCCAGTTTTAAAAATTAAATATACCAGATATTACCCCAGGGGAAAAAGGTGGAGACTGAGACAAAGACAGCAAAGGTAACAGTGGAATAAATTAATAAATGTGCTGTGCTAAGGAATCATCGTATCTTCAGACTCTCCCACACATTAACATTCTACACCCTGCCTTTTTCTGAATTATTTCTCTCTTAGTTTTCATATAATCAACACACATTATTCAAAACCTTTTCTAGGGTCTTGGCATACCTTTATATGTGGCGTAAGTATGAGTATTTGTCTATTTACCTATTTATTTCATTTTAGGATTTTTTTTCCAAGATCAGCTCTGAGAAATTATTTTATTTAAAAACTATTGAAGCTTGGATAAAATAAAGATGTAATTAAGTTTAAAGTGTCCATCTGTACATGAGTGTTTGTAAGCTTTAAAGAGGAATTGAAGTATTGATGCTAGCAGCTTACCCTAGTATTCTTCTCATTGCTATGGCATGAAGCTAATGTGTGTTCAACAAATATATTTGACAGAGGTCAAGATCACAGCATTAGCGTTAGGACTGGGAGTATAATGTAATTCTAATGATTTGGAACTAATGTTTTTAAAATATAATTTAACTTCCAAATTTAAGTCGCTGAAATTCTTCAAATCTTCAATATCAAGTTATGATGGGTTACTGATCCGTACTATAAAAATCACCCAGATGACAGATTATTAACATTTTTTCTTGAGATAGGTCTCCTATAGACTGCAATGGCCTGGAATTAGTTATATATTGAGAATGATCTTGAAATTTAACTCTCCTGCCTTTTCCTCACTAATGATGTGATGAAAGGTTTGTACCATCACAGTGGGTATGTACAGTCCTGAGAACTGAGGCAGGGATGAGTGCATTCTAGGCAAGTATTCTACAAACTGATCTATTTCTGTAGCTTTGGATATTTTTATTTTGAGGAGAGCATTTAACATTTCCATCAGATAATATCATCCTCATTTATCCTCCAAGTGTCCTAAAGAGGCTACTGAAGTATTTTCTTCATTGATAAGGGCCAAGTGTTAAAAACAACTGTGCAAGTGTCTCAACAAGTTGAAATAGAAGAATTATTGCCAAATTTAGTCTGAAAATAGTCTGACATCCAACTTTATATATCATTTTAGTTAGGATTCCTAAGTCTGTGATGAAACACCATGACCAAAAGCAAGTTGGGAAGGGAAGGGTTTGATTTCCACCTACCTCCCTAGCTTAGTCTATCACTGAAGGAAACCAGGGACAGGAACTCAAACAGGTCAGGAGCCAAAAGGCAGGAGCTGATGCAAAGGCCATGGTGTTATGATGCTTACTTTTCAGTAAGCTTACAACTTCAGAGGTTTAGTCCATTGTCATCATGGCCGGGAAGCATGAGCACACAGAAGCAGACATGGCACTGGAGAAATAGCTGACTGTTCTACATCCAAATCCATTGACCAGCAAAAACAGAAGGACACAGGGACTGGGATGGGATTTTGGAAGTTCAGATCCCACCCTAGTGACACACTTTCTCCATCAAGGCTGTACTTACCTCAACAAGGCCACACCTAATCTTTTCAAGTAGTGTCACTCCTTGATGACCAAGGACTCAAACTGCCTGTGTGTGTGTGTGTGTGTGTGTGTGTGTGTGTATGTGCATTGTTCTAAAAAAAAGTGAGCATCCCTAAGCAATGATTAGAAAATAATTCGAAAACTAACATTTCAGTTTTATTTTTACCTTTAGATCTTGTTAGTGAGTTATATAAAACTAATTAATGCCAAACAACTGCACATGTTTCCTACTAGCTCAATTGTTTCTTTCCTTAGTTATTCTATTTTATGTATTAAAAATAAGTTTGAGTATTTTATAAATAAAATAGACTATAAAGAATGCTAAATTAATGTTTATGTACTACAAAATTTGCTTCCCCTAAATGAGCAATTTCTTTGACTGCTTACCTAGTTCCTGTGAATAGAATTTGTTTACATGTCTTCCATGAATTGTAAATATAATTATTCCTATTGTCCTTCACATGCATTTATATGTGACAGTTTTATTTGTACAAATTATCATGGACAGATATGAAACAATACAATGATAGCAAATGCTTGTATTGCTTTGCATACTATATGAACTATGTTGTCAAAACTGGATTTTGGGTTAGTGAAAAGGAGTCACTGCACCATAAGGCTATTTGGAGAAACAAACCTCCCTAATCTTACAATTATCCAGTATGCCCAAATGAACAACAAAGGTTGTTTTCTTTATTATTGCTTGCTTGTTTTTGTTTTTGTCTTGTCTTGATTTTTCTTTTATTTTTTTTTTAAGATTTTATTTATGAGCTCTCTACCTGCATGTGCAATTGCATGCCAGAAGGGGGCATCAGATCCCAGTATAGATGGTTGTGAGCCACCATGTGGTTGCTGGGAATTGAACTCAGGACCTCTGGAAGAATAATCAATACTCTTTTCCACTGAGCCATCTCTCCAGCCCCCGATTTTTCTTAATAGAAAAGGATAAGTGGATCTTACCAGAATTTCAATGGTAGTCAGTCAAATTGATATAGATGAACAGAAACGATAAAGTGTTTCTTGCTCTGGTGAATTGGTCTTCCGAAGGATCTACTATAGGTGTGATGCTGTTCTTGACAGAATTCCACATAGGTGCAAGCAAACTTGTGTCTATAGGACCTTGGGGAGAAAAGTGCTGATGACTTTTTGGAGAAGAGACAGATGTCTGTAAGGAAATATTTGTTCAGCCATGTTTTACTTAAGAAAATGGGTCTGTCATTAAGCATTGGTAGGGTATAATAAAAGTTATCCAAGTCTCCAAATGCCTGAGGCTTATGGGAACCATCACATTCAAACCACCACATTTCACTCCCTGTCCCACAGTTTCATGTCCATACCTTAGTACAAGATGTATTTAGCCCATATTCAAAAGTCCCCACGACTCTGTTTCTACACCATTTAAGAGTGCAAATTCAATACCACTTTGGAGATACAAGGTGATATCTTCAATATAAATCCATAGGAATCAAAAAGCAAATTATATGCTTCCAAAATACAATGACATGGAGAACACATTAATATTCCAAGAGGGACGGCTGGGGATACAATAAGAACACACCGGAACAAACCAAAAGCAGAATCCAGCAGAGCATGTTTCAAATCCTGTACTTCCATATCAGAACTCAAAACTTAGATGGCTTAGTCTGTCCATCTTTGCTGCATGCAATATCTTCTCTCTCTCTCTCTCTCTCTCTCTCTCTCTCTCTCTCTCTCTCTCTCTCTCTCTCTCTCTCTCTCTCT
>OU015743.1:11208338-11226371 GCA_907169655.1 Acomys percivali | reverse complement strand
TCTCTCTCTCTCTCTCTCTCTCTCTCTCTCTCTCTCTCTCTCTCTCTTGCCTTCTCCATTGCCCTGGATGGTTCCATTTTAAGTGTTCAGCTCTCCTTGGCAGAGATGTCATGGCTCTGGCTCCTCTGGTATTCTGGGATCTCCAACACAACTCGAGCTTCACTGTCAGCTTCATGCAATGACTTCTAAGCGCCTAGATTTTTCTCAGGTCCTACACAAAGGGATTACCCTGCGACCCATTGACTAGGCTAGCAGTTTTTCTTGTCCAAAGTCCTAAAGTCTTTCACAATTTTTCCAAACCCAACATGGTCAATTTCTTCACAGGAATAGCCCACTTCCTGGAAATACCTGCTGTCATAGTGGCCTTTTTCTTGCTATGAGAAAAGACCATGACCTTAGAGAAGGAAGAGCTTATGTTTCCAGAGGCACAAGGGTCTATCACCATCACAGCAGTGCAATGTTTGAGCAGGACAAAAAGCAGGCAGGCATGCCATTGGAGCATTTGTTGAGAACTCACGTCTTGATCCACAAACAAGGAGCAGAGAGAACTAAAAATTGCACAAGTGTTTTGAAATCTCAAAGCCAGCTTCCAGTGAACATACTTCCTCCAGCAAGACCACACCCTGAATCCTTCTGAAATAACAACCCAGGACCAAGAATTCAGATGCCTGAGACTTACAGGAAAAGTCTCAAACCCAAACCACCCTCTGTTTTCCATTCTTAAGCGGTTCACCTGCTGTTGTAGTGATGTAATAATTTTTTAATAATATAAGTTAACCGTTTATTAGGGATGCCAAAGCTTATCTCCATTGAATTAAATGTCAAGTCTCTGTCATTCTTTTCTCAAGAAATAATCTCTGGTGAAAGTCACAAAGAGGATAATAATTGATTTTCACAATGGAAACAATAGCATCCTATAGTTAGGGGACTGTATGTTGGCACATCTCAACTAGAAAATTCCTGCTCAAGTGCGGAGCTAGAAACTCTTAACAGAGAGGACAAGGTGAGTACTTGCAAGAATTTTCTGAAAAGGTCAAGCAGGGAGGCTGGACTGAATGGGTGTAATATATCAAGTCATTGTCTGGGTAGAGAAAGAAAGGAGGCTGGCAGGGCTCAGAATTCTGTGTTAGTGGCTGGTGATGTGAACAGATTGCTGAAGAATTCCAAAATAAGTGAACCAAAAAGCCAAGAAAATCTGAGATACCGCAGTTAGGAGCATCTGAAAAGCATGAGGCAATTGTCCAGGATATGAACTAATTCCTAAACTGCATTGTGGTTTTCAATTACACTTCTCTTCTGTGATTACTACTTGCAAACAAGGGGAAGGAACTCAAAGATACAGAATAAAGTTAAATGTCCATCTGGCCTCTGAGTCTCATTTCAGTTTTGAGATAAAATCCACAATGCACATCCTTCTCTTTCAAGGGCAAATGAAAAAAAAATCCATTAAGACACCCTGAGTTGATAGAAAACAATAAGAGGATTTTTTGGAACATCAACACTCTTATAGAAGACAACTCTAGCAGAGAATGTTCAAATACCCTCACACTTTTATTCTTTCCATACAAAGAACATGCTGTTGCAAGCAAGTTACAAGCTCACATTCTACCATGATTAGGTAGTCAGGGAAAGTCCTAGACCTATCATGTGATTTAGCATAGGATCTGATTAGAAAATTTAATATCAACTTCTGAAAAAGCATTTCTCTTTCATGCAATGCTGATGGTGAATTAGGCAGATTTCTATGGGTGGCATGGTGAGGTGCCAATTGAGTGAGGCTTTAATTCTCTCCGAAGTGATAATTCTAACACACAGGAACAGATGATTTAGACAGGAGGCCTAGGACTTATGGCTTCCTTTTGTATATGAAAGTCAGCTTTCCTGTGTCCCTTTTCTCTGAAGACTCTACAGATATCTTTAGAGTTGGGTACACTCACCTGTACTTTCTAAGGCCTTCTGGTAATTTTTTTGAAGCTAGTTTCCTTAACCCATAATTTTGCTTTTTCTTGTTCCAGTCACTTATCATAAAATATGGTCTAAATATTTAAAACAGATAATTTCACAAATAAATAATTCATAAATTAAATTGTTCAGCATTCTGAGAGACACAAGAAAACTTTATATTGTCTTGTGTTATGGCCTAGCCATATTTCATTTATCGAGCATTGTTGTGTCCATTTTGACCAAAGCCATGCAGGTCCCTCAGAAGTCAACTGGTTTTCTTAAGCCAATCTTTCATTCAGGTCCACGGGCCTGCTCAGGGTATTCAGATACCCATCCATTTGCGAAACATTTCAGCCTTTCACCAGAAACAATATATTCTTTCTCATCTCCTGAACTAAGGCATCTTGGGCACTTTACTGAAACAGGCATCTAAGCACATCTTCAAAGTTTGGTAATCCAGGGCTCTATTCATTTGTGTAGTGTCCTGGATTCTTTCTACCTTCTCATTTATAATGGTTTTCTAGCCTTCTTTCAAGCTTGTGCCATTCCATATCCTTTACTTACTGGGGAATGTAGGACACGCACTTTCCCCTGCCACATCCCTTGTCTCCATTGACTTAGTTTCTCAAAACAGGCTGAAATACATTCACTGGTTACTCCATCCAAACTGTACTTTTGAGCATCCCAGCCTTTCTCTGGAAAGTGCCTTGTTGGAAGCTTCATTAATGTGGCCACAACTGTAAAGCTGGTCACTGAGTCTTCTCTCCATTCTTAGTTCATACTGGCCCAACTGCAACCCCTGGGCTATCCTGGACTAGAATGAGGGCAGATCCAATATGAATTCAGAGAAGCCAGGATACTCCCTAAACACACAAGATCTTCGGTGCATCACAAATTGAAAGTGGTAAGAATATCTGACAAATAGATAAGCACCAGTTTGTCACATGCACGTAGTTGGTCCAGATGCGTAGGAACTAGAAAAGCAGAGTATACCACAAATGAAAAACCTTGGGGTTTCCTATGAAAGAACATAATACCCAGCTAATAGAGAGAATCTCTGAATGACACGTAGAAGGTTAATGCCCAATAGGTGCAAATGAACCAAAATGCCCAGTGCCTGGAGAAGGAATGAGATCTACTTTAAATGGAAGAGTGTCAGGATATCTGTGAACTATAAATGGGCTTAGAGGATGGTATCTTAGTTATTTTTATATAGCTATGATAAACACTGTGACCAAGAAATTACATTAAACAATAAAAGGAACCATTTACTTTTAATATTGTGGTTAGAGTCTATGACATCATGGGGGCAAGCATGGTAGCAGGCAAGCAGGTATGATGCTGGAGTGGTAGCTGATAACTTGCATCATTATTCACAGGTAGGATTCAGAGGGATGAAGTGGCATGACATGGGCTTTTGAAACCTCAATGTCCAACCAATAACTACACCTCCTGATCTTACAGAGGAACATTGATGACCCTGGCCTGATGAAGATTTGTGTCACCCATAAATGGAGAGAATACTGGATGCTCTGGGTTTAGATAAGGATAGGAATGTTACTGAAATGGAGGTGGGCCAGGATGCCTTGGAATGGAGAGATGCTGAAAGCATAAGTCTGGTGTAGCAATGCCAGAGTACGGTCAGGAACACTAGGAAGAGGGACTGATATGCCCGCAAGTTTTAGAATAGAGGGAAGCCTCTGGAATAAATAGACTAGAGGTTCTCCATGAAATAAGAGATATCCAGATATTCCAGTAATGGAGACATGTAAATAATAGAAGTAGGCAAGATTGTCTAGGGAGGGGGGATTCTTAGTGCCTAGGGCTTTCATATTAGCTGGGGCATCCAGATAATCAAGAGAGGCTAGATGCTTTATAAAAGGAGCAGGTTTTAGCTGCTACAGGAAGGGCAGTGGCCATGGTGCTCTGTGAATAGAGAAGAGTTAGGTTTCGAGGGTCTTGAAATACACAGGCAGTCCCAAGATTGATTACACTCTAGAATTTCTAGAAAGAAACCACAATGGTCCTCAAATTAAGAGAGGCCAAGAGAGTGAGGTGCTGAGGAATACCTGGTCTTAAGAGGGGCTAGGATACCTCAACCTTTGTTAGACACATAAATATTTCAGTTAGGGGACAAGAAGTTCTGGATTTAATGGTAGGTAGATTTCCTGGGCTTGGAGACTTGCTGTGACACCTGACAACGACAGAGGAGGAGGGATTGCCTGAAAATGGAGAGGGATAAGGATTTCCAGGGATGGTAGTTGGGTCAGCATGATCTAAGAATGGAGAGAAAAACTCAGTGACCAGCTTTACAGGCGTGGCCACATTTCTCCATTAATGAAGCTTCCATCGAGGCACTTTCCAGAGATGGAACTAGAACATATCACCCTGAGTGAGGTCACCCAAACCCAAAAAGACACACATGGTATGTACACACTTATAAGCAGATATTAGCCATATAGTACTACAAACCACATATGCAAAGAAGCTAAGTAACAAGGAGGGCCCAAAGGAGAATGTTTGAATCTCACCCAGAAGAGGAAATAAAATAGACATTGAAAGTGGATGAAGAGAGGGAACTGAGCTGGAGAGGGTGTGGGAAGAGGAGTGAGAGTGAGGATCAGGTGTGAGAAGAGAGGGGTGAGAAACGGAAAGTCTGAGAGAGGGAAGGAAAAATGATGGGGAGCATTGTTGGGACAATCTGGATGCCCGGGATGGAGAAGGCTCCTAGAAGGATACAGAGTGAATCTAGCTGAGACTCCTATCATCAGGGGACATGGAGACTGAAGTGGCCACCTCCTGCAAGGCAATAATTCCAGTGGAGGGATGAAAACACCAACCCACCCGTAAAAACTCTGACCAAAAATTTACCCTGCCTACAAGATGTGCAGGGATAAAGATGGAACAGATTATCAGGGAAGGGCAAACCACTGACTGGCCCAACCTGAGACTCATGGGAGAAAGACAACCACTGACACTATTAATAATAGTCTCCTATGCTTAAAGACAGGAGACTAACAGAACTGTCCTCTGAGAGACTCCACTCAGCAGCAGATGGACACACATGCTAAGTCCCACAGCCACACATTAGTCAGAGCTACAGGAGTCTTGTGGAAGAGTTGGAGCAAGGATAGTGGGACCTGGAAGGGACAAGTACTCCACAAGAAGACCAACAGACTCAACCCACCTAGGACCATAAGAGCTTATAGAGACTAAAACAAAGAGCATGCATGGACTGGACCTAAGGTCCCTACACATATGTAACTGATGGGCAGCTTGGCCATCATGTAGGTCCCCTAGGTTGTGGAACAGTGCCTGCCTCTGACCTGGACTCTTTTCCTTCTTTTGGATCACTTTTCCCTATCTGGCCTCAGTGGAAGAGGATGATGTGCTTAGTCCTGAAACAACTTGATGTGTTAAAGTAGGTTGAAAGGGTGGTGCTCTTTTCTGAATAAATGGCAAGGAGGGGAAGGGAAAAAGGGTGGGAGGACAGGACTGGGAGAGAGGAGAGAGAGGGGGCTGCAATAAAAAGTAAAGAAAGAAACAAAGAAACAAAGAAGAGACTGAAGTTAAATGGCATCCTAATCCAAATTGACCTAACAGAAATCTGCAAAACATCCCACTATAGAATACACATTCTTCTCAGCTGCCTATAGCATTTTCTTCATGATTTGTTATGTGTCAAGACCCAGAAATCAACAAACAAGAAATATTTGACACAACACTGTATTCAATCTGATCTGAGTGGATTAAACATAGATATGAATAATGATAAAAAGTGCAGAAAGTGTACAAACTCCTAGAGATTAAAAAACAACTATTGAATGATTATTAAGTAACTAAAGAAATGAATAAAAAAGCAATAAAGACAAATCACTAAAAAGTAATGAAAGTGAAGCACATGACTGCAAAGACTTTGATACATACTGAGGAGAATTCTTAAAGGAATGTTCAGTGTACAGTAAGAACATCAAAAGACTAGATAGATCTCAAGTTAATATTCACTATAACTACAACTACAGTCCCATAGATATCAAACAATAGATAAATTCATATAAAATGTGCTACACATAGACAATGAAATATTACTCAGCTGTAAAAAAAATAAGAAAAATAATGAAATCTGTAGGTATATGGATAGAACTTGAAAAAAAATCAATAGAGAGTGAGGTTATTCAGGACTTGAAACAATATGCTGAATACTCTCCTTCATATGTAAATCCTGTCTTCAGGTCTTTTGTTTTACTTGGAGCAGAGATTTAAGCCAGAAAATGACAGAGCCCATTGGGTTGGAAGCATTAAGAGAAGGAAAGTACTTGATGGTAGGTTAAAGATGGATCACAGGTAGAATATTAGGTTTTGAAATTCTGGGTTATATAGGGAACTAGAAGCTTACTGTCTCACAAATCAATTAACAATTTTAATTGATGGTATACAGAACACAAGTGAGTATGGGAGGATTAAAGGACACCAGGGAGAGGGTATGGCGGTGAAGGGATAGCGGTGTGTTCATCAAAACTAGGGACCTATATAAATCATTTATTGGCACCCACGAGTTACTAAGCCAACTTTAAAAATAGATTGAACAGAGTTACCTGCATGAATGAATGACGTTAGTCCCAGAAGACATGGGTTATTATGGAAATTGTAATGCAAGGCATGGACTACCTTTCTGAGAGTTACAGGGCAGGGCAACACAAGCATCTCTCAAAGAACACAGGTTTTTGCCCCTGTTTACCTACAATAACTACACAGTAAAATCTCTGAATACACCTCAGACTTTGGCTATAGTACATTGAGAAGTAAATGTTAAATAAAACAGAAAACTTCCTTCCTGATGTCTAACTATCATAATGCTAGAAGATGCTGGAAAGACTGCTAGGTTCTTACAAAGAACTGGACCATGAATGGTACAATGCTGACTTGACAGGCAAGGTATGCTTCCTTATTCCAACAGTGGCAGTACTACTATGGTGTGGCTGGCCAATTTATGAGTAGATTTGAGGCCTGGTCTGCAGGCAGAGTCTCACGCCTTGTAATCACAATCGTCGAAATCCTGTGCCGAAGGAGATGATAGGTCCTAGGGTACAACCTACTATTGTTGTACTATTGTGTTATCAACTTGTCTCATTACTATTTTGTATATACTCATAAACCTAAGTTGGTTTCAAGCTTGGTCAGAGGAGCTTCTCTTATAATCAGCCTTGGCGGTTCTCAAAAATCTAGTAACAAAATCTCCACATGGTCCAGCTATACCACTTCTGAACATTTATCCAAAGGTCTTTTTATCCTACCCTAAAGACACCAGAATATGCTTATATTCACTGTGACTCTGTTACCATATATAGGAAATGGAAGCATCTTGCATATTGTCATGTGGCAAAAGGATAATAAAATATGGTACATGTTACACAACATAATTTGTATTCATCTGTAAAGAAAATTATGTTATGGGTTTTGCAGGTAAATGGGTAGGTTTCAAAAACAAAAACAAAAACAAAAACAAAATTATACTGAGTAAAGTAACTCCAGTTCCCAAAGGCAAAATCTGTCTGTTTTCTTATATGTAGATTTTATCCTTGAATTTTAGTTCCCTGTATTTAATTTTGCGCATCAGTGGAAGTCAGGAAATTAGAAAGGATTCATAAGAGGGAGATGCCTCTTAAGGACAGTGGAATAGTATAATATAGGTAAAAGAGAAAATGGTGTATATTGTGGGGAAACATTTAAGTAGGGGAGATTTGAGAGGCTGGGGTGACATGAATTAGCAGGGGTTGGTTTAAGAAACCATATGAAAACCTATTATCTTACAACCCCAATTAGAAATGAATGCAAAAAGCACTCCAAAGGAGGATTGAAGGGTCAGATAAAGTCAGTTTCTCAACAACATTTCCAGTCCAGATATGACACACATCCTCAAGTATTGGGTAGGGAGGCTTCAGAAGCCTCCAACTGAAGCTTCATACCAATTTATCAATAGATTACAATTTTTCCTACCTCATACTTTAGATTCCTGGCAATCATCATTCTCTAAATTTGACTGTTATGCTAGTGAGCTTTATGTCAACTTGACACAAGCTAGAGTCATCTGCAAGGAAGAAACCTCAATTGAGAAAATATCCCCCCTTAAAATGCAACTGTAAAGCATTTTGTTAATTGGTGATTAATTAGGGAGAACCCACCCTATTGTGGACAATCTAAATCCTCTGGCTGTTGGTCCTGGGTTCTGTAAGAAAGCAAGCTGAGTAAGCCATTAAACAGCATTACTCCAAGGCCTCTGCATCAGATCCAACCTGCAGGTTGCTGCCTTGTTTAAGTTCTGGTCCTGACTGCCTTTGATGATGAACAATGATATGGAAGTGTAAGTCAAATAAACTCTTTCCTCTACAACTTAAAAAAAAAAAAAAAAAGAAGCCTCCACTACAGGAATAAAGCTCTTAACAGACCTCTTACTGGTCTACCAGATTAGAGGATAGGACCTGATTGCTGAAGAAAGGCACATCTCAGTTTCAAGATATATAGAGAGAAAGCAAGCTAGAACTGAGTTAGAAGGTTCCTGAAGGTTGCAATTTAGACTGCTGGTGGGAAAAGGCTTCATTGGTCTTTCAAGCTGTGAATAATACTAAACAACGACAACAACAACAACAACAACAACAACAACAACAACAAATCCCAAAATATAAAAAACACAGCAACAACAACAACAAAACCTGGTTAAAAAGATATACTTACCAGTGTCATAGTAATGCAACAAAACTGTGCTTGAGTTAGCAATCAGCCTTACTCTGAGATGCATCTCTTCCCAGTGAAGAGTGGTGAATGCTGAGACTCATGCCTTCACAAGTTATGACATTAAATTAGAGATGAGAGCTCAGCTCTTAAAAGCTAAATACATCAAAAACAGTGACATTGTACAAAAAGGGCCAAAATTATGGTGGATAGGGTAGAGGGCCTTGGAACGGATGCCATCTTTTAGCCCTAATAGAACCATTTCAATCATGAACTCACAGCAACTGCAGCTGCCTGCACTGGAACACATGGACACGACCTATCCAGGATCAGTCACAGAGGATAGAGCTATTGAAAGACTTTAGGACAGGAAAAAAATTCTTTCCAATTGTGTATCTACAGGTTGTGGATCCCTGTTGTAAGGTTGAAGTCTGGTATTCCTGGATAGCCTCTGAACTCAGTAATTGATGATGGATTCCCTTTCTGAACTGGGTTCCATCTTGGCCTAATCTGAGGAACCATAGATCCCCTAAGGAGCATCACATAGCCCTCATTGAAGATTACAAACTACACCCTTTCTTGTTAAGAAATCTGTTCAACAAGCACATGGAGGTTCTTGGAGGTACTCACCTTATGCTAATAAGATGTTTTTGTGTCTTGGCTTTCAACAAATGACCTTTTTACAGTACCTGGAGATTCTCTCCCACCCATAAGATAATTAAGTCCTTCTTTTCCTTCTTATGATAGGGCTGTTTTGTGACATTATAGATTAAGTATCCCTGGTGCTCCTAGCCCCAGTGAATCAAACACATTCATGCTTGAAACCCCTTCCAAGGTTTATACTGTGCCTGGTTCATGAAAAGAAAGGCTTGCTCTCTTACTGCACTCCTCTTCCATGAAGACCTGAGACTCATTGATTTTGGGGAAGAATCACTGCTGGATGCATAGGGCTTGAAGGCTGGTCAGACCCCAAAGGTGGTCCTGTGGTGGCAGCCACTGAGGCTCTCTTCTCTATGAGATCAGTGCTGACCACTGGTAAAACACCCACCAGGTTGCATTTCACCTGAGCTACTTTCTGTTGGTTTTTGAGCCTCTGCCTGCTTCCTCTGATGTGCTTAAAATGGCAGCTTAACAAAGAGTTATGACACTTTTAGTATTATCACAGGCTTTGGAACTCTGGATATTCCACTGTCATCTGACACCTGCAATCCCTTTTTAAAAGAGCTACCTGTAACACCCAGTGGAAAACTCATTTCCACCTCTTCCAGGAAGGCTGGGAGCCTCCCCTATTGCAAAGGCCTCCCCTATGTGCTCTGAGCCACTCTTGAGTAAGAAATGAGAACTTTGATCTCAAGGTCTCCCCCTGTTTCCAAACAGAAGTAAACATCCTCTGGACTGGCTGCTGGTCTTGGAGGAACCCAGCCCACTCCTGGACTCAGAATGACAACAGGCAAACACAATAAGGCAGAAACCTTAATTAATCACTCAGACTACCTTGGTTAAACATGGAAGTCACAAAACAAAATTACAGAATCATGTGGGAGAAATTTGTAGAGAAGAGGAGGGGTGTAAAAAGTAATAGGGATATAGGACTTTGGATGGGGTAATAGTATGTATTATATACCTGTGTGAATGGGCCAGATAAATTTAATTAATTCTTTAAAGAGTGTAATTAAAAATATGGCTGAAATGTATTATGTATATGTGTGAAAATCTTAAAACAAAATACACAACTAGTCTACAGTAATAAAAGCATCTAAATAAAGACAAATTTGGTGCTTAGTCCATTTTCTACTGTGAAATATAAATCATGGTTTCGTACTCTCATCCATCCAAGTGACTCTGTCCTCCACAATTATCAGCATGAGCTCCAACTAATATATTCCTCAGCAAGAACG
Organism: Acomys percivali; assembly: GCA_907169655.1. Taxonomy (NCBI): domain Eukaryota; kingdom Metazoa; phylum Chordata; class Mammalia; order Rodentia; family Muridae; genus Acomys; species Acomys percivali. Next base: position 11,215,800 of record OU015743.1, on the reverse strand, counting down.
TGTTGTGTGAGAATTTCAATTACCACCACCTGATCCTCTGCCTGTCATCCCCTCAGCAATGTCCACTGGAAACAGACACCACAATGGAAGAGCAGATATGTCCATAGTATTTCTGTTCCTGATTGTTTGTTATCTATTCAGGGCATCACAACAATATCTCTGTTTACTGTTTTTTCCCCTTCAAAAACAAGCACGCTGTCATTTCTCACAGTGGTCAAATCATAGAAAAGGATCATGAATCTGTTCATTCTATTTTATTTCCATTTTTCCTTTTCACTTTAACACACTGTTTGAAAATGTGTTTTCATGGTCGCTATTGCCAATTTCTCTCCTCTATTCTCTGCTGGATCCTGTTTGGCAAAGTGATATCTTGCCTCAACCTTCACTATAACATTTCAATAGTTTCTGTTTTATAGCTCTCCTCTCCTCAAATTCATCTATTTTACTTTAATATTTTATCTTTTGATAGTGTCTTACTATGTAATCCAAGCAGGCTTTGAACTCACTACCCCTGTGGTTCAGCTTCCCAACTGGTTCCAATTCCAACATACGTTTTCCTCTGTTCCTTCAAGCTCTCCACTATTTTATTACCACTAGAAAAGTTGGAAATGTGCTCCTTTTGACCTGTACTGTCATTGCTGCCTCTCATAGGCTGGACTCAAGCTAATAAATAAAATGAAGAAATCCTCTTGTTTCTTCTTTTGTTTGTTTGTTTTTGTTTTTCCATTTGTTTGTGACAAGGTTTCTCTGTGTAGCCTTGGTTGTCTGGACACATATTGTAGAACAGGCTGGCCTTGAACTCATAGAGAGCCGCCTGCCTCTGTCTCCCAAGTGCTGAGATTAAAGGCTTGTGCCACCACTGCCCAACTTTTTCTTGTTTCTTGAATTCCATTATTGGACCAAATCTTCAAATCATTCATTAAATGACATCATTAGTGAAAAGATCCTAGTTTTTACATAGGAGATTAATAAATTTGCCCTAAAAATACTTGACACATCTTTTGCTTGCAGCTGTTACTTTGCATGTACCTCTTTCATTTGTTAGACTGATTTGTACTAAAGACAAAGGCATTGTATTGTTTATTTTAATTTCTCACCTACCTACATCAATATCTGGCTCGTGTATGTGCATAGAATATATCTCTTTTAAAATCAAGACTCAACTCGGCGCATAGTTTGGGTTCTGATACCCTAGCTGAGGTCAGCACACTGTTTGGGCTCAGAATCATTAGCTCAACTAAGCTCAGGGTTTGGGCCCCAGGACCCTGACTGAGCTTGGTGCACTGTTTGGGGCCAAAGACCCAAATGGGACTCGGTGCGTGGTTCGGGCTCGGGTCCAGAGACCCTAGCTGAACACAGCACATGGTTCAGACACTGAGATCCTAGCTAAACTTGGTGCTCGGTTTGGCCCCTGAGGCCCTGAGACTCTGATTGAGCTCAACGTGTGGTTTGGGTGTAAGACACTGACTGAGCTCAGTGTACGGTCTGAGTCCCAAAATGTTACCAGGTACCACTGACCAGCAGAGCATCAGAGCTCCAGGACTAAGGAAATATTGGGAAGACAGGGAGTAGAGTCGCCCTCACAGCCCCTCGGCCCAACCTGCATCAGTCCCTGGAGAGCTCTGGTGCCACAAGGGGATCCAGAAGGCTGTGGACACTTTGGCCTGACCCAGTGCACATTCTGAGACCCAGGACAATTCCAGGACCCACAGTATAAGGGATCTGGTGATTACTGGCTGTGAGAGATCCAAACAATGGGGCTGGCCTCCTGCCACCCAGACTAGTGAAGCATCAGAGCTTTTGGCCTAGGAAAATTGTGAGAAAATGAGTGAATCTATTTTCAGACTCCCTCCACCCACCTCTGAAAGCTACCTACCAAAAACAGAGATGGCAAGATGACTAAAAGATAGTGTAAAATCATAAAATCATAAACACACACACACACACACACACACACTCACACACACACACACACACACACACACACACACACACACACAAACAACATAGTGTCTCCAGATCCCAGCTAACCCAAAGATCGCAACCCAGAGAACTCAAACACAAAGGAAATACAAGAAAATGACCTCAAATCCTTAGTAATGAGGATGACAATGGAGGAAACAAATAAAATTCATAATCAAATGCAGGAAAATGCAGCCAAACATGTGGAAGACATAAAAGAAGCCTATAGAGAGGCACTGGAGAAATTTCAGGAAAATACAGAAAACCAGATGAAGGAAATCAAACTGTTCAAGCTCTGAAGGCCTATAAAGAAGCAATGGAAGAAACTCAGGAATATACAAACAATCATATGAAAGACATCAATAAAACAGTTCAAGATCTGAAGATGAAAATAGATTCAATGATAAACACACAGACAGAAGAAAAAGGGGAATGGGAGAGCTCAGAGAGGAAGGTGAGCAAGACAAAGGTGAGCTTTTCTAACAGAATCCAAGAGATGGAAGAATGAATCTTGGGTCTAGACGATACAATCATAGATCTTGAATCAGCCATTAAAGAAAATGCTAAATCTGGAAAAATCCTGACACAAAACTTCCATGAAATCAAGGACACCATGAAAAGAAGAAATCTGAGGATAATAGGCATTGAGAAAAGAGAAGATGCCAGACTCCAAGGCCCAGAAAATATTCTCAACAAAATCATAGAAGAAAACTTCCCTAATCTGAAGAAAGAGATACCTATAAACATACAAGGAGAAGAAGAAGAAGAAGAAGAAGAAGAAGAAGAAGAAGAAGAAGAAGAAGAAGAAGAAGAAGAAGAAGAAGAAGAAGAAGAAGAAGAAGATTTATGACAAAAACAGATTTTTAAAGAATAGTATGAAGCTTTGGATTTGAATTTCTCTTGTTTTGTGCCTCCCTGGCCTGACCTATATGCACACAGCCAGCAAACCAGCAGAGGTGAGTTAGCTCCTATCCCAAGGAAGCCTGTGGGACACCCAAACAGTTTTGGACTTAGATCTCTCTGCCTGATATCCACTGGACTGGCCAAACTGGGATACAGCCAGTGAACCAGCAAAGGAGGCTCACGGACACCCAAGCAGCTTTAGGCTTGGATCTCTCTCTGCCAGTCTCTGACTGGTTGGCCCATTTGGCTCATAGTGAATCAGCAGAGTTGAGTGGGGCACCATACAGAGGAGGCCTGGGGGCACCCCAAGAAGGTTTTGGCTCGTAGGGCTCTCAGCCTGCTCCTCTCCAGCCTGACCCAACTGGAGACACAGAAAATGAAACCCAGCAGAGCTGAGCTGGGAGCAGGCTCCAACAGCAATTGTCCTCCATCGTGAGGAGGCCTCTGGAAAGGCCTAGTAATCAGCAAGTGGGGGGCAGGGAGCGCTACTGAGACTAATGCACCAACCAAGGACCATGCACAGTGAGGACCTAGACCCCCTGCTCACATGTATTCTATTAGCAGCATAGGCTCTTTGTGGATTCCATAATATGGGAAGTGGGGGCTGCCTCTGACCTGGACTCTGGTGCTCAATTGTTGATGACTTCCCCCTTGTGAGGATGCCTTGGGTGGCTACGGAGGAAGAGGATGCAGGCAGTCCAGATGAGACTTGATAGGCTTAGGTCAGGTGTTAGGGGAAGAGGACTCCACCTTTCTAAGGACCAAGGGAGGAGGGAAAAGGAGGATAAGGGAGGGACAATGGACTGGGAGGTGACTAGGGAGGGGGCTACAATCAGAATGTAGAATGAACACATTTTTAAAAAAGCATAGTATTAATAAATGTAAAATTCTATCTGGATATGAGCAGATGAAAAAGAATGAAGTGACTACTATTTCCAGATACGAAACCCATGGCCATTATAACTTTTACTCTGTGCTAAAATATGTCAGGGCAGCATGCATAGCACAGACATGGACAGTACTTCTGTATGAATCTTTTTATAACAACAGCATTTCTAGTTTGTTATTATGCATTTGTGACATGACTACATACAAGGATAGGTCACTTTTTCTTTGGTTTTATACCCCTGAAAAGTAAAATACTTTCCAGTCCTTAGAGCCTTTTGACGTCCATATTTGCTGTTTTTACTTTCCACCAAATATTAAGGTTCATTTTATCTTGATGGTTTTCCAAATTGCCTTTTAGCCCATGAAAAACACAGTAAGCAACCAATAAGGCATCCTTCATCAAATTTGCATGATTTTGATATTCTTCTGCCTAGTTTACATCTCTATTTAAGTCACAATTCGAATATTTTCATTTCATGAGTAGACTTAGAACCAAGAAATAGCCCTGCAGTCTTTAATGGTCATAGAATTTATCCTTAGGTAAAGTTTAAAGGAAATTCTGTATCCCTAAAGAACTGTACCCCAAGGCTATTCACTCCTAGCACACTGAGTCACACCAGTTCAACTAGATTGAGCAGCACAGTTTGCAAAGAAATAGTCTTGTATGTTCCCTTTTAAAAATATTCCATTTATTTTGCTAATTTAATTATCCAACATGCTCATAGGCTTCTTAATGAAAGTGACATGGCCATCTACTGGTGTCTGTGGACATATGCTTTCCCATATATGAAAATATCATAAGCAAATACTTCAATTTTATTATAGCAGCAACTCTGTAAAAATGGTTTTTAATTGACCGGATGTTTGAAGAAATGCGAATGAAGCAATATAGTGTTACATATTTATACATTACTTATGTTTCTGTATGATAGTGAGAGAGTAGTGAGTTACTGTAGAATGCCAAAGAGAAAGAAAAAGTGAATTAAGTAAGGCATGCAGAGACACATTTATAGTTGGAATTGGTCATTTGAGATAACATGGACCTGGCAAGAAATAGTCCAGTAGTTGGATGTGGCATTTCCAATCTGTTTTCAGACTTAAGGATGCTTGTAAAGGCTACCAGAGACAAGTTAGCTCTGTTCAAGAAGACAGTCTGAAAGACTCTGCACAGAGAACCATTCTTAGAAAAACATTATTATCTCTCTAGGGAAATAAACAGTTACACCCATATATAGAGTGATTTAAAGTAAAAGAGGCAGGCATAATGAATTAATGATGTAGAAATTCACACCAATGTAAGAAACTTAAGTGCACTCAAGAGCTTAATAGATCATCAGCCAAAATATGGCTGAAGTGAAATGACTTCTTAAAAATATGAAGGACCTTCTAAGATAAGTCATTTATATTTCATGGACTGTTGGTGCCAAAACATAAATACTGAGATCATCCTGACCTGCCCAGGGCCTTTGTACTCTATGCCTATGTATGAATTCCTATCAGAGGACTGGGGATTTGCCAAGCTTCATATAAAACTGCAATGACTTTTGAGGCCACTCAGGCCATTCCATCTACTCAAAAATGAAATTAGGCTCCTTTTTATAGGTTTGAAGCCATAGAAATTTGACCTCTATCTAGCACATCTTTATCCATCAAAATTATCAATACTGTGAGTAAAGGGTAGAAAGTTTAGAGTCAGTCACCAGAACATATAATTTGTAAGGTCTTTTATCAAGGTTTCACAGATAAATTGGTTTTGCAAATGCATTTAGAGAGAAATAATTAACTTTGAGGGTCAAAATGAAAGAGAATATATATACATACATACACATACATATATAAGATGTTCATTCCTTATCATGGACTTTTTTCCTCCTTTTCATTTCTGTTCACTTATTATATATAGGAGAGGGTCTTTCCTTATGCAAGTACAGAGACGTTAATTTACACTAATTAAAATTATGTCCTAAGAATGTCCAATATTAGCTTGTCAGGTACAAATATTTCCCAGTAGATATTTTACTCTGTATGTTCTCAAGTCATGTAAACCTCATTTGCCATGTGTTACAGACCTAAAGATAAAATGATATCTCAATTATAAATACAGAGAAGAATGGGGATAAGAAAACGATGTGAACATTCTAGAAAATGAAAAACTTGATGGAGTAAAGAAAGAAACTACTTCATGCATTGCCAAGGTAATTATCACATGAACTAGGTGGAGAAAGTAGAGAGGAGCAATGCAAAGGATATTGATCTGTGTCTCCGAATTCTCACATTACAAGAGGACATTTAACTGTTTATAGAACTTGGATTTTTTTTTTTCTAAACTGACAATTGAGAATCAGAGATGTCAGAAACATTTTGAAAGTCATGCTTCTTACTCTTTGGAGTTTCAGAACAGTGACTCTGTTGCCTTATTTTCCCCAACCCATCCCCCCTCCATCAAAGGTCTAGTGCAGCAGGAAGTTTGGTGCAGCACAGTGAGCCAGCACTCACAGACTTCTTCCTCAAGTGATCTTCTATCTTTCACTGGCAAGGCACCTCAGCCAGCTCTGAGGCCGGACACCCCATAACCTTCAGGAGTAAAAAACGGTCCGCGCCAATAAACCCAAGGTTCTGTGAGGTACCTAGATCAGCTCTTTTATATTGCTTTACATTTTAATGAAATTTTATTGAATGTATGTGCATATTCTTAACAATGCCGAATCTGTATGAATAATGTAAACTTTAAATAAAAACACCTCAGATTTTGCCTTGAGATTTCACTAGCAAAAAGTCCCAAACTACAGTCTACAACGATATTTTTATACAGTAATTTTGCAAGACTTCTCACATTTAAGAGACACTTAAACTCCGGTGGAGTTGTTTGCTCACTCAGGTTGCTACAGAAACTTGGTTTCATATGGTTTTGTTCTTTCAATTTGTTTATATGATAGATTACAGTGATGGATTTCAGTACATTGAACCATTCTGGGAGAAGAGGAAGAAGGGGAGCTATGATCCGGCTGTAAAGTGAATAAAAAAAGAAAAAAGAAAACCTTACAGTGAACCTTAATAGTTAATAGGACACATACATAAAACCTTAAAGCAAGTAATATCATTTTTTTCTACACATAGTCATGTAGTAAATAATTTAAATTTCGTGGGATATCTACTTTTTCATGAAAGCCATGAAATACTACAATTGCAGTGTAAGGTCAGTCAAATTATTAATTAGCACATATGTGTACTATGTTCTTGGAAAAGTTTATTTAAACATATGCATATTTTAGTATTTACATAGAAGTCTGTATACAAATATGACTTTGTCTTTGATTATGCTTTTCTGACATGTCTAAAACCTATTGAATAAAAATGTAGAATAAAGAAAGAAGGAGCTAAATGGAAAAAAGAAGAGAGGGCAGAAGAAAAAGGAGAAAAGAAAAGATGGGCAGGAGGGAAAGAGTGAGGGATGACCAGACTAAGTAAAAGGAAACCCATGGACTGTTATTTAATTTACACAAGAGTTGGATGGATACTGATCTGGGGCATTTTTCAGGGACCAAATATCAAAAAAAATTAATGCTCATTTGGTTGAAAATAACTAATAACTTAGAGACTATCAAACAAATAGGGTGAGGATGAAAGGAACTTATTGTTTTTCAAGAACACCAAGAATAAAATTCTTCTTCTTCTTCTTCTTCTTCTTCTTCTTCTTCTTCTTCTTCTT
>OU015743.1:11185387-11200011 GCA_907169655.1 Acomys percivali | reverse complement strand
CTCCTCCTTCTCCCTCTCCTTCTCATTGTCCTTCTTCTTTAAAAAATTTAAAAAAATTATCCTTCTTTCCTACATTACATCTTCATTGCAGATTATGCCCCTTCCACCCCACTCAGTTCCCCCCCCCCACCTCACTCCCTCAGATCCATTCCTCCTCTATTACCCTTCAGAAAAGAGCAGACCTCCCAGGGATGTCAACTGAACATGCTGTAACAACTTGCATTAAACCTAGTCACAAACCCTCATATCAAGTCTGGATGAGGCAACCAACTTGGAGGAAGAAGGTCCCAAGCACATGTAAAAGAGTCAGAGACACCCCTTCCCTCTACTGGGAGTTCCACAAAACGCCAAGTGACACAAACATTGGGTGTAAACAGAGGACATGGCCTAGATCCATGCAGGCTCTGTTATTACTGCTTCATGATTTGTGAGCCCCGTTGTGCTCAGTTGATTCCATGGGTCATGTTCTTCAGGTGTCATAGAACCCTCTGGCTCCTACAATGCTTCCTCTCACTCTCCCACAGGGTTACTTGAGCTCTGCCTAATGATTGGGTCTGTGTCTTGACATCTGCTCCCACCAGTGGCTGGATGAAGGCTTTCTGATAACAGTAATGCAAGACACTGATCCATGAATATAGGAATCACGTTTCTTCTTTCGATTCATCAGATTTCTATATTTTTCATAATGAAGGCAGAATCTTTGTGAAAGAAAGAAGAAATCAGAAACAACTACTTACATGTCAAAGAAGTTCTATGTCATTATCTTTTTTAACTTAAGGGGAATTATCAAGTTAAAGTTGGTCATTAGACTGCCATATCTTCTAAAAATGGCTGAGTAAATACTGATACTGTGTTTACTAATTTCTAAGGAATTGCCTTCTAAAACTCAGCCATGTGAATATAATGGCATGTTTTGGATAATTGGTTCTTTCAGAAGTAATAATGTCTAAAACAAGTTATATTACCAATACTAAGAATCGAAAGACTTTACACTCCACAGAACAACAAAATACGGAACTAAGGTTCAGAATTCAGGAGGTTCTGTCTGTATATGGGTCAGAATAAGAGTAAAGTCCTTCTAACACATTAAAGAACAAAATGTCATCTTTTTGAATTATGTGTTACTAAACTGTTCACCAGTATAAAATCAAACACTTTAGAAAGAAATACAATAAAATCAGGTGAGCACATGTAAAATTTTCAGTGCTCAGCATGTAATGAGAAAAATGTCAGTGCTTTTCCATAAACAGAAAACAGAACTGAAATCTGAAGAATAATCAACAGGAAAATACCTAAAAATAGCAGAAAATATAGAAGGAAAGCAAAGAGTTTAAACAGCTGGTGTAAGCATGCTACATACATTTATTATGCACAACAAAATGTAAGTATTAAGATAAAAGATCAAAAAAAGGTAAAAGATCAAAAAGTTAGAAAATATCAATATATTATCTAAACTTGTATAACAATTGAGAGAAATATAATAAATTCCCTCACATACAAGATAGAAAATACCACGCTCTCTATACACATCATAGAGGAAAAAAATTGCAAGAACAATTTAAAATACTTTAAGAGAATTATTAACATATATGCTAATATTGTCAAAGAAATTTTAGCAAACTGAATCTAACATCAAGATTAATAATATTAATAATTCATTAAAATTATTCAAGGGCATCAGCAGTGCCTTGTGTCTTACAACATAGAACTAAGACTTAATTTTAGTTTGTCAAATGTGAAACAAAAGATAATTTTTCAAATGGATGCACTATGCACATAAATAAAGGTCATTTCATGTCAGAAAGTTAATTTTGTGGCTGATAGCTTCTTAATATATGTAGAAATGGGATCTATTTTTAATTACTTACACCATATTTTCAAAAAGTGTTTGATCTACATAAACAGGAAGAAAAACATTCTTTTTTTTTTGTTTTGTTTTTCTGTTCTTGTTATTGGTTTTTGTTTGTTTGTTTGTTTGTTTGTTTGTTTGTTTTTGAGACAGGGTTTCTCTGTATAACAGAGGCCTGGCTGTCCAGGAACTCAATCCGTACACCAGACTGGCTTTAAATGTCCTGCCTATGCTATCTGAGTGCTGGGAATAAAAGTGTGTGTCAACAAACCCAGTGAGAAATATTTTTACATAAAAATTTTTTCATCTTCTGAAGATTCCATAAAATATTGAATAAAATGTTTTCATTCACATATCCACTTCATCTCCTTTTAATAAAAAATTTTGTGTTATTTACACTTGTGTCCTTATTATTTTTATTATTTGAAAAGTTATTATTACATTTATTTATTTGTTTGCATGTGTGTGTGTTTGTGTGTGTGTGTGTGTGTGTGTGTGTGTGTGTGTGTGTGTAGGTGGAGGTCAGCTTTCAGCAATTCATTTACACCTTCAACTATGTGGTCCCCACTCAGCAAATTCAGGCTTTTATGTTTGCTAAGAAGGTGCATTTATCTATTTGGCTATCTCCCTGTCCTGAACAATTGGAAATGGTAATTTCTTGTGTATTTGTGAGTCAGCAATCTAAATCTAAGATAACTATTTCATTCATCTTCAATTAGCTTTTTGATATTGCTAGTGTGAGTAGCAGTGAAATGACTGATAATGTATACTATAGTAGTATATTCTGTGATTCTTATATTTTAGGATAGCAATAATCACTACTTATATAAAACTCCCACTGTTCCTGAGTTTTTCTTTCCACTGCTGAGGTTACAAAAGTACATTATCCCCGTGTACCTGACCCTGGCTCAGAAAATAACTCTGCTCCATCCCAACCTTCACCAGCTGCTCTGCCCCTAGAGGCTGCTGTAACATATAAGTTTACAGGATGCAGCGAATTAATTCTCTGTGGGGTTAAGGGTATTATAAATATAAACATAGCCTTTTTGCTCCCTCTTCCTTTTTCTTCACTTATCAAATCAACATTTAATTTTTCCATAAATTATTAAATTTAAATAAATACAAATATATTTTTGTCTTTGTGTATATGTATTAATGGTGTGTGTGTGTGTGTGTGTGTGTGTGTGTGTGTGTGTGTTTGTGTTTCTATGTATAAGAAAAAACATGCTCTTGCCAAGAAGTTGGTGTAGTTTTCAGCAGACAACCTTCGCTGTCAACCCTCACCTTTCTTCTTTGAGACAGGGTGTCTGTATTATTTACCCCTGTGTATATGACAAAAACTGACACCCGAATTTCCTTGGGTTTTCTTTATTCCACGTCCAACTAAGCGTAGATGTCCTGAGATTACACATTCACCCAACGATGCCAGCTTTACGTGGCTTCTACAAATCAGAATATAGGTGATAAACCTTGTGAGAAAAGCACTTTATTGACTTTACCATCTCTGCAGTTCACTGTTTATCCTGAGTATGACTGCCTATGTGTACATGTACAAAGAACTGTCAGTTTTTAAGAACTGGGTGCAGGATTTTTATGATGATTCACACTCTATACAAAACTGAGCTTCTTCATAACAAGGTTGTAATAATTACAATGTTTAACAGGCAAAATGTGTGATTAGTTAAGGAAGATACACTTAAAATGAAAAAAATTTAAAAACAAGTCATGGGTAGTTCATTTGGTCATTACATTTCTTTCCTTCTCTTTTTGTTGAAACTGTAAATGCACCCTCAGTTAATAAACTGGAGACCATCTAATCTACAAAGGGTTTTATCACTTTCACTGTTGGCAGAAAATTAAGGTATTTTTACCTTGAGGCTATCTCTCAAGGGAAGTTTGGCAATCGTTTCATTTTTTAAACATTTTATTAATTTATTCATATTACATCTCAATTGTTATCCCATCCCTTGTATCCTCCCATTCCTCCCTCCCTCCCACTTTCCCGCTACTCCCCTCCCCTATGACTGTGATTGAGGGGGACCTCCTCCCCCTTTATATGCTCATAGGGTATCAAGTCTCTTCTTGGTAGCCTGCTATCCTTCCTCTGAGTGCCACCAGGCCTCCCCATCCAGGAGACGTGGTCAAATGTGGGGCACCAGAGTACGTGTGAGAGTCAGACCCCACTCTCCACTCAATTATGTAGAATGTTGTGTCCATTGGCTAGATCTGAGTAGGAGTTCGAAGTTTACTGCACGTATTGTCCTTGGCTGGTGCCATAGTTTGAACAGGACCCCTGGGCCCAGATCCGTTCATCATAATGTTCTTCTTGTAGGTTTCTAGGACCCTCTGCACTTCTTAAATAATGAAGGTTTACCTGAATTGGGAAAGTAATAGAACAACAAATGCTATGTATGTTAGAGATCAACAAGAGAAAATAATCACAAAATGTACCATGTGAATTCACTAATGTGTTCAGGTTTCTAGAACACCTGTAAGATATACCAAAAAGAATAAAAAGGATTTAGGAATATAAGTTAAATGTAATGTTTAAATTGGAATAAAATAAAATATATGTTTATTCCAGGCAACCCCAGGATAACACTTGCTGAACATTGCACTGATCTTGGGATCTATCAGTGTTATATGACAACCTCCCAAAAGACACAGATTATCGGACTATCATTTCTTTACATAGTGTAAGCAAACATATTTATTTTAATTTTTATGTCAGTGTATCTTCATTTTCTTTACTGAAAAACCTCTGGCAAAATAATAGGTCTCTCATAAACAATACCATTGCATCAATTTAAACTTTACTCACCACTGAGACAATTATTGCAGTTTATAGTGCTTATAATACACGGAATGGGTTTAGTATCTGACTTAAAGTACATTTTGTAAATACAGGGGAAATTTAAGAAATTTTCACTAATAACATTTATAAATTTAAATTATAATTGTTACTTAAGGGTCTGTGCTACGTTTCTCTGAACAGAACACCACACACACACACACACACATACATATTTTTTTAAAAGTTTAGGAGCACAAAGAGACAAAGATTTCAGTTTTGATTTGGTTTCTCTACAGAAGTTCTCCAGTGAATATGGCATTCATAGACTCCAGTTTCAAAATAACAAATTCTTTTGTTTCCCAAACACCAAGCCAAATAATAGACTGTCAACTTTATTTTTAACATTTCTATAACTATAACCTCTTTTGTATAAAATAAAACCAAAACATTATTTTAGAATATGGAAATTTTGATGATTTTTCTCTTTTTGTCATTTAAAAATATATTTTATTAATTTATTCATATTACATCTCAATTGTTATCCGATCCCTTGCATCCTCCCGTTCTTCCCTCCCTCCTGCTTTCCCCTTACTCCCTCTCCTATGACTGTGACTGAGGAGGATGTCCTCCCCCTGTATATGCTCAAAGGGTAACAAGTCTCTTCTTGGTACCCTGCTATCCTTCCTCTGAGTGCCGTCAAGCCTCCCCATCCAGGGGATGTGGTCAAATATCAGGCACCAGAGTTCATGTGAAAGTCAGTCCCACTCTTCACTCAACTGTGGAGAGTGTCCTGATCATTGGCTAGATCTGGGTAGAGGTTCAAAGTTTACTGCATGTATTGTCCTTGGCTGGTGCCATATACTCACTTATATCTGGACACTAGCCCAAGGGGCATGTCCCATGAAAGTCTTCACTTACCAGGAAAGTGGGACAGAGAGAAAACTACCTATTGGGACTCTAGATGAGAGAAGCAAGGAAGAATGGGGAAATAGAAGGATTCAGAGGGTCTAGAAATTTACAAGTAGAAGATTATGATGGGCAGATAAGTGGTCCTGCTCAAAATATGGCACTAGCCAAGGACAATACATACAGATTTTCCTTATTTCTTTTAAAAAAATTTTTTTTTATTTATTTTTAATTAATTTATTCTTGTTACATCTCTATGGTTATCCCATCCCTTGTATCCTCCCATTCTCCCCTCCCTCCCATTTTCCCCTTATTCCCCTCCCCTATGACTGTTCCTCAGAGGGATTACCTCCCTCTGTATATGCTCATAGGGTATCAAGTCTCTTCTCAGTGACCTGCTGTCCTTCCTCTGGGTACCACTACTTCTTGTTACATCTCTATGGTTATCCCATCCCTTGTATCCTCCCATTCTTCCCTCCCTCCCATTTTCCCCTTATTCTCCTCCCCTATGACTGTTCCTGAGGAGGATTTCCTCCCCCTGTATATGCTCATAGGGTATCAAGTCTCTTCTTGGTAACCTGCTATCTCTGAGTGCCACCAGGTCTCCCCCTCCAGGGGACATGGTCAAATATGAGGCACCAGAGTACGTGAGAAAGTCATATCCCACTCTCCACTCAACTGTGGAGAATGTTCTGTCCATTGTCTAGATCTGGGTAGGGGTTTAAAGTTTACCGCCTGTATTGTCCTTGGCTGGTACCTTAGTTTGAGCGGGACCCCTGGGCCCAAATCTGCCTATCATAATGTTCTACTTGTAGGTTTCTAGGACCCTCTAATTTTTAAAATAATTTATTCAGATTACATCCCAATTATAGGCCCCTTACTTGTATCTTCCCATTTCCACTTCCCTCCCTCTTTCACCCTATTCCCCTGTGATAGAAGGGGACCTCTTCCTCCATCATATGATCTCAGCCTATCCTATTAGACCACCATGGACTAAAGCTAGACTAGAGTTGGCTCAGTGGTTAAGAGCACCGTCTGCTCTTCCAAATGGTCCCAAGTTCAATTCCCAAGCACCCACATGGCAGCTCACAATGGTCTGTAACTCCAAGATCTGACACCCTCACACCAGTGCACATGAATTTAAAAATTAAATAAAAATATTTTAAAAAATAACAAAAAGCCTACACACACATGCAAACTGAACAACTCTCTACTCAATGACAAATGTGTCATAGAAGAAGTAAAGAAATAAAGTAGGGACTTCCTAAATTCAATGAAAATGAAGGTACAACATACCCAAATTTATGGGATACATTGAAAGCAATGCTAAGAGGAAAGTTCATAGCACTAAGTACTTCATAAAGAGATTGGAAATCTCTCATATAGGCATCTTAATGACACATATGAAAGCCCTAAAAAAAGAAGCAGAAACACCCAAAAGGAGTAGATTGCTAGAAATAATCAAACTCAGGGATGAAATCAATAAAGTAGGAACAAAGAGAACAATTCAAAGAAACAACAAAACCAAGAGATGGTTCTTTGAAAAAATCAACAAGATAGACAAACCATTAGCCAAACTAACAAAAAGGCAGAGAGACTCTATCCAAATCAGCAAAGCCAGAAATGATAAGGGAGACATAGCAACAGACACTGAAGAAATACAAAGAATCATTAGGTCTTACTTCAAAAGACTATACACCACAAAATTTGAAAATCTAAAGGAATTGATGTTTCAAATAGGTCCTAGGAAGCCTGAAACAATTTGTGTTATTGTTAGCTTCAGTAGTCTATTTGACACATCTGGGAAGAAGGAACCTAACTGAGGAAGTGCCTCCATTGTATTGTCCAGTGGGAATAGCTTTGGTATATGTTTTAGTTTATTTGAGGTAGGAGGACCCAGCCTACTGTAGGTAGTGTTACACCTGGGCAAATGGTTATGAATTCTGTGAGGAAAAAAAAAAACCTGAGAAAACCTCTAAACAACATCCCTGCAATGTCTTTGCTACACTTCCTGACTCTATATCGCTGTATCAAATTACTGCTTTGGCCTCATAGATGCATGTGGATTAGAACATATAAACAAAACCCCAAAATTATAAAGATATTACATAGAGATGTGTAAAAGAAGTATTTAAAATTACTACATTCCCTTTCTTAATCAGTTTCTTTCTAACTAAAGTAGAGTGAAATATTTGTGAGTAGGCATATTGAAAAATTCATTGTTGACTAGGTTGAAGGTACACTTTTTCTATTTACTGTATTCCCATTTTCTGAAAATCAAGTGGGTGGTTTAATTTGTGTGTTAACAGAGGGTAAAAAAGAAAAAAAATACGATGTCTGATATCTTTTAAGTAGCAGGAATTAGATTCATTTGTATCTGTCAAAGGATGTGTTTGGAACAGGTTGTAGAAGCCTCCATCTAATAATAATCATTTCTTGAAAAATGGAAATAGAACTTTGTGAAGTCAGAATTTAGCCATCCTTCATTATGAAGGAGATAATTTTAAAGAAAAAAATTATTCCTTTGTAGTAGATAGCCTGGATCATAAACCTTTACTCCTGACCCCTTCATCTGGTTAGAAATTGTGGGTTTTTCTGAATGGAGCAAGGGGGTATATAGGGAGAGTTGCAGGTGTACCCAATGGAAAAAATAAGAAGCAAAACATTAACAAAGGAAAAATGTGTATAAAACTGTAATCAGAAAACTTGGGGAGTATGCTGTGGAAGTTGAAGTGAAATACATTTTCAGACTGACAGCTGGAGTGACAGCTAGAGGGTTTCTTTCCTAAATATTCTGGATCCTGGCAAAAATCTCAAACTCAAACTGTAAAGAGATAAATACAGACACTTTGTACTGAACTTGGGGTTGTTACCTTGAAACTGAAAAATAATAACAACTTACAGAGTTTCCCATACCTAGACTGGAGTGACAGTAAGGCTGTATGTCCATGACAAAAAAGAAATAGACTATTGATTTCATTTTGTGAGCCCTCTAAACAAGAGGATTAGATCACCACAGAGATGATTTTGAAGATGGCTTGCCTAGAGATCCCACCGGTAGTGTATTGGGGCAGTAAGATGAAGAAAATGATGACTGTTGACAGAGAATAAATGGGAGATAAAGGATGCATAATGTTTAGGACAGCCTAGTAATGTGAAGCTAAAGGTTTGCTCTCTGTTAAATGAAGTATAAAAACATTCACATTGGGAAATACTTTTTACTTCAAGGTACAAAGTATTGCATCAGCTTTCTGTGCCTAGTTCATACATATGATTTACCACAGAGGAGAAGATTAATTTCTGGGGTACAATTCAGAATGAATGAATTTCTTGGCAGAAAATGAACCCTAACCCAGAAAGTACTAGAAACCTGATATTGGTGTCTGTTTAGAGTTAACCCACAGAACTGCCATTGTACAGTGTGAATTTTCAGCTGAAGGCTTCTTTATTTCCACCTCAAGTATTTTGCCCTCAGTTCTGTTTCTGTACAAACCCTCTGTGTTAGGAAAATCTTCATACTGTGAGTCATCAGTCATTTTGATTACTGCCAAGTATACCCATTACCCTAAAGTGAGAAAAATAATATATCACACATGACAAATTCAAATCCAATCTTGCCAAAAAGAAACATAACAATAGCTCAGTTAACCTACGGATGCTTATGGCAGATATGTGCATTTCATAGGTAAGGTATATAAACCACAGTGTTTCAGGAAAAGAGTAATTTAAAACAGATCAATGTAAAGCAGCTTTGCAGAGAGACATTGATTGTTTTCTTTTACTGCTGAATTGCTACAATATTTCCCCCATTAATTTTAAGCACTGCTGTATCATATGTTATTTCCAGGAAAAGAATTTGCTTTTTAAAAATTGTTTAATTAAAGACCCAAGGGAATGAATTCACTCTCCTGAAAATTAAGTGTTTATAGTAAGATATTAACTCCATTACATACCATGACTTTTGCCAATTTCTTTGTTAAGAATTAGTTTGCTACATATGCAAAGGCATCATCTGTCATCATCAGTTTCTCCTGCATTGATGTAATTCTTGGAAACCTGGCCATTGTTCACAAAATCTTCTGTAAAATTTACATTAGAGAACTGAAGTATAAATTCATATTCAAAGATACTATTGCAAACATCTCAGAGTGAACATATTACTTGATGACCATATTATTTTCTCTACCAGGAAATCTTCCTTAAAATTTATTTTTAAAAAATCACTGCTTCCTTTCCCTCATGATGACTGGGTTATCAGCTAAGGGCTCTACCATTCTGTATAACAAATAAGATGACTTCACCTCCCATACTTCTCAAAAGGAATATTCCTACCATGAATGCAAGGTGTGTGTGTGTGTGTGCACTTGTGCGTGTGCATGTGTGTATTCATCAGTATGTTAAATAGTTTTCGAAATGTGTTGGATGAAAGTGGTGTCTCAGTCATTGAGTCAGTAGGAGATGCACATCTGTAGCTCTGGTGCTGGGTTGACGCAAAGGTCCTTGTAGCCCTAGAGCTCACTGACCAGCCAGTCTAGTTGATTGAGAAGCTTCAGGCTGAGAGATCCAAGCAGTCATGCACACTACACAAATACAAGTATAAAACAACAAATTTAAAGTTGCTAAACACCATGTCAAGCTTTAGGTTTTATTATTTTTCTTATACCTAGGAAAAGGTCTTGCGTGCATCATTTTGTAATCTGCATCTCTGTTCAGCATCTGGGTTTCCCTTTCTCCCTTTCTACCTTAATAACAATGTTATGTTACCACATGCCATCATTTCCCACTGATCATCTTTAATGAAGACTGCTCCCTGCATATTAAGTTAAAGAAACATTCACTGGCTTCATAAAATAGACTGTTTTCTTGAGAAGTATGGCCACAAAACTTCCTTATCTTCAGAATTTTACTGCTTTCTTCTTTATTTTATATATATTTTTTTCTCTCTGTTTTGGTTAAGCTTACTCTTTTTGTCCTCACTCATTTTCAAAATTGAACTCTTCACATATTTAAACAACTTTCTTTAGCTTCAAACCTGAAATGTTTTTAAATAAATATTTTGAGGCTGTGTTTTTTTATTCCCCCTAACATATTGAAGATGGCAAAACTTCAATGCCAAAAGACAGAAACAAAACCAAGAAGGCTGCTGCACAATACCAACTGGCAGTCATTCAGCCAGAGCGTCCACAAAACCCCACCTTAAGTTACCCACCATCACTTGGTGAGTACGATTTCAACAGAAGGGTTGGTACAGGCTAATAATATTCTAATCACAGCAACACGCCATTTTCTTTCTTTTTACACTATTTTTTCATTTATTTGGTTGATTGTAATTTATTCCATTACATCCTGATTGTTATCCCTCACTCATAACTTCCCGTTCCCACCCTTCATCCTTCTTCTGCCTTATTTGCCTACCCTAGACCTCTGGAGGTAGGCTCTTACCCCACCTTCTGACCACAGCCTATCAAGTCTCATCAGGATAACCTGTATCCCCCTTCCTCTGTGTTCCCACAGGACTTCCCAATAAAGGGGAAGTTATCAAGTCTGACCACCAGAGTTCATGTCAGAGGCAGCCCCGACTCCTGCTCAACCTTGGAGAATGAGCTGTCCATCTGGAGGTCTAGGTTCTCTGCATTCATTGACTTTCCTTTGTACATCAGTTTGTGTAGCTCTCCCAGGGTCAAGATCCACTGGCCTTGTTGGTCTCCTTGTGGGGCTCCTGAACACTCAGAGTGTTGGGTACTGGCCCGCTGGAAAAAAATGAATCAGGGTTCACCTGAAAGAGGGAGTGGGGATTGAAATTAGGACACCGAGATGCGAGAAATAATGAATCAAGTCAGGAAATTTCTGATCATGACTCCCTTTAATGCGGACAAGTAAGACTTTGTATAGTGAGGTCAATAGGATCTAATCTGATCCCTCTCTCCCTAGCTCCCAAGACAAGAAGAACACAATAGCCTGAATAGCTCTCTGTAAGAATTTCCTATTATTGAGTAGCTCTCTGAAAGGATTTCCTTAACCCTCCAGGTGTTTCTCAGTAGGGATTTCCCTACTTCTTTCAAAGGTAAATAGTCCAAGGAAGGCCTGGAACACAAAGACCTCCTCAGATAGAGATCAGCAGTTGGAAGGTCACAGCATGGAGCCTAAACTCGGGATTTCTGACTTGGCAGAATTTAGCAAGGCTTCCCACATCAGAGTCCTTCCATCCAACTCTCAGTGCTCAGCCCAGACTCCTGCCGTGAGTGTGAGTACCCTCATCTATCCTCATCACTCAAGTCTCTCAGAGGACATCTATGTTGGCCTAATATCCATTTATAAGTGGGTGTATACCATGTGTGTCTTTCTGGGATTCACTCAGGATGATCTTTTCTAGTTCCATCCCTTTGCCTGCAAATTTCAAGATTTCCTTGTTTTAATAGCTGAGTAATATTTCATTGTGTGAATGTAAATATGCCATCTTCTTATTTAATTTTTCATAGTAAGCATGAAGCCAGTTCAGTGATCTAGGTCTGCACCATTTAATGAGTAGTGAGACCATTCTTGGAACTTCCTTCATCTTTTTAAAATATTTTTTACTAACTAAAGTTGTTCTAGTCAACCACTGCCCACTTATAAGTCACTGTCATGTTTACATCTTTGGCTTTTGTTTTGCAGCATAGAAAATTTTACCCAGGCTTTCTGTGTGTCCAAGGGCTTGTAACTATCAAGTGGAGCCTGAAGGGCTTACCAGAAAACAATGACTCCATCTGGCTCTGAATCCTTCTAAAGCTGAGATTCGTCGTGGAAGGGAACAGACCTTTCTCCATCTATGTCTAACTGTTGACAGGCTCAGTTGCCTGGAGACTTCATACAGGCCCTTGAAGGTGCTGTGAGCATGTGGTTGAAATGTCTGCGTCATAACCTGAATACAGCACTTGGTAGTTCTCCCTACCTCCTGGCATTTTATGTCTTTCTGAACCTTCTTCATCGATGGTCCATGAGATGGAGAGATTGGGTTATATATGACCTGTTCATGACTGAGCATGCAACTGTACATTATTTTCTGTGCTTTGAGTATCTTTGCATCTCTGCATTCACTTCCCTTGAAGGCAGAGAGAAACCTCTCCAATTAAGAGTCAGAGTGGCTTTGGGCTGTGGGTATAATCGTAAATATTTAAGTGGCTCTTTCATGCCATGTCAGTTTAGCTAAAGAACTATAGTAACTTCTCTTCTTGGGACCAAGACCTCCTCAAACACATGTTTTTGTATGTTTGTTTTCTGTTTTGTTTCTTGGTTGGTTCTGTTGTCTTTTTTTTTTTTTTTTTAATTTACAATGCCAGAAATGTATTTCTTCCTATGGAACAAGTCTCAAATTCAATAAGAAAGCAGTTAGTACCCATAAAACAATCATGCCATTAATCCCATTATTGCACCAGGGGGTACATCCTGCTTGGGATTTCTTTCATAGGACTCACAGTTAGGTAAGAACATTAATATGTTTTTAGCCTTGGGAGCTAGCCTGCAGAGAAGGAGGTTTCAGCTTAGTGCCCTCTTGGTTTCTTAATACCTTGTAACAATGATTTTTTTTTTTGTTTTTTGTTTTTGTTTTTTTTGTTTGTTTGTTTGTTTTTGTTTTTTAACATGAGGGCTCTGAAGTTTAGCTCTGGTAGGCAACAAACAGACATAGAAATTTTCTTTTGGGGGTTCATTCTTGGTCCTGCTTAATAGCTTAGCTCATGAGATAGTACATACCTTTCACTGAAATGTTTGTTTGATAAGTAGCAGCTTCTAATAGCAACTTTATTTAGCCACATAGAACAACTCCCTTACATATTTTAATTGGTTTACGTAGTAGTAGATTTCCCTCTCTCTTGTCTAAATTTAATTTTGTTGACCTCCTCTCTCTGTTATGTCTCTCGTATCACAGTGTGTGGTTAGGTGAGTGGAGTGCCTGCACTAGACTCAGGCATTTGAATAACTGGTTTTCATTTGTTGGTTTTTTTTTTTTTTTTTTTTTTTTTTTGTGTGTGTGTGTGTGTGTGTGTGTGTGTAAACTGAGGAGTTGTGATCTTTCTGGAGGAGGTGTCTTACTAGGAGGCAGATTGGAGATGTAAAAGCCTCATGCCAGTTCCTGTTCACTCTCTCTGATTCTTGCTAGTACCAAGAGATGAGTAGTCAGCTTACTGCTCTAGCCCCTATGTCTCCATCTACCACCATAGACCCCTATCCTTCTCGAACCATAAGCATCAATAATCTTTTTTTCTACAATTTAAATGGTCATAGTATTCTATCATAGGAACAGAAAAGTAACTAATATATCTAGAGAAGACTGGACAGAAAGATTGAAACATTTATTTAGTTTCTTTTTCCTTTCTGTTGTCACAGATGACTGCCAGCAATTTTTGACAAAGAGAAAACCTGAAAATACTCCTGGAAAACGTAATATTCCAAAATATAATCCCTTTTACTAGGCTGACTCAGATTTATTATGTGGCTACCTTTACATTAATATTAACTAGGGCAATGTGAAATGGCCTAAATTAAGCCAGTAATTAATTAAGCATAGGAATAATATAACCAACAAGTAGTACTTAAATAATTTTACACAACAATTACTGAAGGCCAATTATCTCCAATCTAGCTTCTTCATTCAATTTTCTTAATGCTCTTTATATAATGCAAACATGAATATACTCTTCCCTTCCTTTCTTCCTTCCTTTCTTTTTAGTTTCTTTTCAGTAATTAAAAAAATATAATTAAAGTATAATAATATCATTTACACTTTTTTCCCTTCATCTCTTTCTTCCCACATACCCCCATTTACTTCTCAAATTCATCCCTTGATTTTTGGTTTTATATATATACACACACACTAAATCTCAAGGTATACTGGCTCTAGACAAAGAACAATACTATCAAGTGCAAAGAGAAGGAAAAGTTGTCTTCTCCATGGAGAAGCCACTTAATTGATGACTAAAAAAAGAAATACCAAGTAGTCTGCTCTGAAGCCATATTCCGCAAAACAACACTAAATTGGTTTTGCATGGATCTTCTTCTTCTTCTTCTTCTTCTTCTTCTTCTTCTTCTTCTTCTTCT
>OU015743.1:11169382-11185377 GCA_907169655.1 Acomys percivali | reverse complement strand
CTTCTTCTTCTTCTTCTTCTTCTTCTTCTTCTTCTTCTTCTTCTTCTGTTCTATACTGTCTTAGTATCCCTGGCTAACTCAGAACTCTCTATCTGTAGTCTTCATAGAGATCCGACTACTGCTGCTTCACAAGTGCTGGGATTAAAAATCTGTACCACAATGACTGATCCAATCTTTTTCATAAACCATGCAGATTCCTATTATGTTAATGTGTTCTAATATCTTAACAAAGATTTAACAAAAGTTAAGCCATGCCTTTCATTTTAAAATATAGCAAAGTTACATGTAAAATGAAGGAAGATCAGAAGCATGTGCCTGTATCTTCAGCACTCAGGAAGCAGAGGCATATTCTGTGAGTTTAGAGCCAACCTAATCTACATAGTGAGTTTCAGGCCATCCAGGGCTACACAGTAAAATTCTGTGTCAAAATACAAAATAAATAGATAAATACAATATAAATATTAGTTCTAATAAAGAATATAATAACTACTACCTTTTAGCATCATTACATATGTCAGAGATATTGCTGAGTACTCTAAAATCATAATATACCCAATGGGAGTCTGATTCTCTTTGGCAAAATTAACTGAATTTGAAAGGTAAGATTTGGACAAATTCTAAGAGACAGATGGTTGGATCAGATTCATGGGTTTCTTACCATATCTTTTAACTGAAAACTTTTTCTCCCAGGAATAGGTACAACTCAGAGAAACCTAGAAATCATTTCATCCACTTGGTTACATTTTATATAGAGAAATAACTTTACAGAACCATTTGGTTTGAAAATCAGATAACACAGTCTGAAGAAAATTTTACGCAAATTGTATGTGTTCTTTATATATGAACTAGACACAGTGCCCTAATTTGAAAATGTTAATAAAAGAACTTTGTGCTGCAAATATTTGTTATTGTTTTAATACAAACAAAGGAAAAGATGCAAGGGTTAATTTATACACAATCAAAAAGCTAGTTCTATATTGAAGATAAAGACTATATGTCTGATCCTAGTAATGA
Source organism: Acomys percivali (assembly GCA_907169655.1). Classification (NCBI taxonomy): domain Eukaryota; kingdom Metazoa; phylum Chordata; class Mammalia; order Rodentia; family Muridae; genus Acomys; species Acomys percivali. The sequence goes on along the minus strand of OU015743.1, from coordinate 11,184,363 downwards.
ATGTTTTTCTTGAGCTTCTTATAATTCTTTTACTGAGCTGTAAGTAGGTACTAAAGTCATTATGAAATACCCAAGCTTGTGTGTTTTGCTCTTTCTACCATATGGCTTGAAGCATATCAGCCATTTTTTTCTGGTTGATTGAATAAGTACTGAGTTATAACATGCAGGTCAGAAAAAGAATGGGATTGCCTTAGAACATTTTCTGATAATATATGTTTATAGTTATTTTTCCTTGTGGCTAGAGCCACAATCAATGCTCTTTTTCTGGAACTGATATTTCCCCTGTACTTTCTTAAATAAGGTGAAATGAACAGCATCCTCTAAGAGGAGGCAATAGTTATGATTTCCAAGGTCTTCAACCTGGGTATTCTCAGACCAGAAGGTACTTGGACCCTCTTGCATCTGTGATAATATTAAGATACATTTCCAGACAAATTGCAATATCTCATTTGTATATTTCTTAGTATCTTACAGGAAGAAACATCACACACTCTAAATAAGAAAATATGTTTGGTTCTACCCTAGGTCTCTTGGTTATCCAGCTTTGGCTTCAGGTCACCCGGAGAGAATTAGATGAGGACAGCAGGGAAACACGGCCCACTTAATCAAATAAGCAGGGCTCACAGGGTTTCACAGAGACTGCAGCATGACCCAACACATGCCTGTCACCTACAGAAGCTAAACTATGGTACAGAATATCTTGGAATTAAAGTCACAGATGATTCTGAGATAACATGTGAATGTGGAAATCAAACCCAATCCTCTTGAAGAGTACACACTTGTCTTAAACATTGAGAGATTTCTCTAGCCCCTGACCGTGGTCTCTTTAAAGGTAGTAATTAGATTTTACTGGCTCCCCCAATTTTTTTCATTCCTTACTTTTTAAAGACAAGGATTTTAAAATATCCCTGGTTATCCAGGAAGTTGCTATGCAGACCTGGATAATCTTGAACTCAGAAAATCCATCTGCCTCTGCTTCCCAAGTGCTGATGAACAAGAGTTCAAGACATCTGCTCGGCTTCCCTCCTTCCCTGCTATCCAGTGAGCAGTTTAGCTGTGATACTGTTCTTTTACCAGGCTGATCTCCCTGCTGTGAATGAGCAGAACAAATGACTTCTTCTTCCCAATAAACTGAAAACACAGAGCAGAAACAATTCAAGGACAAGGCAAATGGGAACATAGCACAGAAAAGAACATTAAAAGAACAGTAATTAATCATTAAAAGAACAGGCAGTCATAGCTCCTTTTTTTTTTCAGTTACAAAGAGCAAAATAATACATTTGAATGTATAAAACCAATTTCAGTTTGAGGGAAAGCCAAAAATAAACAAAAGATTAGAGCTAAAAATCAATTTTGAAAAATTATTTTTAAAAATGAAGGCAACATGTAAAGCATGAACATAAACATAACTTCACAAGTAAAAGTGCCTCTGAGATTGAGAGTGTGGATCAGATATAGCTACTGGATCTAACTAGCATGGACATTTGATTTTGTCTTCATTTATGGGATTGTAGAATTTTAATGATTATATGACATACTTTCATGTATTAATATCTGTATTTTCTAAATATGCAAACCATAGCTAAGAACATCATTATAATTTAATTCTCATATAGTCTTTCATATACACATTTCAAGTTGGTCATGCAATGAGTATTTAGATGTAAAGCTAATGTATTAACACTATATATTACTATGTAAATACTGTATAGAATTTGTTCATTATTTCAGATAACAGTTGGCCAAAGTTTCTTCTTTTCCTTCAATTCTGTTTTTGATAATTACACATTATACTTCAAGCCACATTGGTTTTAATTATATTCTGTATATGACTCAATCATCACAGTGAGACTGACCATCAAGTTTCAGACTAAACTATAAATTAGAAGTAAATTTCATAATCTATTAGACTTTTACAAGTGCTATAAAAAGTCAGGTTATAGTTTTGATGATAGCTACTGAAGGTTGGGAAATTCAGCTTTTCTCTTAATGATGTCCGTGTACCCCAAATCTGTTCTTTTAGTCCACTCATGCCCTAGAATAAGTTTCTAATGCAAGTCCATGATCTACCTCCTGTAGTAATAATCTGTGCACCGTGCTCTATGTTTGTAAACATTTTGCTTTTATATCTTATATCTCAACAAATGGGACCTCAGTGAATTCTTAAATAAATCTCTTAAGTCGTTTCTGTTATTAATTTCTCTCTACATTCTTAATAATGATGAATCAAAATTACTGGTCTCTTTTATGGAGATGAGGTGACTTTTTCCTATGTGGATAGGAAAGTTTCTGATCTACAAAGCTCTACATTTATACTGGTTTTCGAATGGAACTCTATATTGTTCTCTTTATCCAATCAAGGTGGGCTACTGGTTGATATCAGCAAAGTTTCAAAGTATTTAGGTTAGGATCCTAACTTCATAAACTAAAATTCCTTATAAGTAAAATAGTGTTAGTACATTAAACTGATATTTTTTCAAACTAAGATGTTCATGTTCAGCCCTTATAATTGTCAAGAAACATACAAATTACCCATCATTTTATGTGCTTCATGTTTAATTAACTTATTTGATTACATGTCTTTAAAGCAGAAACATAATGGCCTACCACAAATACAATGCCAATTCAAATTCTTATTAACACAGAACAGCTGAAAAATTTTTTTTTATATTTGACCTGAATAATTTCATATAGACCAGACACATTGTGATATTTGATCTTTCTTTGTTTTTAGGGGATTATGGGCTCTTGTTAGAATAGTGTCAATGTAAATTTGAATCAAGTCACCCATTTCTTTAACATTGTCCTAATATTTGCTCAAAGGGCAGATAAAAGAAGACTATCCTCTTGCCTGATATTTACTCAAGGCAGTGTCTGAGGCAGCCTTCTGATTGGCTCTACAGTTTCTCTGGTGCATTATATACAGTTAGTGCTCACAGGGATTAGAATCACAGAGAAAGTTAGATAAACTAATTACAATTGTGTTACTAGACATATTAAATACAGTCAACTTGTCATACAGTGAATTACTAATGATAGGAAATAACCACTTGTTTTTTAATTTTTTTCCTGTTTAATCCTCTGGAAGACTCTGAGACTGATGCTACTGGCATCTGCTTTCAATAAAAAAGTACAAAATACACAGGGAGGTTAAGATGCTAGTGGAGAGATGGAGCCAGAGAGAACAATAGGATGAACAAAAGAAATCTGTAAGTTAGAGTACAGATAGTACCTTTAAAATACAATATGCAGGGTCAATAAAAATGAAAAGTGAAATAACAAGTTAATAAGAGTAGTTCACCACTCTAAATTCATATAAATAGGAAGAATTCTGAATTTAAATTTGAAAATACTTTGTATATTAATACAATTTTGAAAGTAAAAAAAAGAATTTAAAAAAAAATTTTTTTTTTGAGACAGGGTTTCTCTGTGTAGCCTTGGCTGTCTAGATTCACTTTCTGAGACTTTCACATGACCCTAGAGTTAAATTTTGTACTATTAATACTTTTCAAAATTCATAACTCTTCTGATGTCTCCTGGTTCTAGTTTATTGTATAATCCAGGGGAGTGATCGGCGGAAAGGAAGAAAGAAATCAAAGTACACTATAAAATTTAGAACACAGCCTACAGAATCACCTAAGCTGGGCTCAATAGGGGCTCAGAGAGAGTGAAGAAGCCGATCACGGAGCCTGTGTGGGTCTCCGCTAGGTCCTCTGCTTCTGTGTTACAGCTTCATGTTCTTACTGACTCCTAACAGTGGGCATCCTGATTGCTTGACTCTGTTTCCTGATCTTGGGACCCTTGTCTTTCTACTGGGTAGTTCTTATCCAGTCTTGACATGAGGTTTTGTACTGATCTTATTGAAATTCGTTATGTTGTGTTAAGTTGATATTCATGGAAGTCCTGCTCATTTTTCAAGGGAAATGCAGGGGTGGATTTCCAGGAGAAGGGGTGGATGGAAAGAGTGGAAGGAGAGGAGATTGTAGTCACTTTGCATTGTTTAAGAGAGTAATAATTCATGTTATAGAAAAAAATAAAACATTTGAAAAGATCAAAAGGCATAAGAAAAACAAATTTAACAATATACACCTAAAACTAGACCTCATAAAACCCAAAGCTAGTAATGGTAATGGGTGGTCCATGTTAAGGATGCTCCTTTGAATGATCTGTTGGCTAAGACCCTTTAGATATTTCCCAGACTATCCAATCCTCTAAGCCAGGGGAAGTTCCTTTTACTACTCATGTCATTGAACATTCTGAGTAGTGCTGGATACCAATTCCAATCAGCAACCTGAGAGAATATTTTATTCAGAAATATACTTTCATTTCTTCATTAAAATAAACCATGCTTTGGATTTATATCTTGTGGGTGAATTGTGAACATGAGTATGAGATGAGCTTGATTTAATTTGTCTGGAATATGAATGTTATAACAACCATTGAAATAGGGCTTCTGGACCTTGGCCAAATAGTAAAACAACCTGATTGAAATTTATTTTTCATTATGTTTTAGTTCATTTATATTGACATGGCCATAGATATAGATCTCCGTGAATAGACTAGCCACAACTCAGCACAAGGCTATTTGATCCAAGAATAAAAATTAAAATATAGATGAGTTTTGTCATTGCAACATGGATTTTTATCTTAAGACAGTAGAACTCCTTTCAGTGTATTGACAGCATAACGTGACATTACTTGCAGAGCTTTTCAATATTCCATAAACACCAAAGACCGACAATTCTTCAACTTTGCATCATGAATCATCCAGCTCAGGGATAAAATGTACTCCCAACATTTTAATTATTTGGGTCTATTGCCAAGCTTTGTTCATTATTATTACTTTAAAGCTAGAAAGATACATTTTTCTAGATACATATTATAACATAATATATGTATATATACACAGATAGGTAGATAGATAGGGAATGTATACAAATATGAGGTAGAGGTGAATTTCTCATACATTTAAGTGGAAATATGAAATTAAGTAATTAAAATTCTCTATAATTTATTCATAAATACCTTAAAGATCTTCCTTAATTCATGCTTTTAAAAAGTTCAAGTTTCTTTTCTTTTGTTCAGAGTACAATGTCTTGGTTTTTATACTTACAATAATGTTTTTAAAGATTCTTTCTATGTGTATTATAGTGCATCTAAAAATTTTTCCACAGAATTAAAAAATATAGACCTCAGAACAATTTTTCTTATACCCCTAAATTTGTGTATCAGTGCTCAAAACTTCTTATCTACTGGAGAAATGTGTAGGAATCTTTCAAGAATTTAATGTGAAAAATAGCTACTGTGAAAATGAATTTAGTTTGCAGATCAGTAGCTTTATCTGTCCTTGGCTTATAAAATAGTGTATGAGTAATACTGATTTTTTTCCTAGAAACTTTAATATTAATTTTATTTTCAAACAAAGAGATTAAAGGAAAGAAAATTGAGACATGATTTGTTCCTTAGATTTCCTCATAGGTTGTAGATAAGAAACAAAAGAGCTTGGTATCACAATATGATAGCAGCTGAATGTCATGTAAGTCAAGATAATAGTATGGTTAATGTAGTTGGGTTCTCTTGTTTCTGTTGTTGTTATTGTTTGTTTGTTTGTTTTGTCTTGTTTCTTTTTGTTTAATGCTTAAAAGAGATATCTTGCCTGACTCTGTCAATGCAACTATCACAAAGGACCAAGACCCAATCCTGTTGGTTCTTCTACACACTTCAGCGGTGGGCCACAGAGGACCTGTGCCCTTCTGTGATGTCTCAACCACAGCAGGAGCCCAGCCCTTAGAGCTCCCCCTGAATCTTTTACACCCCACCTCATGGTATGCGGAATAAACAATTCCTGATAGAAAAACCGATAAGCCATTATGTTGTGTATACACTGCATTTCCTAGTGATGCTTGGGACACAGTTCTTAAGAGAGGAATAGAAAGTCAATTTAACACAATAAACAAGGAAAACAGAGAGAGTAAATGAAATCTGGAAGGGTGGTGCTTGTGCTGATGAGGCAGCTTCTTAAGAACCATTTAAACAAAGAATTTTTGAACAATGTTCTTCCCTCCCTCCTTGGCTTTTTCCACAATTCATTATGTATTTATTTTTACACGTTTACAGAACAAAATCTTAATAAGAAAAGATGTAATTAAAAATAAAAATACCAGGTGAAAGTGGCTCACACCTTTAATCTCAGCACTCAGGAGGCAGAGACAGGCTGATCTTTGTGTGATCAATGCCAGCCTTGTGTGAAAAGTGAGTTCCAGGAAAGACAGGACTGTTACCCAGGGAAACCTTGTCTCAACAAACAGTAATAATAATAATAATAATAATAATCATCATCATCATCATCATCATGAGGAGGATAAAAAATAATTCACAAGTGGAAGGAAACCTTGAGCTAATTTTATTTTTATTGCGATGATGGAGACTATGACAAAATTTGGGAAGGAGAGGAGTTTAGCATACACATTATTGTAAAATGCAAGTCCATAACTAAAAGATGTCAAGTCAGGAACTCCCACAGTGACAGAACCTAGAGGCAGGAACTCAAACAAAAATTATGGAGGAATGTGGTTACTGGCCTTGTTCTGCCTGACTTGTTTAGTCTATAATTTTATGCCACCCAGGGCCACCTGCCCAAGAGTGATACCACCCACAATTAGCGGTACCTTACGACCGTTAATTGGTAATAAAGATGTCCCAAACACCTGCCTGCAGATCCATCTGATGGGTGAAATTCTCACAGTTCAGGTCATTTCTTTTCATATGAGCATATCTTGTGTAAAGTTGATGAAAACTACAGAGCATATGCATAAACAAAATGGCATTATTTATTTTATATCAACAACCACAAAATCATACTAGACTTTGATAACATTAAAAGAAGTTGGTGTAGTAATAGTTGCAAAATACAACAGCTATAAAATTAATAGTAAAAGCAAAGGACTGGCAACCAAATTTGACAGGCTGGGATAATTATTAAAGAGGTATGTCTCATTCCTGGCACACATAAAGAAAGCCTGTATTTCTCAATAACATATTTTAGGGTAGCAGTACTCAAAATGTATTATATTTCCATGTATTTTTCCTCTATAGTCAAAGTAAGATAACTCTGTGATAATATGAATGCTGAAATTATTTTCAGAAATGTGACCAGCTGTAAACCATTAGTTTTTTGTGTGCATAAATTTTTTTATTAATTTATTCATATTACATCTCAATTGTTAGCCCATCCTTTGTATCCTCCCATTCTTCACTCTCACTTCCCCCTTACTCCCCTTCCCTATGTCTGTGACTGAGGGGGACCTCCTCCCCCTGTATATGCTCATAGGGTATCGAGTCTCTTCTTGGTGACCCGTTATCCTTCCTCTGAGGGCCACCAGACCTTCCTATCAAGGGGACGTGGTCAGAAATAGGGCCCCAGAGTTTGTATGAAAGTCAGACCTCACTCACCACTCAATGGTGGAGAATGTCCTGTCCATTGGCTAGGTCTGGGTAGGCGTTCGAAGTTTACTACCGATGTCCCATGAAAGACCAGGAAAATGGGTCAGAGGAGAGGACATCCTATTGGGACTTTAAGTGAGAGAAGCATGGGAGAATGGGGAAATAGAAGGATCCAGAGGGTTCTGGAAACCTACAAGAAGAACATTATGATGGGTGGATCTGGGTCCTGGGGTCCTTCCTGCTCAAACTATGGCACCAGATCATTAGTTTTAAGGGTGAAAAATTTAGGACACTTTTTCAAAGCAGAAATGTGATTCTAAAATAGTGAAGGCTTAGTTATGTGAAACAGAAAAACAAAAGCAAAAAAAAAATTTGAGTTTTATATATGAGTTTCTTATTACATACTCAAAGTTGAAAAAAATATTGTAGAAAGTTAGCAATGAGGACAACACTAGAGTTGAGTTATTGATAAATCTAGACAGTTCCAAAGGGTTGGAAGAAAACTCCATATGTGTGTAGATATTTACATAAGTTAGTACTTACTTTGGCTTTGTAAGTAAGAAGGCTGCAGTTTTGCCTTCAATTCATAGCTGGTGTGACATGAGCAATTTGCAAACTGTCTTGAGTTACAATGTGAGCATTTTTCTCAAAGTTAAACAATAACGGGATAGCTGGCCAACAAATATTTTCTCATTACATATATAATTCCTGGGTTTGTGAGTCTACTTTTTTCTATCTCTACCTGATATAATGATATAATAACCATGAAAAGCTTTAGCAAAAGATATTATTAAATTATCAACTATTTTATATGTATCAACCATTGTAGTTTACCTATAACCTCAGTGGGGGTCCTTAGCAGTTGGATTTTGGTTCATTCTGTGATGGATCCTCAGAATTTAAGGGAGCTTATAAGACAGGCAAGCTGATTATATCCGTTATTTCAATGTCCTGACAATAGAATTGTTTCTTCTCAGGAGAGAAGTAAGGCTATTCACCAAAAAATTACTTAGAGGTTAGTAAGAAAATAAATAATCTTTTTCTATTTTCTTAGAAAACATCTTTTTCACATATTGCATGATTTTAACAAGGAAATGCACAAAATGAGCATCTAATGTGCAAAAAATAGAGAGGATAGGAGGAAATTATTTGTTCTATAATCAAAAAAGGTTATTTGTGCAAGAATTATATAACACTATATAAAATATTATATATATGTAATATACATCACACTATTGACCCTAATCCACTTAAAGTTGCACAATAATATCAGTACACAGAAACCATGTCTTTTATATTATATACTCTTAAAAATTTCCTAGCTTTCATTTAGATATCTTCTTTGCAATTATGTTCCACGAATGGTTAAATTGTAATTATTAAATTGCACTTCTCATTAAGAGTGCACTAATTTCCATTGAGATGTAGTTTAGATTTGGTTTCACTTGATAAGATTTAATTCAAAAACACTGATTGGTAATTAAAGGCATAGCACTCTATGTGGAGCAGAACACTGCGGCTGAAGGTTCTCTGCATTCTTTCAGTTTCAAATAACCTTTTTCTACCCATACAGGGAACTGTGTTGTCTTAATCTGATGCAGACCACATTAAAATGTTGATAGATTTCAGTTGAAATATGGCTGTCTTACACAGAAAATGAAAGTGCTGGGTAACATTTGTATTTCATTGAAAACTCAACTGAAGTCACATTTTCTACTAAATTAGTATTTGCTCTTTTCTTTGCAGCACCATTGTGAGTCTGAGTATGAAGCACAAATGTTTGGAAAACATTACTGAAAGAGTAGGTAGCACTAGGAAGCCCATACCAGTGCTGACTGAGTTTTAACTTTGTAACATTTTCATTCTTGTAATTCATAAGTGAGGAAAGAACATTCAAGAGAGTAGGTAACCATTACTGAAGTGGTTTATCTTGTTAATTTAACCTGTGTAGATAATTTTTTATTAATTAATTTATTCAGATTACAATTCAATTGTTCTCCCATCACATGTATCCTCCCATTCCTTCCTCCCTCCCATTTTCCCTTTACTCCCCTCCCCTAAGTCCATGATTGAGGAGGACCTCCTCCCCCACTATATTATGGTCACAGGCTATCAAGTCTCATCTTGGTAGGCTGTCTATTCTTTCTTTGAGTGCCACCAAGGCTCCCCACCAAGGGGAGTTCGTCAAATATAGGACACCAGAGTTCATGTCACAGTTAGTCCCTGCTCTTTGGAGAATGTGCTGTCCATTGGCTAGATCAGAGTTATCTTGGTTTTAAACCATCAACTAAGACGTATGTTACTGTTTTCAAGACTGCACTTAAAAGAGTAAAATGCCTTATGGTATGACCAGTCTGACGAATACACCAATGTATTACGTGACAGTCTTTCAAACAGCTAGTAAATAACTATTGGTCATTGAGATACATAAACACAATTTAAACTTACAATAAAAAGTGTATTCACCAACTATATAGGAAACTAACATGGTTAGGAAACTTAACTATAGAAAAATCGGGTGTTTGTGGGAGCATAGTATACATTTTGCTCACATAACTCATAGAATTCAACATCCCCCACAGGTATTTACTCAAAATTCACTTGAATGGTATCTTACTTGTAGATTGCTACTCTTACAAATTATGATGTCTATCAACTCCAACCTTTCTTAGTTTTGTCTTTTAAATGTTTCTTTGCTTCATTCATGAATGTGTACGTTTCACTTCCATCTGTTCCACATCACTAGGATGTAGATATGTATGTCAACTGTCGAATACTTATGCTACTATTATCAAAGAAAAGTGCATATAATTAATTAATTAAGTGCTCAAAATAATAGTAACAAACATAATATACCAGCTATGCAAAGCTTTGACCTGGGTGGTTCCATTTTATCTGACAACATGATGTTGTTCTGTTTTGCTATTTAGATACGTACAGCAAGAGGAACCACGTAATAATCAGGAATTATATAAATGTTACATTCATAGTGTTTTGGCTATTTGTATTTGCAGCCTTAAAAAAACCTTTCCAATCTTGGTGCACCTATGATTCTGAATGCAAATCAATATCTATCATATCTTACCTCTATCAACTTAAAACATTTAACTAGACCTAAATTCTTTTTATGAACTTTCTTTTCACATGCAACTAATGTTACTGTTAAAGATGAACAATCGGTATGCATGAGATAGTGTTCACTATCTCTTCTTTTGTCTTTCTCCATCCCGCTCCCCTTCTGTTATTCTCTCTTCCCCTTTCCATCTCTGACTCTCTCCACGTGTGTGTGTGTGTGTGTGTGTGTGTGTGTGTGTACCAAATGCATATTAACAATATACATAGGGCTTTAGAATTTTATGTGCTCAGGGAATAAATGAAATTTGTTTCCACTTAATTGTATGCAGGTGTTGTTTGTAAAATATTAATCGAAACTCCAAAAATGCATTTATTGTTATTGCATGAAATGAAATCTTTCTTATCATTTATAGATCTAGATGTGTCTGTTTTTCATTCTTATAGCTTCTGGTGCTTTAGCAATAGCTATAAAACATTTTGTATACACTTAATGTATTATATATAAAACCCAGTGTCTCTCAAATTATTTAGACTCTTAATGGCTGCATTTACTAATTTGTCCACTCAAATAAGACAAGATATTTTGCATAAAGAAGGTACTAAAATGACTTAATTTGCTTTTAATATTGAATATAATAGGTTTTTTAAAATGAGTGTATGTGTGTATCTCTATACTAGTTTGTGCATGGGTGAGTACAGTAGTTCAGGAGTTCAGAAGAAGACATTGGATTGCCTAGGTGGTGAAGCTATAGACTACCTGATGCTGTTTCTAGGAATTGAAATAAAGTCTTCTGCAAGAGAAGTGTGTGCTCTTAACCACTCTCTGGCTATTGAATGATACTGTTTCACATATCACTACCACAGTGTGACTAAGGAAACAAATATTAAACTTCTAATTCTTGGGATGGAAAGACAAATTAAACTTTTTGGATGCAGTCTTCGGTTGGCATATGTGATAATAAAAATAATAGTTACTTAACTCTATTTAAAATATTATGAAAGGACTGTATGACGGAAAATAGTATAGGAGAAGAAATTAAAAAAATATAGCAACAAGGTCTAAAATGGATGAGTTTGTTTAGAAGAAAGTAGAGAAATGAAGATGTTAGCTTAGGTGTTTCTTTAAGCTCTACAGAAACATTAGCTGAAGAGGATTGGAAATACATTTGCCTAAGTGGTTCCGGTGAAAACAGCAAAGTACTAGTAAAAGCAAGAAGGAAGAGATGGAGCCAACATGCCTGAAGCTTGATGACTTGTTTCCTTCTGTGCAGGAATCCCATATGTTCCAGTAAAGGAATGCTGACACTGCAAGCCTGCTCTTACAACCGTACTGCAGGAAAGAGTTTAAGTCATGCAGGCCAGGTTATCATAATCTGTAGAGTTATCCAGGACACTTGGACTAGTATGGAGACAAGTTACCTGAGTGTACATATCAATAGAAGCAAACAGTAATGCAACAAAGCTGGGACAATGGAGTTTTCTTCCCAAGTTCTCTGAAAAGACTCAAGAAACCTAGCCCTGTTTTATATTTATGTATCCCCGTAGTGAATTTAACATATGGGAATAGAGAAGCTTTACCGCAAAGCCACACAAAGGAACCAAACCTGACTCTATCAGAAAGTAGAGAAAATAAGGGATAAATATGTAAACTGAAAACAAGCAAGTTTAGCTTTGAAGAGTTTGGAAACATTCTTTTAATTACAAGTAAAAACTTCAGAAAACTGGTTTTGCTGTGTACAGACATGTAGGACAATTGGATTTGTGCCTCCATTATTCTTCCTAGGGGAATGAGGAAACAGAACATAGAAATGGGACGCTCGATGTCAAAAACAAATGTTGGTTTCACGAGAACAACCTACTCACATTCTTATAATTTCCTTGCTTAAAGTCATCCAATTATAAGAAGTACAATATTGTTTCCTAGAATGCTACCAATATGATAAGGAGTTAACAATAACATCATTATATTTCCTTATACTTATATTAATTTTTTTCAATAATAAAGAAACTGATATTGTGAATCTGTCATACCAGCAGAGCATAGTAACACACTATATAATCCTCATACTTTAGAGGCTGGGACAGGAACTGTTCTGAACTTGAAGCTAAGAGCCTCTTCTACTTTCTTCTACTGAAAAAAATATATCAACCTTTTAAGTTAAAGTATGATGTACAACCTTTCAACTAACATATTGTAACTTTTTATTTTTCAACAATCTTGTAGGATAATTGTATAAATATATTCCAGGTAAAATTCAAGGTTCTTCTGAGATGGTAGATCTCTTAAATGTTATTTTAAATTTTTGGAGAGTAGAGCTCATTTATTATTTTTCTCTTTCCTTTTGATTTAATCCCAACAGAAGAACTCTAAGACTTTTATAATTCCAACTAAGGAGCTATTAATGCTTCAAAATAATTTAATCATTAATTATACCAACACCCTTGAAACAATAAAACAATTCACGTTTTACCAGTGGGATTTCTGAGTTAACGGAAGGGCCAGGTCTTTCTTGGAAATTTTACTCCATTATTATTAATCTTGAAAATGTTCTTGTTAGTAGATGAACTGCATAAAAGACTTTCTAATTGCCCTAAGTTCCATTAACGTATTTTAATGCTTCATTAAAGCTGACGGATGGTACACACCTTTGATTATTCAGGTGCTGATTAGTTGTAAAAAACACTTACACCACGGAAGTGTCAGCTAAATAGAGTTCACATCTTATGATATGTTAAGTCTGTGCCTGCAAGGAATAGATAAAGACATTCTTAGAGCTCTCCAGGGCATTATTTAAGAACCATTTTTATTATCATATTTTGTTTTAGTATTTCCTTTAATGTGTGGAAATTTAAGCTAGTAGAACTATGAAAGGGCAGGTTTTCTTTCTTTAAAAACTAAAATGTATAAATAATAAAAGATGAAAACAATAAAATTTTTGAAAGGGAGGCAAATTTTATACCTTTATAGGCATCCTAAAACACATATTTGAAGTCAATACTGAAGGATCTGCTTTATAATTAGGAGGAATAAAACCTTTCTTCTTTTTGTGGTAATTGGTACCATGACCAAAAATAAAATAGGAGCAAGGCCAAAAAAAAAAAAAAAAAAAAAAAAAATCATGGCTATGAAACACATTTTACAATATCAGTGTTTTCTCTGGAGTCAGATGATTTGGGATGCCATGGCAACCAACAATCAATGAATAATATGCAATTAAGAAAGAGAATGAGTATCAGAGACTGCCCTTGAAATAGATAGAACCAGAACCAATACACTGCTTTTTTTTTTTTTTTTTTTTTGGTCTGCTGCTTTGTTTGTTGTCATTATTTTATTGTTTCCTGAAGGATATGTGTAGCAATTTTTCCTTATTTTTTGTATTTTTAACTGAAATAATAATAATTGTTTGCTAATGTTTATTAGCACAAGATGCATTAGATTCAAATTAGGACTATTTGTTTTAAATACATTGCATATTAAGCAAAGTCTGTATCAGCGAAGATTTGAGTTGGGAATGGCTGAAACCTGCTTAATAGTAATAAGGAAGGCTAATAATCCCTTCACCTTTGATTTGAAATCTTTGATATTTTTGACATCTTCGCAGTATTTATGAAGTTGCCTCCACCAAAGAGTCTTTTAAACCTTGCTCGTGATGAGGAACTTACCGACAGTATTGCGTTCAAAGTAGATTCAAGTAAATATACATGACTGTTGAAGTGAACGAAGTTGAAGATCAAAATGTTCTTCCATGGCTTTGGAACTTAAGGGTAAAAGATATGCCTGTATGCTATCGATTTCTTTAAATGTTTTGGATTTAAATAAGCACCACATATTAAAGAATTATTAAAATTACATGGAAGATACAATTTCTAATAATGATCAATAATTAAAATTGTAGTTTTTGAATTTAGGATCTCTCTTGGATTAAATTTGCTCCAATCTAAGTAGAGTGCAGAATTTCTTGGATTATAATATAAAAAATGAGGAGATAGTACATTTTGATAGAAGAATAAAGGTGAAATGAAAGTGAATTGGGAAATAATGTTCACATAAGGATTCATACAGCTTGTGTAATGATAAGATGAAGAAATTAAGGGACAAGGATAGTTTGAACAAGCTGAAGAAGTGTGCATGAGGAAGCTATTCGGGAACATTTATTCTTTCAGTCTGAGTAAAATCTATCAAAGATAATGATAGGAAGATATGAAAAAAAATAGTGCTGGGAACTGAAGTGTTAAGCAAGGGGATTGGGTAAGTTAACAAAAAGTGTGGATGAGTAAAAAAGTTTTATGAAACCTGATTAGTATACAATGTACATATATTTATAAACACAAAGACATATATATGTATACACACACACACATATATATATATATATATTGACAGAGGCATACAGATGAATGGATATATAGGAGAGGGAGAGAGAGAGAGAGAGAGAGAGAGAGAGAGAGAGAGAGAGAGAGAG
>OU015743.1:11123239-11169372 GCA_907169655.1 Acomys percivali | reverse complement strand
AGAGAGAGAGAGAGAGAGAGAGAGAGAGAGAGAGAGAGAGAGAGAGAAACAGAGAGACAGAGAGACAGAGAGAGACAGAGAGACAGAGAGAGAAGTTGAATAGATGGATTCCACCTTAATGAGAAACGCTGCTCTAGGAATATATGAGCCACTGAGTGAAAACCTCAATGCCAATCAATGCCAATCATGGAACCTCCAAAGTGGAGGTTACTGGCAATTTTCTTGGTAGCCATCATAACTAGGTGATAAGGTCTTGCTCTTGAATAATCATATACTTTGGTTGCAGAACATAGAGAAATATGTCTTGAAGAGGCCAAGAAGCTCTCTCCCTGTTAGCTAGCTTTTAGAGTTCTGGAAGCTGCTATTTAGATGGCTAGAAGTAAAGACATCAACAGTTTTATCAACAGTTTTATCAAGCCCTTTACTTGGAATATAACAATGATGACTTGCCAAGAAAAATGTGTAGCCTGGTACAATAATGGTGAGACTATTTGTGGGAGTTTAATCTCCACTCTCTTGACTGGATTTGAGGCCTGAACAAGAAAGAATTAATTCATGCTTAGTATTTTAAATATGGTAAAAAAATCATGACTAGGAAAGTCATAGGACCCAGGAGGGGACGCAGGGATATTGTTTATTAAATGGTTGTGGTGTAAAACTATATTCTAAGTATTTAGGTTTATGTATGTACATTTTTGCTGCCCCCAGCCTTGACAAGATACATTTCAACTTGTAGCTAGTAACGATTAATACAGAGACTGTTCAAATTATAAGTATAAGAAGGCATCATGTTCAGCTAAAAATTCAATAGGACATGCATATCAAGCTCATGGCCCAAATCAAAGACAACATTATGGAAAGGGGGAAGAAATAATTTAAGAGCCAGAAGATAGGAGGAGTGCCATGAAATGCTGTATTATACACATGTGATGGCTGATAAACACAGGAGCTCATAGTAACTATGGTTCTCATAAAACCATAGTTACCTCATAAAATGAGCAAATATGATGCAAGTTAAAAATTGTAGCATAGATGGATGGAAAGCTCCTGAAGTTCCACCTATAGCTGAACAGGTATTGGAAAGTGATGGGTACATAGTTTATAAATATATATTATTAATATTAATTTTTGTTATTGATGTAATTCTTACTGTTCTATACTGTTTACCATAAGGACAGTATAGGAAAATAATGATTTTTTTTTTAGTAATTATGAGGAAAGTTTGGCCAATGGTAGATTATCTGTACCCCAATTGATGAATACTCTATACTCATGAATATATGGGTAGCTCTAATTGCATTTGGAAGATTAAATACAGAAATATAAAATAATATAATAAAGGGTACAAAAATAAAGTAGGATCATCCATCATTTGGATGGAGGTGTGATTAGTAATTTTATGGGCATCTATAGGGGACTTGAGTGGTAGATATATTGAAAGTAAATTAAAGAAATTAAGAAATTTTCAAAAAATAAATACAAAAGTAAAATAAAGATAACAAAATGCTAAACACAATGGCAACTTGTGATAAAGATTACCAGATCATTAGTAACTAGTCAGTAAATATTACTTATTGTTATTGATGTAATTCTATTGCTCTACAGTAAGGAAAAATGTAGAAAAATAATATATTCTGTTAGCTCTAAATTAGGGAAACAATTTTAGAAATTTGAATAAAGGATATAGTTAACCTTATAATAACCTTATCACTATGATTGATTATATATTTTCTTGTATCTTGGGAAGAAGAAAAAGGACACTAAACATGAATAGAAAATTGGCATTTCCATAACTTCATAATCTAAAATAGCCAGTTGTTTTATAATGGTTATCTATATAGCATATACTTATTATGCAATTTTATTATTAAATTTTCTAATTTCAAATGCAGAGGAAATATATTCATTAAAACATAATGAATTATCTTTAAAGATACCTGTATATTTAATTTGATTGCAATCTACCTTTTGTTCTTTGGCTTTTTACTTATTCACTTTTATTTTTCTCTTCTGGTGACTAAAGAAATATATTTAAACCAAGTTCAATAGCTATAAAGTAGTATGCCATTGGGACTCATAAATGTGTTGAGAATGCTAATAACTTCTTCTGCTCATATTTATGGCCAACTTGTTGGGTACATAGGACACTTTTTCATTACATATAACTGTCTCATTTCTGAAGGCGGGTCTTGACTTTCTTATACTTTTCCGGCTCTTTTACATTGTAGGAACTAAAACGTAGAACTGTTTCCCAGAATGCCTATCTAGGTTAGATTTCATAAAAGGAAGAACTTGCTTGAAATTCGATGGGAAAGGGGAATGAGCAGGAATTACATTTCGGCAGTGGTTGCCAGCAGCTTCCATTTTAGTAGATTACCATGAGACTGGCAAGGATACTTAGCCTGTCCTCTGACTTGTCTCCCACCTCCGCGTTACAGAACGGTGAGTGCTGGATCCAGTGGGGCTGGCATCTCATTTCTTCAGGACTCAATTGTAGATAATCATATACGTATATATCCAATTTTACCAATATCTTTTGAGGCTTTATCTTCATAAAAGTCTGCCATCTTTTATGCATTGAAATTGACGTCCTTTACTCTTCCAAGTCTACCCATGAACGTCACAAGGTGCAATGTGAGGGATACGGCAGGCTAGATACGGAATGTCAGGAAAGTTTGAGACGTTTGACCTCTGGCTAACACAACACATGTTTTTTTTTTTTAAATGAAGTATATAATTATCAAAAATGACAGAGACTGAAGCTTCACTCCTTCTAGAAAAAAATTCACGGTTCTGGCTGGGCAGTTAAAAGTACTGTTGTTTTTGCATGGGACTGAAATTCACTTCCCAGATGTTCATATAGCAAGCACCTCACAGCCATAAACAACTCCACATCAGAAGTCCAGGTGCATTAAGACTTGCTCAATAACATAGAAACCATGCTGGGTCTTACAAACCTAGATAACTACTCAGTTCTAGTGAGGATGGCTATTGTCGGAGAACATACAAATACTAGTTTAATAAAGAACTGTAACCCTAACAATCATGTGTAAATATTTTCCTTTAAACCTGCAGATAATTGTTCTCACCTCCAACTAGGGAAATTTTCATATGCAGTATAGAGACCATTACTACAGAAACCCACAACCAATCAGAATGCAGAATTGTGGAACAGAGTCCTAGCATCCTTTCCTGGTTTTTGTAGTTACTACAGATAGCATAGTCACATCTAAATATTAGGAAGCAGGAGCTTCCAATGAGAGAGAACATGGGACATTTTGCCTTTCTGTTTACTCATATAATATGGCCTTCTCTGTTTCTACCCATCAAGTCCAAAATTTATTATATCACTTATTTCTTTACCACTAAATGGTATTTTATAGTGAATGGACCACATTTTCATTATCCACTCATTGGTTCTAAGAAATGCTACTTATCCATTGTAAATAGAGCAGCAATGAACATGGCTGAGCAAGTAACTGTAGAGTATAACGTAAGATCCTTTGGTCAATGTCAAGGAGTAATAAAACTGGGTGAAATGGTTGGTTGATTTTTAGCTTCTTGAGAACATTCCATACTGATTCCCATAGTGGCTGCACCAGTTCACTAGACTGCCAACAGGATAAATAATTAAAGAGATTATTTGCCTTTAGAGCTAGAGTAGAGACTCATGGGGAAGTGTTAGTGAATGTTGCATATTACTACATTCTAAGAGAAGAGGAAGTTATTTCCTTAGGGGTGACCAATGCACAATTCCATTTGAAGTATACTTTCTCAATAGATTCTATTATTTAAGTAGGTATATGATTATGTACTTTATTCAAGGTAGCAATAACAGTGTGTGAATTATATTAAAAATTGGATGAACATCAAGTGCTTATGAGCTAAACATAACATATATATATATATATATATATATATATTATTTGAGAAACATGAGTTTATAGATTACTCAGGATAATACATTCCTACCTCTGTGATAACAGAATGATTTTTAAGAAAAAAATCTATGCGATATAGAATAGCTGTGGTTTTTGTTTCAAAATGAATTTAGTGAAAAATATATTGAAAAGGAAAAGCTAATTCTGAATATTCAGGGTCTGTTGTCTAGATAGTCAGTGGGTTCCAGAAATGAATGTAAATAACTAGAACATAATAAAAGTTGAATGAGTATGTTAGGAAGTGTCATAATGACCTATAATGATCAAGAGATACTTCTTCTCTCTTCTTCCTAGAAGACAGAGAAAAAAAATGACTTTTACATTGCTCTAGAATTGTCAGTATAGGCAGCTGTCAGTGAGGTCGCTTAGCTACTTGTCCATTCCAGTGATTTTATCATTAGCTATTCCAAGAAAATAATTAAAGTTTGTGGTATTCTGTCCTGTGGATGCATGGAGAAAAATTGGTCAGATTGACTTTAAGAGCCAAGGCCATTTATGAGCAGCTCTTTTGAATTTCTTGCTGATTTTAAGAGTGTGTCAATTAAAAATAACAAGTACATGTGGAATCAAAATAAGACCTCATGTTCTATAGCATATTCATTAAGAAGAAATATTAGTAAGCGTACTCATTCCCAACATTAATAACAAACTCATAATTTGTAGATTTTAGTTCTTATAGTTCATTTACTGCTACTATAATTACTTCACAGTCTTGTAAATAGTTGTTATAATTATATTCAACACTTTAAAATTTTATGAGCTTGATTCATATACTTATATCAGGAAAATACTGACAAAAGATAAAGACAGGGTCTCAGGATAGATACGGGGCAGATATTCACAGGAACCATAATGAAACCCAGGTAAATATGTCTAGAGAAGAAAATAAAGGCTAGAAAAGGACACAGTACAACACAAACCTATAAGACTGCTAGTCTAAGTGGCAGAATATTATATCTGCAGGTAGTTCTTACAGCTTAAAAAACACACACATCTTCACCTATCAATGAGTACTTTACCATAAATTACTGCTAAGTAAATTCCATTGTTTATGTGTTCTAATGAGTCAGAAATACTCTTTTTAGCATACATAAACTTTTTGACCAGAAATATCTGTAAAATGTTTTTCTTACTACACTCAGCAATACAGGCAGGCTTGATGCTTGGTTTAGCAAATAAATCAATTTCAATTTTGTTCTTGTTTTTCAAACCTTGCTTCATATCATATTTCTCGGAGTATTGAATATTTCCTTTATTTTTAACTTTATTTTAGTTTCCATTTGTGTTCATATTTGAGAATGTCAGAGGCATAGTGAGTTTAAATATCTATTCCATCTCAAATTAGCATTAGTGTTTCTGCCTGCCTTACATTATGGGATGTCTATATACTATAATCAGGAAGCTATTGCTAAAAGATAACATTAAATGAGTTAATTTATAAAGTGTTGAGTCTGATGGGAAAATGAAAAATAACTTTGTGAACGAAAGTCAAACATGGGTCTGCACCCCATCCTAACATTAAAGATAATCCATTCATCTTATAGAAATTTACAGAATGTTCTTGCATTAGTTAGGATATCTGTGAAAAAATTCCAGGACCAAAAGCAACTTAAGGTAAAAGGATTTATTTACTCTTACACTTCCACATCATAGTCCTCCATCAAAGTGACTCAGGGAAGGAAGTTAAGTCAGGAACCCGGAGGCAGAAAATGAAACTGAAGCCAGCAAGGGGTGCTACTTACCGGCTTGCTGCTCAAAGTTAGTTTTGCCTGCTGTTTTATACAACTTGAGACCATTAGCCAGGCATCACCCAAGACTGTGGACATACAAATTAATTGTTATTTAAAACAAATGCCTTATTTCCCTACAGGAAAGCTGTTAGAAATATTATATCAAATGAGTTTACTTTTCCCAGATAACCCTAACTTACACAAACTTGACAGTAAGCTAGTCAGGACACTATTACTGTAAAATGAAATGTGGAATCAATGACAAAGACATAGTCAGTTAATTGTCCCAAAACCGTAGGTGATACTAAGCATATATCTATAAATTAAGAACTTCTGATACATGCGTAAGTTAAAATGTTCTTGTAACAACACATGATTATAATCCTCACCCCTCATCAAGGTGATTTCTCTTTGCATAAGACAGAGACCCTCACATAAAACTTCAGCCAATCAAAATACAGAGTTATGGAATCCAGTACCAATGGCTATGTGTGATATTTATAGGAATGCTAAGAGGGGAAAAGCTTTTTCTCCCAGGAAAAACAACACGAATTGTTTATCTAACACCCTATGGCCAGTCCTTACAGCATACACACCAGAAACATCATACATACTGAGCAAGTGACAATTATGTATTTAGGATTATATATACATACACACATATATATATATACACATATGTTGTGATACCTATGTGTATATATACACACATATATATATATGTTTATATATATATACATATATATGTGTGTCTGCTTATGTATGTGTTTGTGTGTGTACTAACAATTAATGAGCGAAGAGGCCATGAATTTGATAGAAAGCAATGTGGGGTATATAGGATGTTTTTGAGAGGAGAATGAAAGAGGAAAATGATGCAGATATGTTATAATTTGATACCCTATGAGCATATACAGAGGGAGGTAATCCCTCTGAGGAACAGTCATAGGGGAGGGGAATAAGGGGAAAATGGGAGGGAGGGGAGAATGGGAGGATACAAGGGATGGGATAACCATAGAGATGTAACAAGAATAAATTAATTAAAAATAAATAAATAAATAAATAAATAAATAAATAAATAAATAAAGTCACCTAAGAGGAAAAAAAAAAAAGAATGACCTCATCTCATTTCTCCATATTCATACAAAATTTTTTCTATGCACTTTAATATTGAGCTTATCTGTAACTTGGCATGCAACATATTATGAAGCATGTTAAATAGTTCAATCATAAGGTACTGGAAAACATGCATAAAGCAAACAAATGTTTTCTAATTTAAAGGTTACTCTGAGTCATGATTTTAAAACATAGTTTACTTTTCCTTGTCTTTTGAGCATTGAGCTTTTATTTTTTCTCTTTGCTTCCATAAATGTTAGAGTTAATTCTATTTTGCCTTTTTCAAGCACATGAAGATCTCATTCTTGATATTTCAAGAATAAATTTTTATCTAAGAAGCTTTTTATTCTAATTCTTTGGCAAAACTTTCAACCATCATAGATATAGCAGAATCAGTAAATGGCAGAGAAAATACTTCTTTAGCAAACATTGCTGCATGGGAAGTGGATAACATAAAGCTTATGATTGTCATCCTGAACCCCGACAAATGGAGGTGCTCAGACTTTTTATATCATATATCTTTGACTGAGGAGGTCAGAAACTTAAAAATAGCTTCAAAATATATTTTGTACTGGCATGGGATATAATATCCTTAGGATGAATTTAGGGTAAAATGCCATTAGCTATAGACCATCATTTCTTCAATTATCTTGAAGAACATTTTGGGGGATTCTTAGCACAGTAAGACAAACAACAGGCATTTCCCAACTTGAACTATTGTCAATGCATTGGAAGGAGTTTAAGGATGCACTATCCCAAGAAAAGAAGGATATAAGAAATGACTCATGACAATGGCTCCCATGGAACAACCAAAGAACCCAGATGGTTGCTATGACTATAGCTTGCTCTCCTCAAATTGAATGCAAGACTCCATTGCTGAAGACAGTATCTACACAACTCTGAAAATGGATAAGCCAGATGGTGCCTACATAAAGCCTTCATACCTCTATGCTAATGTCTTTGGTACAGGAAAACACTATGCATGCTACCAAAATAGAAACAAAAACACCAACTGTCTTCGACTCTGTTCTATTATGAAAAGACACCATGATCAAGGCAACTCTTATCAAAGAAAGCATTTAATTAAGGACTTGTTTAGAGTTCCAGAGGTTTAATTATCATCACGGTGGAATGCACGATGGCATGTTCCCAAACACTGGGGCAGTATCTGAGAGCTACATCCTGATCCATTGAGAAAAAGTCTGTGCCTGGCATGTGCTTTATAAGCCTCAAAGTTTACTACCAGTGGCAAACTTCCTCCAGCAAAGCCAAACCTCTTCATTCTTCTAATCCTATAAAAAAGATCTACACCCTGGTTACAAAGCATTCAAATATAAGAGCCCATGGTGGCCATCTTACTGAAATCAACACCACAACCCGGCCCTAGATTCTCTGATCTACTTTGGTGTCCTACTGTATATGCTAGGGTATGCTAGGATATGTATGCAAGGGTAATGGTGACACAGTTTGTGGAAGTAATCAACCAGTATCCGATTAGACTAAAGGACCAGTCCACAAATGGGATCCAGATCTAAGACTGCTTGGGTGACCAAGATCATGAGATTAGATAGCCCAGGGATCAAGGTGAAACCCAAATTCTACTGTTTTAATATTATTTTTGTTATAATAAAATTAACAAAATTAAACAAATAAGAAATATATAACATAGCAATAAAATGACTCCTCATGACCTTCATCTCTACTCGAAGATCATTGTCTTGTTCTACAACCATCAGAGAGTGTTCCCCTGCAGAAAATTGGAACAAATATAAACAACCAGGAATTATGCAGAGAGTGAGAGACCTTACAACACTCAGCTGTAAAAGGGATGTCTCCATCAAATCCTCCCTCCAAGACTCAGAGAACCCCACAGGATGGTAAGCATAAGAACATAAGAGCCATATGGGGTGAAAGACATCAAGAAAGCAAATCTTTCTACATTATACAATCAGTGTAGCATACAACATCTCAGAGAAACTGAGGCAGCACAGAGTCTGCACCAAATGGGATCCTAGAGAAGAAAAGAGAAGAAGACACATTCGCCTGACTCCCAACCTAAAAACTATCTGCAATTTATAATCACTTGCAAATGAAAACTGGGTTTCTTCCAATGGAGACTCACTTGGAAACGACTACTCTTAAGGTTAGGCTGCATGCCCAGAAGTAGATGGCCATCAGAAGATGAACTCAAGGCCATATTTAGAGGTTCGATTACTCATAATGTCATATCCAGGCTCTCCACACTTTTTTAATTTTAACTATTTTTATTTTATATTACTTATGTATATGTTTTTATTCTTTATTTTTACCCTACATGTCTTTTCAGTGTATATTATGGCCTCCAATTTAGTGTTCCTATGAGATTGCTGAAGGTATGAAAGAGTGGGCCTTTGTTTCTTCTGCTGCTACTTGGCTCTTTCCTTTCTCTTTGTTTTATCTAATTCTAAAGTGCTAGATATTGTTTCATTTTATTAAAAAAATAAGAAATTACACATGAAATTAAGAAAAATTCATCTAAGAAAAGCCTAGAAGATGATGCAATACAATTTTTGTTTTTTCATTTCAGTCTTTTTTTTTTTTATAATAGGTGATATTTACTAACAGTATTGTGTAAAGTTGTTATAGAACACATCTTTGGTTTATCTTATACTTCTTTCATATTTTATATTAAAATACAGGTACCTCATTTTTCCTTCTCTTTCTTTCCTACATATGCTCCCCTATAGACTCCTTTCTTCTCATCCATGGCTTTTTTGTCCATTCATTATTGTTATAGAATTGTGTATGTATGTATGTATGTATGTATGTATATATGTGTGTGTGTGTGTGTGTGTGTGTGTGTGTGTATTACTAAGGCATCTTCTCTTTCTGTATAATATTCCTCCTATATATGTTTTTCATGGCTGACTATTTATATTTGCTATTAGCAAACTAATTTTTGTCCTTGTCCTGTGGAGGACTATTTCTCAACCAGTCAGCATTTCTTAGTTACCCTGGTGTGGGGCCGAGAGTTCTAATGGGCTTTTTTTCCCATCTACCTTGGCACACCTATCACACCTATCACTGTTATTCTTGTTTCACCTATGTGTACGCAGTCACGTTGGTTCAACTTCATAGACATGGCTTCTGTCATTAGAAACTTGTGATTTCATGGCAAACTCTTTGATCCTCTGGTTCTTACAGTCTTTTTCCCCAATTCTGTAATGTCCCCTGAGCCTTACATACAGGAGTGATTTTATACATGTATCCATTGGAAATGGGTTCCACAACTCTGCATTTTGATTGGTTGTGACTTTTTGCCATGGTCTCCCTTCTTTGTGTGAAGAATTTTCCTTGATGTGAGGTGACTACTATACTTGCCTGTGGATATAGGGGCAAATGTTTATTATTTAGATAGGGATTACATTGGTTATTAGGGTTGCTGTGGGTTCTTCTCCAACAACAGTAACTTCATTAACCATGGGTGTTTGCTTGGTTTGCAGTACCAGGTATATTTTCCCTGTTGTTCATTGAATATTAAGTCTGATATTGTTACCTCAAGTTATAAGGTAAGTTTAAAACCATCTAATTGAGCTGTTGGTCAAAGCACCTCCATGGAAACCTCCAATCAACACAGTCATTTTCTTTCTTTTTAAAAATATTTTATTAATTTATTCATATTGCATCTCAATGGTTATCCCATCCCTTGTGTATCCTCCCATTTTTCCTTCCCTCCCGCTTTCCCCCTACTCCTCTCCCCTATGACTGTGACTGAGGGGGACCTCCTCCCCCTGTATATATGTTCATAGGGTATCAAGTCTCTTCTTGGTAACCTGCTGTCCTTCCTCTGAGTGCCACCAGGCCTCCTCATCAAGGCAATATCGTCAAATATGGGGCACAAGAGTTCACATGAAAGCCAGTCCCCACTCTCTACTCAACAGTGGACAATGCCCTGTCCATTGGGTAGATCTGGGTAGGGGTTCAAAATTTACTGCCTATATTGTCCTTGGCTGGTGCCATAGTTTGAACAGGACTCCTGGACCCAGATCCGCTCATCATAATGTTCTTCTTGTAGGTTTCTAGGACCTTCTGGATCCTTCTATTTCCTCATTCTCTCATGCTTCTCTCATCTAATGTCCCAATAGGATGTCCTCCCCTCTCACCCACTTTCCTCATATGTGAAGACTTTCATGGGACATGCCCCTTGGGCTAGTGTCTCCATATAAGTGAGTATATACCATTTGACTCTTTTTGCTTCTGGGTGAACTCACTCATTATAATACTTTCTAGTTCAATCCATTTGTCCACAAATTTCAGGAATTCCTTGTTTTTAATAGCTGAGTAGTATTCTATATTGTAAATGTACCACAGTTTCTTTATCCATTCTTCGACTGAGGGACACTTAGGCTGTTTCCATGTTCTGGCTATTATGAATAAGACAGCTATGAATATGGTTGAGCATATGTCCCTCTTGTGTGGTGGAGTGGAATAGCTGGGTCTTGAGGAAGCACTATTCCAATTTTTCTGAAAAAGCGCCAGATATATTTCCAAAGTGTTTGTACTAGTTTGCATTCCCACCAGCAATGAAGGAGTGTTCCTCTTTCTCCACATCCTCACCAGCATGTGGTGTCACTTGAATTTTTGATCTTAGCCATTCTGATGGGTGTAAGATGGAATCTCAGTGTCGTTTTGATTTGCATTTCTCTGATGACTAAGGAGGTTGAATATTTCTTTAAGTGTTTCTTGGCCATTTGATATTCCTCTTTTGAGAATTCTCTGTTTAGTTCCAAGCCCCATTTCTCAATTGGGTTATTTGGTTTGGTGGTATTTAATTTCTTGAGTTCTTTATATATTTTGGATATTAGACCTTTGTCAGATGAAGGGTTGGTCAAGATCTTTTCCCAGTCTCTAGGCTGTCACTTTGTTCTGTTGACAGTGTCTCCTGCCTTACAGAAGCACTCAGCCTCATGAAGTCCCATTTATTAATTGTTGACCTTAAGGTCTGGGCTGTCGGTGTTCTGTTCAGGAAGTTGTCTCCAGTACCAGTGTGTTCCAGGCTCTTCCCCATTTAATGTCTAACTGATTTAATGTCTCTGGTTTTATGGTGAAGATCACATTATAGATGGTTGTGAGCCACCATGTGCTCACACATGGGAATTGAACTCAGTACCTCTGAAAAAGCAGTCAGTGCCCTTAACCTATGAGCCATCTCTCCAGCACACACACACCAAAAGAAATTTAATTCCAAATTATAAGAACAAAATGCTTTGAAAAGTTGAGAACTAATTCAGTGCAAAAAATAACAAACAAGAAACAAAAACCATTCCTTCACAGTGACACGGTATATGAAACTGGAAGAAGTGAATATGACCTAAGTTATTATTATTTCTCTGTTCGCTAAGAGGGGTTGTTACATATTTCTTATTAGGAAATAAATGGTAATAATGTTTGTTAACGAACTTTTAAATTTCATTAAAGAGATGAATTAAGTAACAAATTAATTCACGGAATTCTTTCTTTGAAGAAATAAATCCAGAACAACAAAGATAAAGTTTGGCTAAAAAAGTATTAAGTCTAAGAGAGTACTTCATTTCCATGGCAGGGTTTATTTGTTTGTCCTCAGGCTGCTCTGCTGCTATTCAACATCTCCCATTCCCACGTTATAAGTACAGCATTGTTGCCAGTGATAAAGCTCATGAGCACTGATATCCACACACTCATCCAACTCTAAACCAATGTTTCCCCTATGAAAGAATTCTTACAGATAAACCCCATATGTAAAGTGAAGTGTTTGTAGACTATTCTGGCATGCCCATGTTAAATTATTAACAGAGGCCAATACAGAATTGATTTGTGGAATTATTTATACTTCACAATGCCACTGCATCCTTTCGCCACACTTCTGCATAGCTCTCAGTCTGTGTCTTCTGCTTCCTTCTGATAGGGTTGAAAATATATAGGTCTAGTTAGTGATTTTGTCATCCCCTGCATTTTATGAAATCACAATGTATAAACTCCAAGTGGGAAGTTCATGATTACAGAAAAAAAAATAGAGAGAGAGAAAGACAGACAGATGAAGTTAGATTCAGTTAGAATTTGAATATTCTATAATTTGAAAGTTTTTTTAATTTGTAGAAAATTGAATATATATTACCTTGCATTTATAGCATATAAACTTTATAAAGTGCTCCTTATTGATTGCGTTATTATTCAAATATTTGTTACTTTAAAATTTTGTATTGAAAACATTTTATAATGATGTTATATTTTATATTGCTTACAAATTACACAGAGAAAAAGTCCACCTTGACTGAGTGACCAGGTGCATTGTTGTTTTATTTTTTTTCTCATTAAAAAGTGTTCATTATATTTTCTGAAAATTGAATATGCCACATGATCTGAAGTGATGTGGTAACACTTTGATCTCTACATGTAATGGATTGTGAAAGGAAAACATTATACTATACATGGTTCAAAGGGGGAAAAGTATCTTTTCATTTGTGAATCTGTCAATTATTTTAAAATTTGTTTCAAATTTATATATTTGCTTTACATATTGATCATAGACCTCTCCCTCCTCAAGGTCCTACCTGCCACCCTCGCACTTCTAGCTCCCTCCCCTTGTTTTGAGATAGGGGTGCCCCCTCCCTGGCAACAACCCATCCCAGCACACCAAATTGCATCAGGACTGAGCTCATCCTCATGTCCTGAGACCAGACAGGGCAGCACAATTGGGGTGAAGTGATCAAAAGCAGGGAACAGAGTCCATGTCATAGCACCAACTCAACTTACTAGGGGGCCCACGTGAAGATCAAGTTGCTCATTAGTTACATATGTTGTTCTTTGGTTGGTGCTTCCATCTCTGTAAGCCCCCCATGGATCTATGTTAATGGACTTTTGGTGTAGGGGGTCTAGGTCCAGTCCATACATGCTCTTGGGCTGGTGCTTCTGTAAGTCCCATGGATGTATGTTAATTGATCTTGCTTTACTTGCAGCATTCTTATCTGCTCAGGGTCCTTCTTTCTGTCATCTCCACCTTTCCACAAGAACCATCGAAACTCCATATACTGTTTGGCTGTGAGTCTCAGCATTTGATTCTATCAGCCGCTGGGTGAGGCCTCTCAGAAGATAACTAAGCTAGGCTCCTGTCCGTAAACATAGGGTGGTCTTTAATGGTGTCACGGTTGACTCTCTCCCATGGGATGGGTCTCACATTGGGCCATGCATTGGTCTGTCATTCACTCAGTCTCTTTATCTCTGCACATCTTGTAGGCAGGGTACATTTTGGGTAGCAGATTTTGTAGGTGGATTGGTGTTCTTCTCCCACCACTATAGGTCAGACCTGGCTAGAAGGTGGCCTTCTCAGTCTCCATATTCCTTGCTGCTAGGATGCTCTGCTAGAGACATCTGCATATCCTCCCTGGAGCCTAACATATTGGAGGTCTTCAGATTATTTTAGTGATGCCTCTGCCTTCAGCCTCCCTTTCCTCTCCAGGCAGTCAAACCTCCCCTCGCCACTCTCCCCACATCTGATCTCCCCCACATCTGATCTCCCCCACATCGGATCTCCCCCACATCTGATCTCCCCCACATCTGATCTCCCCCACATCTGATCTCCCCCACATCTGATCTCCCCCACATCTGATCTCCCCCTCATTTCCTCCCACACTCTATCCTATTCAGTTCCCTCTCTGCTTCTTCTTCCACTGTCTGTTGAATTTCTCCATCTGAGAGAGATTCAAGGAGGCTCTCTTCTTGGGCCCTCCTTGTTGCTTAGCTACTTTGGGTCCATAATTTGTAGTATGGTTATCCTGTACTATATGGTTAATATCACTTATAAGTGGTTACATCGACCAGGTTACACTGTTATGTTAATTTCTAGACATTTATTTATTTTTGTTGTTGTTTTTTTTCTTTTTCTTTTTATTAATTTATTCTTGTTACACCTCAATGGTTATCCCATCCCTTGTATCCTCCCATTCTCCCCTCCCTCCCATTTTCCCCTTATTCCCCTCCCCTATGACTGTTCCTGAGAGGGATTACCTCCCCTTGTATATGCTCATAGGGTATCAAGTCTCTTCTTGGTAACTTGCTGTTCTTCCTCTGAGTGCCACCAGGTCTCCCCCTCCAGGGGACATGGTCAAATGTGAGGCACCAGAGTACATGAGAAAGTCATATCCCATTCTCCATTCAACTGTGGAGACTGTTCTGACCATTGGCTAGATCTAGGTAGGGGTTTAAAGTTTACCACCTGTATTGTCCTTGGCTGGTGCCTTAGTTTGGAAAACTGGGAATAGGGCTTCCTCAAGACCCAGCTATTCCACTCCTTGGAATATACCCAGAAGATGCTCCAGCACACAACAAGAAAATTTGCTCAACCATGTTCATAGCAGCCTTATTCATAATAGCCAGAACATGGAAACAGCCTAAGTGTCCATCAGTAGAAGAATGGATAAAGAAACTGTGGTACATATACACTATGGAATACTACTCAGCTATTAAAAACAAGGAATTCCCGAAATTTGTGGATAAATGGATTGAGCTAGAAACGATCACAATGAGTGAGTTAACCCAGAAGCAGAAAGACTCAAATGGTATATACTCACTCATATCTGCATTCTAGATATTTATTGAAATATTCTAGCCCCATTCTTTTCCTGGCAAGAAATGGGATTTCCTTCACAAAAAATTCTGTCTGAGAGATACATAACAAAACCAAAGTTCAATGTCTAATGGGAAAAATTATATGTGTGCATATACATATACACCCTAGAATTTTCTTTTAACTGAAAATATATAATTTAAAAACTAGAATTCCCTTTCAAAAGGATGAATAAGTTTGTTGTGCAGTGTAGACAGTAATTGTGAAGTATTTTTGATGCACCTCTCACTGTAATAACCTCACAGCAGATTCACATATATTATATTTTAAAGCCTTTGGCTAAATTTTGTTTTTAAAAAACCTTTATGGCTTTCCACATAAAATACAAAATATAATTTTATTATGGCCTATGTCATTTTGCATATACATCTGCAAATATGTGCATATGTGTGTGTTTACACTGTGGGAAAGTTTTTCTATAGAAAGAATAAAATACCTTTACTTATGACTCCACCATTCATCATGTTAGGCACTTTTACAATTTGAAAAGTGTATTCTCCACACACAAAAAAATAAGAACTATTTTTAAGAGAGCTTGTGAAATTAAGAAATTTCTCCATTATTTATTACTTTTTACTAAGCTGTTTTTATTACATTGCACTATTTGTTTAATTGATTAATATTTGATTTCTATATGATTTTTGGGTTTGGTTTTAATACATGGTTTCTCTGTGTAGTCCTGGTTGTTCTGGAACTTTTCTTTAGACCGTGATGGCCTTGATCTTAGATAATCTGCTGATGAAGGCATATGACACCAAGTGTAGCTAATCTCTTATTTCTGACTATAGACTTCTTATTTAGAAACAGAACTATAGTAGAAGTGCTATCTCCTATATTTCTCTTACCTAAAGTCTCAGTAGGATGTCCTCACATCTATCTCAATCTCCTGGTAAGTGAAGACTTTCATGGGACATGCCTTTTGGGCTAGTGCCCAATTATAAGTGAGTATATACCATGTGAGTCCTTCTATTCTGTGTTAACTCACTCATTATGATCATATCTAGTCCCATCCATTTGTCCACAAATTTTGGGATTTCCTTGTTTTTAACAGCTGAGTAGTATTCCATAGTGTAAATGTACCACAGTCTCTTTATCCATTCTTCAACTGAGGGACATTTAGGCTGTTTCCAGGTTCTGGCTATTATCAATAAGGCTGCTATATAGGACCCAGAGGGTCCTAGAAACCTATAGGAAGAGCATCATGATGGGTGGATCAGGGCCCAGGGGATCTGCTCAAACTATTGCACTAACCAAGGACAATACAAGTAGTAAACATCAAACCCCTACATGATCTGCCCAAGGGATAGGACATTTTCCACAGTTATATGGAGAATGGGGACTGACTCTGACATGAACTCTGGTGCTCCAAGTCTGACCAACTCCCATTGTTTGGGAGGCCTGATGGCACTCAAAGAAAGAATAAGCGGGCTACCAAGATGAGACTTGATAGCCTATGACCATATAGTTGGGGAGGAGGTCCCCTTCAGTCATAGACCTAAGGGAGGGGAAATGAGGGAAAACAGGAGGGAAGGAGGGAGGAATGGGAGGATACAAGTGATGGAATAACAATTGAGTTGTAATGTGAATAAATTAATAAAATTAAAATTTAAAAAAGTAGAAGCGCTAATTTCACCTGGGATTTGAAAAGCTTTAAGACAATATTATTCCTGTATTAATATGAAGAAAACAGGAGGCACTTTGGGGTGATATGGAAACCTAGTGGAGTGGAAACTACCCAGAATTTATGAGACTGGCCCTAGTGAAGACTCCTAGTAATTGATTCATATATCACATCTTGACCACAGTTACCTTCCCTTCCCTCCTCCCAGTGCCTCTCCACTCCACATGCCCTCTCTTTCACATTCACTCCTCCTCCATTTCTCTTCAGAAAAGGACAGGCTTCCCAGGTACAGTATATCAAGTTGCAATATGACTAGGTATCTCCCCTCATATTAAGGCTGGAGGAGACAACTCTGTACGATGTCCAAAACCCAGGCAAAAGAGTCGGAAGTAGCCTTCTCTTCCTCTGTCTTCATCCTGCAAGAACACCAAGCTACACAACTATAACATATATACAGAGGACCTAAATCAGACCTACACTGACAGTTATCATGTCTAGCAAATCAAGGCTTCCTGGGGTGGGATGAAGGTACATTCAGCCAGGTGTTCACCAAAGGTGTTCCGTGGAGATCGTCAAACAACTCAGGCTGACAGAGGGTCACTCTCCAAAAACTGACAGTGGGTCCCCATTGCTGAGGACATTGTCCACACAACTTATTGAATGTGAAGAGGTGGAGCTAGTTCCTCCAGCAAGCATGCCTTCCCAAGTTCTAGTCACTTTGGTGCTGGAAGGTTTTCTGCAGGCTACTAAAAGAGAAACCTAGACTACATCCCAGCCACAAAACATTCAACTTTCCTGCCTTCAGGATGTGCTGGGGCCAATGGTGGCACAAAACTTGTGGGTGAGGCCAAGTAATGTGTGCTTTAACTTAAGGCCTACTCCAGGAGTGGGACCCTGCTTGGCAATACCTTGAAGACCAGGTACAGGAGAGGGGATAGCCAAGAGACATATGGAAGAAACAAACACAACTGGCCAAAACCAATAACAACAAAATTTAGTGAAATTATTGTTAGTGCTATTATACTATAGTCATAGAAATATGTCTTCTCCTGTTTGCCACAGAAAGGCTTCCTCCAGCAGCGTATGTGAGAGAGCACAGACAGACACTATGCAGAGAACGGAGGTTCGATTAGGTACCTCACCCACAGCTTGGGGAATCACACAGAAGAAGAGGAGGAAAGTTTGTAGGAGTCATAGGGGACGGAGACCACCAGGAGAACACAGCCCACTGAATCAACTAAACAAGGCTCACATGGGCAAACAGAGTCTGAAGTGGCACACACGGGCCCTACATGGGTCTCCACCAGGTTCTCTGCATCTAATTATGGCTGTTAGCTTGGTGGGGTTTTATTTTTGGGGAAATCCTAACAATGGAAGCTGGTGTGTTTATGACTTTTTGCCTGATATTGAGACTCTTTTTCTTTTATTGTTCTGCCTTATCCACTCTCGATATGGGTTTTTTTGCCTTGCTTTTTGTTTCTTGTTATGATGTGTTTGGTTGTTGTTGTTGTTGTTCCCTTTCTGAAGGGAAATAGAGGTGTAGTGGCTGTGAGGGAAAGAGGAGGTTCGGGGGCAGCTGGGAGGAATGGAGAGAAGGGAGACTGTGATACAAGTGTATTGTATACGAGAAGAAACAAATGTTAATAAAAAAAGGAAATTGACTTGAACTCATCAGAATTGTACAAGTAATAAAGGAATACAAATTCTACAAAATGCTAAAGCTCAATCCATTCCTATTTCTGCTTCTAAGACAAAGCAAGAAAGAGATATTTTCAACAGTACTGAATAATATTAAGTTATGAAAAACAGATGTTAAGAGATTATTGGAGTGAATGTGGGTACATGTATGGATTGTATGTTAACTAGCGCATAAGTGATGTTGATGCCACAGGCCATTGCTTATGAATAAGAAAGAATATTAACAGCAGTTCTGAAAGCCAGAAAGACTCTCCATTGATGACATGTGAAGGCAGAGAAGAGGCGACCAGCTACCACTTAAGCTCTTGTGCAAAATGGCTACATTCTGATTTTGTTTGTTTGTTTGTTTTTTCCAAGACAGAGTTTCTCTGTGTAGCCTTGGCTCTCCTGAAATTGCTTTGTAGACCAGGCTGGCCTCAAACTCACAGTGATCCACCTGCCTCTGCCTCCTGAGTGCTGGGATTAAAGGCATGCATCACCATGCCTGGCTCTTATTTTATTCCTTATTTCAAACCAGATTTTACAAATACCATAAAAATATCAAAAGTTCCCTCTGCCCACCAAGATCTACTTGGAAGGAGTGGAATAAAACAAACGCTTCACAAAGGAGTAGAAAAATTTTCCATTCAAATTTCTAAACCATCAATGATCAGCCAATTCTGGGGAAGGGGAAAAAGTTACTCTGCATTTGTAGGGATGAGTTAAATAATGTTTTGATTGCAAGATCTATTAAAAGGACTCAAAGTTGCATAACACAGGCAGAGGTAGAATATGCTCTGTTGTCCAAAATCTATAATAAATATGTGGCTGTCCATTGACTAGACCCACAGTTGTGGGGAGAGAAGGATTGCCTCTGACATGAAGTCTGGTTCCCCTGATCTGATCACTTCCCTCTTCGAGGGGAGGCCCAGAGGTAGCACACAGTAGAAGGAGAAGCAGGTTATCCAAATGAGACCTAATAGTCTGTGGTCATATGATGGGAGTAGACATCCTCTTCTGTCAGAAGTCTAGGGGAAAGGAATAGGGTGAAAGAGAGGGAGGGTGGGAATGAGAAAATGCAGGTGTGGGGACAACCATTGAGATGTAATCTGAATAAATTATTTAAATAATTACTTTTTAAAATTTACTATATATATATATATATATATATATGTTTTCCATGGGTCAGAGTAGAAACCGAAAGGCTGGCCAGTCTCTTCCTCAGAAACACAAAGACTGAGAGGCCTTCCCCATGCTATGGCCAAACAAGTCTGGTTAGAGCTGACAGAAAAGGGGATACACATATGAAAGGAGAGTATTTTATCAAGTGAAGTCTTTGAAAACTGGGGTGAAACAAAGACAATGTGACCCGACCTGCGGGGTTCGACTAAAACTCGAGAGGGAGGTCACCTGTTGAGAAAGCAAGACACAAAAAAAGGAGAGCAAGTCTGATGGATCAAACTCTCAAACTTTATTAGTCAGGCAGCGGCTTTTATAGTTCAGAAGGCAGGGAAGCATATTGCTATAGCAACCCAGCTGCAGGCCTTTCTCAAAATACAGGGAAGTCCAGGCAGGGTCATAATGTCCTGCCACACAGAGCATCTTGCTCTGTCTTCATCTAGCTTTAGTCTAACTGCTGACTCACAACAGGGTCACTCCATCCCTATCTGTCTTTAGTCTAACTGCTGACTCACAACAGGGTCGCTCCATCCCTATCTGTCTTTAGTCTAACTGCTGACTCACAACAGGGTCACTCCATCCCTATCTGTCTTTAGTCTAACATCTGACTCACAACAGGGTCAGCTAGTTTCTGGTGAAAGGTAAGGTCTGGGAAAGATAGAGACTTAAAGGTGCAGACTTACACAGACTTAGACTGAACATTGGCCATACAGCCTATTGTCCCCAAAACAATGCAAAAGGACACTTCTAACAAAGGCTGCTTCCTCTTAATCACATCACTAGAGTTTTATGCTGTGTATCAAATGAATCATTTCCAACATTGCACACACTTCTGTTAATATTTCTGAGTTGGAATACTAGAAATGAGTTACTTGAGTGCTCTGACAGGCAAGAAGGAAAGGGCCAGGCAATGTTGCGTAGTCATTTTGAGGCTCTGAAAGTAAAGTTATGTGAGTAAGAATCTCAACTTTAGAGCTCTGCATACGCATAAATAAAACATGTCAAATCTGTTGACATGTGTTGAATATCCTCCACAGCAATTTCAGTCACCTAGCAAAACTAGGAAATATCCACAAACATTCTTTGATGTATTCACCAAAAAGACAACTGACCAAGAATTAGAACAGATTATTGACAATTTTAACAGCTTTATGATTTTCAACCTTTAGACAGACCAATAGATGCTAGCGAGACACAAATGACTGCAGTCCTCTATGCGGATGTGTAGAT
The DNA here is from genome assembly GCA_907169655.1 of Acomys percivali. Classification (NCBI taxonomy): domain Eukaryota; kingdom Metazoa; phylum Chordata; class Mammalia; order Rodentia; family Muridae; genus Acomys; species Acomys percivali. The sequence goes on along the minus strand of OU015743.1, from coordinate 11,148,240 downwards.
TTCCCTATAATAGAACAAAATCTTATTATTAGAAATCAGATGAACCAGTAATCTTATAGAAGGGACGTGGGAGCTGATGAGAATATCTATAACCCTGAGTTATATTTGGCTGTATAGCTATTGCCCACATCAGCAGCCTTCGATTTATAACACCAAATAGGGCTAAAATTTATTGTATTAAATTGATACTTTGATAAACTTGAGTTGAGTAAATGGAAAGGAAATTATGGTATTTTAATATTTTTACTGCCCCTACACTTTAGAAGCATTGCAGGGGTGGCTGTTGTATCACATGCGTGTCAGTAGATGGCATATAGGAAAGAGGCTATGTCTATGATAAGAGTTTGGACCTTATCATTGGACATCTGAATCATTAGTAGTTTGGGAAAAAAAAAAAAAAGGAGTCTGAGATGACTACCAGTCTGACCCCATGCAGGCCCCATGACTCCCAGTACTGGGAGCAAGCTAGAGGCTAGAAGAATTCTGCCTGGGACTGAAGGCCCTGGTAAGCATAAGCCCAAGATAGAGAACCCTTTCATGGGGCCACTGGGGCAGGCTAGAAACAAGCTAGAGACAACCAGTAGCCCCAGCACCATTTGGCCTGAATAGAGAGATAGCTTGAAAGGACCACCAGCCAGGTATTTCTCAGGCTTGGGGAAGCTAACTGTGCTTCAATTAACCCCTGCCTGGCATGCCATAATGGAAGAGCAGGCCACTTCTGGGAACAAAGCTGAGATGACCCCAGATACTCAGAGACCCCAGGCACCATTAAGAGAGGCAAATAAATGGTGGAATAATGGAAGAGCAAAAGAAACAGAAGGATGTGGGCACACTGAAGAGAGGCAGAACTGGAGACTTGAAGGTAATGATGAACAGCCTGATGTGAGTAGCCAGTGATGCCACCTAGGACCATCGTGTGGATCTGGACTGTGCAGCCACTGGGGTGGGGGGTATGTTTGGATCAGCAGGAGTCTATTACCACCAAAGGCCAGGTAAAAGTCTGAACAGTATCAGAGGCCTGGCCCTGGGACCAGGAGAACAGGAGAGCTGACCTTGTCCTTAGCCAGCTGCATTAATCAGGTGAGTGGGCCAACACATTGCAGGAGTTGTTGGTGAGCCAGCCATGAGGGTAAGATCATAGAAGAGACCACCATCTCCTTGCGGTAGTGTGGACAAGGGGGAGATATCCTCCCCTCCCTTTGCACTCAACAACTGCAGCAGATCTGAGAGTTGGCCCAGATGGGGTGATGAGAGCAGAAGAGCTGTCCCTGCCCCTCACCTGCTATAGAACTTGGGAAAATAAGCCCTATATCTCACTTGGGCAGCCCTCCCTGACAACAGGGGCGTGGTTGAGCCACCGCGATGGTGTGAGCATGGGAGAGCTGGCCCACCTATTTTTTTTTCTGTGCAGTGACAGGAGAAAGTGAGAGATGACCTCCTCCCTTGGCCATCTAGAGCAGGCAGGAAAGCTGACTTCAGGTCATCATGTATGATCTTGCCTCTTTCTTGTTAGCGCACTAAGGAAAATGGGCCCTGGACCTCACCTGGCAGCTCATTAGTGCTGGCCATGTATGTAGGGACTGTGAGTGAACTGACTTCTATGGCAAGAATATGGGAGACCCACCCTTTCCAATTGTCTACTGGGTAGAAGAGAGGATGAGGGAGAGATACGTTCCTCCTCTCCTTCATCTCTTGCCATCTATGGCAGGCATGAGAGCTGGAGAAGGAATCATCAGAGTGGGAGAATGGCTCATATTTCTCACAAGCTGTAACACTCTGGAGAGGGGGTCCTGCATGTTGCCTGGGCAGCAAGATAGAGATGTCTCTGCCAGCAGGGACTGCTAGTGAGCCAGACCCTAGATCACAAGAGCGGAGAGCCCAAGAGATGACCAACCTGTTCAGATACCTCTCAGGCCCAGACACAGGGCTTTGATTTGGCCCACCACAACATCTACCCCATCGATGAACTGCTGGAGCAAATGAAGGGGCCAGTCCTACAGATCCAAAACTACAGGATCTCCATGACACAAAGCAAGAACAGGCTATCAGAGAGGAGTGCCAGTGTGTTTCCAGTGTCGATAGTCTAGCAGAAGCCAGAGCAACAAGTCATTGCACCAGACCAACAGATCACTGCAATGGACGTTTGCAACCAAAGAAATATACTGTGGAACACACTGTAGCACACTACAGCTCCCAAAATGAGATTTTTTTTCTTCTGTTGGTGGGTGTGTTGCAAGGGTGGAGGGCAGGTACAAGGGAAGGGGAAGATGAGTGGGGTTGGGATGAATGATGTGAGATTCACAAAGAACCAATAGAAAGTTAAACAAAATATTTGTACTGCCATCTTACTTTAACATCCATGAAATTAATGGGCTTATCATTGATATTTCACTATGACTAAATAGTTGTTTTTAATAGTTCATGGGAACTCTTTCTGTGTTATGGCATTACAAACTATGATCAGTTTAGAAACATGAGCTAATCCACTGGAATTTTGAAATTTCTATGTTTCAATTTCTCTCTAGACAGAACTAAAGTGGGGTCTCTAATATGGGGTCTATTGCAGGAATATAATAAAGAATTAGGAGCTGACTGCCTAGCTGGGGGAAGATGAAGTTGCATGTATCGTTGATGTCAGGGCTGTTAGACTGGGAGACTGAGTTTCTTACTGGCTTCTGGAAACAGCAATGATTTGCTTTCCAGAGGGTTGTTTTCATCATGGTGGACTGCCTTGTGAACAGTAATGAGAGTATGAATTTATTCTAACAATTTCAGCACTGTGTTAGAGCAGAAATTGATGCATTCCAGGCAGATGAGTGATAGGTGTTTCTCCAGGTACAGTTATTCAGAGGTAAAGGCCTGCTGGAGTTGTCATGTGATTTACATGACACACCAGTAGGTATGGTAAATGCTTTGAATACATTTGTACAAGAGATATTTAGAGATTCAATGATCAAACTATAGGTATATAAGAATACACTAAATCAAAGCTACTTCATACACTCAACAGTACCTTCTTTATTTATAATTTTCAAGAATAAAAGCTTAGAAATCACTTGTTTACCTATGCATTTCATTGTATCTAGTGTGATATAGATTTTCTTTAAACAAGCCCCTGCATTTTTGCAGATTTGCTTCTGGATATTTAGCATAATCCTATTCTGACTCAGGTATATCATATGCTTAATTGGTCTCAAAATCTCCTATAATTAGTAATATATTAGCCAAATCATTAGCCAAATGAATTCATATCTTAGCTCTATCTTTGAAGCCAATGGCATCAGTCATGAAATTTATATGCTTGCTTTGGTAAGTTTTGCATGTGATTTTAATTATTATGTAGCTATTAGAATAGCCAGGAATGTCACTAATTAATTTTACTAGCTAATATCAATAGGTATGACACAGTAAATCTTTTATGTTTGGTCAGGTATTTTACAGTGAGTATAAGAATTATGACAATACAATTTGTTTATATTATTATATTTATTCTTAATAAATGCCTATCTTAGCTATGTTTTATTAATATAGCCTGAAGATTGTTAAAATTTTAACATAGTACCTACAATTTAGTACTTTATATTTAAAGTTTTTACTTAACATTTGCATCATACGTTTATTTTATGTTCCTTCTCACTTACTAAAATTGTCTCTATTTCTTTAAAGACTTTCATGTTATGCAGGCACTATATGTAACGTACGATGTATATTGCAATAACTATCAGATTCTAAGATTATGTGACTCCTTAACAAATGAAACTTTGGGGCTAGGCATGGTGGCATACACCTATAAATTCACTACTTGGCAGGAAGTGGTGAGTAGATATATTCGAGTTAAAAACCATCCTGGTCATAGCAAGGTGAAAGCCAGTTAAGGTTAAATAATGATATAAAAAGTAAAGTATTTTTCCTTATGAGTTGACTCAGAGACTAAAAACACATAATGCCAAATCTCACCATGTGAGTTCTGAGCAGTTATTCAACTCCAGGAACCCATGTGATGGAAGGAGAGAGTATACTCCTGCAAGTTATCCGCTGGTCTCCATACAGGCAGGCGCGCGCGCGCACACACACACACACACACACACACACACACACACACACAATTATATAGTGAACATATTTTTAAAATAAACAATAATGCTTACAGCTTTATTCTTTAAATATGACCTAAAATCGGGTCATATATTTCCAAATTCTATGAAATTTTGCCTTGCTAATCTATTCACAAATATATAATGCTTGCTCTCAGTAGTTGTACTGAGGCCAACTACCAGACTTTTTATTCTCTATGTCTATCCCATTCTTACGTCAGGATGGTTTACTGGTGCCTTCAAATGTGCTTATTTTAAATGGCTGCAATCACATTCCTATATATCCTATATTTATCACTACATACTCACATCATGGCTGTAGAACATTGATGACCACAGCCTACATAGCAATGTTCATATGTATATATCTTTCTGTGTTACCACGTTCAATTACTTAGCCTAGAAGTATGACTGGCACCTGAAACCCATTTGCTTTTCTAAAAGAAACACTTTGTGAGCCAAGACTGTTAAGGGAAAGGTACTGGAAATGAAATAATTCAACCATATTCCTAGTTGTAGCCCTTTAAGTGTTTTCAGCTTGGCTCTATGGTAAGTATACATGTACTGGAGATATTCTCAGAAAAGAAGAAAAAGGTTGAAATTGGCACCTTATTTAGATTTTTAAAAGAGTATCAAATGCTTTCGAGATTGGAAATTAATCTTTAGATCTCTATTGGCATCACGCATATAGAAGGCGAACGTGAAGGTTCACGTTTACTTTGCCATATTAGAGGACAAAGTGGTTCTTCCATTCATTGGGGCAAAACTCCTTTAGGGTTATTTAAGAATATTATCGGCCAACTGGAAGCTTTTTATTGTGTACTCAGTAGCCACCTGCAGTCAATAAAAACTCTACTAGTTGGATTAAATCTGCAGAAGTACACTGGTCACTTGTGTTTTGGAATAGATTTGGTCCTATGCCTACATGCACCTGTTTATCCATGCCCAAGCAAGGTCATGTGGGCTGAGGGAGGCAGTAAATGAAAAACACATTACACCTGCAAATAAACACATTTGTATTTTAATCTACACTTACTTTCAGATGACTGTCTCCTCTAGTCTAAGAAGGGATGCCAATAAGTGTACACCTACAGGCCCAACTTGAATTACAAAAGGAGAAGTATAAAAAAAAAAATGCCTCCACATGCCTTTATTTCATGAAAATATAAGTTCAAATTATGGTTTCAAAACAACTTCATAAATTGTTTTATGGATTACAGTGATTCAATACAAATGAAATCACAGCTGGCGTGGTACAGACTGCTGTGGAGAATCGCTTTGCCCGAGGGTACTGCTATCACTTGGTCAAGGGTTGTTTAAAACAAAGTCAGAAAGTGATTGTGAAAAACGTAATGAATATCGAAAATAAATAAAATCTAAAGAAAACTATTGCTACAGTTTGAAAAATACAAAATCCATTTAAGTAATGACAGTCCAATTTCCAAATATCAGCTGGTATCTTACAAAATAGCTCAGCATGACTTCTCCTATTTTCACCTAGTGTACTGATTCTAACTGGGTTTGGGATTGGTAGCTGGTCAGGAGATGTAAAGAGAAACATCAATTCCCTCTCAAAAACCAGGAGGAGCCACTGCTTGTATGATTTTAAGAAATGTTTGACCTCAATTATTACCAAAATGGTTAACTAAAATACACATAAATAAACACACAAATGTGAAAACATAACACAGAAACTACCCTTTTATCCTGGAAGGATTCAATTCAAAAACCAAATAATTAAGTTGATACCATCAAGTGAATAATAATAAGGGAGACTTACATCGCCTTTTCTTTTATTGTATTTAATGGACTTTTAGGGCTTTGCTCTTCCAGTGTAGCCCCTAAAGGACCAACATTAGCATTGCTGAGCAGCTTGGTTGCTGTGGACAGAAGCTATCTCAAGCCCAGGGGCACTAAGATACAATCTTCATTGTAATCAATTCCCTCAACTGAAATTTGTTCTTTATATAGGCAGATAAGAGGGGAAAAAAATCAGTAAATAAGTACTAAAAAACAGTAAGGAAAAAATTCATAGAATGATTGTAGGAAGATTTTTACTTAGCACACCTACAAAAGTCTGTTAAATTTGAACTGTGGAAAGAGTAACCTTAAATCTAACATAAGATAAAACAACATCAAATGCAGCTTAGTGTATGATACAAAAACAATGCTAGGAACAAGAAATGAGGGGCAAGTTTGATATAAAATAAGTTAATAAATGTTGGATTTTATAGTCAGACCAATAAATGAAGATCATAAACATGCTATAGAACAAGTATTTTAATGATTTTTATTTGACTGTGCCATAAACAGAGGAGAGTCTACCCAAAGATGCAGACTCACAAGTCATTCTATGAATTTATTTAACAAAAAGAAGGAGTCTTCTGACGTAATTTATATTCTAATTCTCAAAATGAAGAGTATATTCTAGATTTCAGAATCAGCGAGCCACCTGCAAAGAGCAGAGGTTGGCACACAGATGTAGTGGTGACATATTGTTCCTGAGCAGCCAGGAAATAGGGAGACCAATCAGCTAATCACAGAAATGTAAGCTCTGGCACACGATGAGTTTGCATCTAGAACCTACCCTATATTTCCTATTAAGATCAATAGCTTTGGCACTGAACTGTTTTACTCTTTTGGGATATGAAACAAAAGAACATGCTCAGTCATGCTTTATCAAACATGCATATGTGTTTCGGATACATTTCCATCTTTTACAATTGATTATGTCACCACCAGGAGAGTCATTTATATGTGAATAGCAGCATGAGTACTCCAGGAGAAAACCACTTCTGGGTGTGATACAAAGCAAGGCTGGGGAAAACCTTTTTATTAAAACCAGTGCAAAAACAATGACGCAAGAAAAGATATAAAGATTTGCCTCAGAGACAAATTGCTACCTCATAGTCCACAACTGGATCAAACAAATAAAAGTGACTTTATTGTTTTCAGATTTTTTTTCTGAATATTATGCCCATATTAATCAAACATATTAAAATTCATGTAATTCATTTTGTATGATTATCTTGACGTGAAGGAATCATAGTCATCAGAAGCAAGATGACAAGACTTCACTCCTCTGCTCAGTTGTTAAATTTGTATTTTCAACTCTTTACTTTAAATTTGTCACATGATTTTGTTCATGGTCTTTATTTAGTATAATGAAACTGTAAACAAACAAACAAAAAATATCCAGATTTTGAAAGGTCTTGGGGCCTCCATAGATGCCTTATACACATCTCTCAAAAATTTGATCATTATTTAAGATGATCTTGGTAGCTGTTGTTTGTCTCCCAGGCTCTGTCTCTTCCATGTTACAGATAGTAATGTTATTCCTAGGGAAGATCTGTTTTGTTGCCATGATTTATAATATATCGTGGACCTTGATACTGCTGAAGACATAAGCAGGAAGAGATGAATATGATGGAAAATGTGGTTTACAGAGGAATGTTTATCCAGCAACATGCCCGTACTGGCAAGGGATCAACTCCTAACACCTTGTAGGTCTATATGATCTGTCTGGAATGCAGACGCACTCTAGATTATAATATGATCTGGCTGGAATACAGACATGCACATAGTATACTTCTTTAATACCTAACAGTGACTGAAAGTTAAGTTTATAGAAGGAAGCAGCCATGTTTGAAAGTTTTACATAGAAAGGTCACAGAGAGTACAAGCTAGAAATAGGGGAAGACAGAACAAGGCAGAGAATGAGCCAGAATATTAAAATATCTTGACATAACTAGTTTGAGGCCAGATAGAAAAAAATGAGAAGCCAAGAGAAGCCAATTTGATTCAGTCAGCTTGCAAAAGAGTTTGGGCCAGAACAGTTGAGGTGAAGAAGGCAGTGAGAGCTCATCTTATCTCATCTCATTTTAGGAAAGAAAACATTTACAGGGGTCATAATAGGTAATTTTTGTTGGATGGTTGCTAAATATTCTAAATATACCAGGACAGAGCATTTTTGCTTCTATATACATTTCTTACTGTAAACTATTAGGGTTTTCCCCACTTGACAGGGAGACAATGGATTAGCAATTAGTATCACATTTACATATCTCACAACTATGTTAATTTTAAATACATTAAATAATAAATACAAGTATTATCTCATCTGGCTTCTTACATAAACGTTGTTTGGAGTTTGTTCGTTAAAATTTGAAGTTCAGTGTGATGCTAAACATACTGAAAATTGTCTTAAAATACTTGAAAAATTTATATCATTATTGATTTCATAGATAGTCTATCCTCAAGGATAGTTCATTGTGATGATGTTCTGTCATTCTATATGACTCACAAGTTTAAGGTTCTCTTACAGTAGTGCTGTAACAGTGAACAAAGGTGGAGATTATAGGGCTCTTTAAAGGAGTTTGTTGTATCAAAATATCAAAAATGGTGGGAGAGGAGGTCCCCTTTTGTCAGAGGCCTAAGAGAGGAGAATAGAGCAAAAGGGGACGATGGGTGAGAGCAGAAAGATACATGTGATAGATTAACATTCGGGATGTAATCTGAATAAATCATAATAAGTATATATTAACAAACTTGTTAGACATAAAAATAATATCAGCTATTCCTCATAATTTAAATAATCATTGATAACTTTTAGAAATGAATGATTTAAATGAAAACATGAGATAAAGTAAAGTTAACAAACTATTTAAATTTCTTTAAATTACACATGGTGTATTTTCTCCAAGTGTGTTTCTATTTACACCAGACAAAACAGAAAATAGGCCAATAAGGCATTCCCCTGGGTGCAGCTTGGTGAGGTAGCTACTCAATCAGAGTTATTTGTAATAACATGGGTGACTAAAGTTATTACAGTCTCCAAAAGTTCTTCCAGAAAACCCACGAAATCTGACCTACTGGAATCTCATGTACAATATTCTGGCAGCCACTCTGAAGAAATGTCTCCTTTCTTCAGTGAAGCCTGGTTCTATACTCTTAGGGAAGGATTTCCTTAGTGTTGTAAATTTCTTGGGCCTTCTATGACCCTTGTGAACTTACCTGCTCCTTTATGGGGTAGTGCTCCAAATAAAAGCTAATGGAGACCAAATCATGTAGTTCAAATATGTATAGAACAAGACTTGTTATATGTTCTGTTGGATATTTCAGAAAATGTTGATTCTGCATATTTGAAATCATTCCTTCTGATTTAGTGTCTGGTGATCAGAGATGCTTTAAGTCTGAAATTGATTAGTTTTCTTTTTCTGGAGGGTAAGATGTTATAATTGTCAAGGCTAATTATCCTGTAAGGGATAATTCTGTGAATTTTATCCATACTCAAAAGTACTATCTGTGACTTGTGTAGATCACAAGATGCTGAGAAAATACTGGAGTGATGGCTCTGGCTAGCTTACAGGAGACTCCTTCACAGTGTCTACCTAAGGCCAAATTACACCTGCTACTCAAATGGATTCAGGCTGAAAATATGTATTTGGTATTAGTTTGGTTTGAAGTCTCCTTATCGCAATGGTAGAAACTTTCCTATAACCTCACAGAATCTGTTGGAGCTGTCTTTTCTCTAGAAAGCAAGGGACATGCTTTGTGGATCTTTCTTCCTGCCAGCACCTACTTATGTGCCTCTCTGTTACTCATCTTGGCATTATTTATTCTTTACTGGACATAGTATTTATCTTCTATTTAGAAAGCTCATGCACCAAATTACTAAAGTTACATTTAAAGAAGGTCTAGAAATCACTAAAAAGCAGACTCAGTTTTTAGGGCCATTGTTTGGCAGCACATGGTAGATACTCGAAGAGTAAATCTGTTAGATTGTCAAATGCATGAGGTTTTCACCTTCAACTTTGTGCGAAAGCATAAAATTCTTAAAGCTCAATTGTCTTTAAGGAGAAAAGCCCCAAAAAATCTAAGTTCAACACATCTCAGGTGAACTGAGGCTAAGGCGAGAGAGGTGATTACGGATTCCCTCCACATGATTTACTGTTCTGATCTTTTGAAAGGGGAAGGAGTCAAAATGTATTTTACGTGGAGACATTGTGAAATAAATTCCTGATTAAAGGAGAAGATGGTATGAGGTACAAAGCATTGCTGAGGAAATTTACTTATAATGTGCCTTAATGTTATGCCAAGCACTGGTAATCAGAGACTGTATTGGCTAGCTTTATGTCAACTGACACGAATGAGTTAGGGTCATCCGAGATGGAACCTCAGTTGAATCAATGCCCATATAAGACCCGGCTGTAAGGCATTTGATCAATATGGGCGGTGGTGCCAAGCCTGGCCTAGATGTCCTAGGTTCCATGAAAAAGGAGGCTGAGCAAGCCATGAGGAGCAAGCCTGTAAACAGCACTCCTCCAGTGGTTTTCCATCAGCTCCTGCCTCCAGGTTCCTGCCATGTTTGAGTCTCAGTTCTGAGGTCCATAGATGAAGATCTACAGCGTGGAAGTGTAAGCCAAATGCATCATTTCTTCCCGGTTTTCTTTTTAATCAAGGTGTTTTGTTTTAGCAATAGAAACGCCAATTAAGGCAGAGAATTCACAGACAACTTTACCTTTACCCTCATTAATTGTTAACATAGTTGCTCACTTTAGTTATTGAATGTCCAGTAGTGTCAGCGATGTTATTATCATAGAATTTTGAGAGGAGTGTGAGAAAGACACGTTTCTTGAACGGAAATGTTACTTTTTTTCATGATCATGTAAAATAATAAAGTTAAAAAATTTAAAGTAAATACTTGTGTTAAACAAATGAGAATACGAATGTCGGAATAAAGAAGTGCACCTAACGTTTTGTGAATACGCACTAAAAGAATGCCCCGTGAAAGATATTGCATATGCTGAGCCACAAAAAGTAAACAGAATTAGTCATGACAACTGTATAAGTATGTAAATGCCCGCATTGCTATGAGGGAGGTCCCTGTGGCAGCAACTTGTGATCTACAGAAACAAGCACGGAGCCATTATGGATGTGTGTGATCTGAGCATTTGGAAGAAAGTAACCATGACCGTAGAAATGAGAGTTCAGAGCCACTCTCTTCCTTGTGGTAAGTTTGCATCCAGTTAGGCTATAGAAGTCATGACCCAAAATAAGATAAAGGAAAGAGGACGAGGAGCTAGAGGAACAATTGGACAAGAAAAGGGCTGAGGAGGAGGAAAAAGAGTAGGAAGAAGTGTAGGAATTAAATTAATGAGATCAGAAGGCTGAGTAAGGAGAGCAGAGGCAAGATTAAAAGACACGCCCCTGCTAGAGGAGAAAGGAAGAAATGCCAGAACAAAACAGGAGAGGAAGAACGTAGGTGAATTGCGGTTGTCAAAAACAAAACAAAACAAAACAAAACAAAACAAAACAAAACAAAGAAAAACCCAAACAATCTAGCCTAGCCGGCCTTATTTTGGAAGCGTAACTACTTTTTAGCATATGGGAGTATTTTTTCACATTTTCTTTGTATAAAATTTGTATTAAACTTAAATATCTTTTTTGAAAAAAAAAAAACAAAAAACACGCATTTTCTCCTAAGGTGAAGTGCTGATATCTTATCAATGTAGAACTGTTTATTGACGATATACATATGTGTGTGTGTGCACGCTGACATTTTCCACTATTATTCAACATAATTCTCATATGCTGTTTCTTTACGTTGAAGTTTAATTTCCATGGTGTGAATATTATCCCTTCTGATTTAATATTTTTATAATTTGTTTTTTTTCATCGTATTTATATCGTTATACTGAAAACAATTTTCTTTTTAAAAAACAAAATTTATAGTGATGTCACTGATTTAAATATTTTCCATTTATCCATTCCTATAAAAAAAGTGTGATTAATAAAGTATTGATATGTTTGTGTTTATATTTGCATTGTGACTATGTGAATAATTTTCCTTTGCTTGTTTATTTTGTTTTTTCCTTGAATTTCTTTATTAAACTTAAGATTATAATTTTAATACATGTCATCTTAGCATTTTTACATATATTTGTTTTCTTTATACAATGGGCTTAATAGTTAACTGGTCTTTGGTTAAACAAGGCACTTTATTTTCAGGGTGGGAATTGAAGCCTAGAGTCTCATGAATTTTAAGCAGATGTTCTGAATTGAATAAGTAATCTGATAAATAAAATGTATATTCAAAATGTCATTATAATACTATTTAATTACTGAAGCTTTATGACTGACATGGATTTTCATGAGACTCCTCTAATCTAGCACCGAGGGCTTCATCATTTCATGGATGTTCCAAAGTGAAAGTCTCTAGTACGCACCTATTGATACCTATATAGCATTGCTGCAACAGGATGGACTTTGCAGCTCACAACATGATCTTCACAGGCACTGCTGGAGGGCTGGATGATTGTGGTGAAAGTCTCTACTTTCTATAACACCCTGTCTGGAAAGATAAACAAATATTTTATTACATTTGAATGACGTGGAACTCCAGGAAGTTCATAAAGTCGCATGCCAGTACAGAGAAAGGAGACTTGCTACTTCATAGAGCAGGTGGAAATCTTTGGTTTCTATTCGGCCTCCTCTGGCACTGGCCTGGCAAGAACCTTGCGTATTTCAGTAGACTTTGTCCTTGTGTCAGAGTCTAGGTGGTATTGTCTCACATATTACTAGCATGAGTTGAAGTAGAGTTCAAATACATTGTTTGCTTGGGCTTTCATACAGTGACATTTTATGTTTTTCTAACCCATCTTTTGTTTTCCTTTGGCTGAAGAGAACATACAGTTTATTTTATATTTTATTAATTACTTTTTCATTTGGCTATCAATAGAAGCAAATCTAGATTGCCAGTTTCTCCAAGAGATTCGTAACTATAAATGGCAAACCAAGCACACGGAGGTCACCATCATGTTATTTTTGAGGTGGCATTTGAAAAGCAACAATTAGCCTGCTACAGTTGTATGCATGAACTCTGTAGACAAAGATGAAGAATGTTCGCATGACTCAACTAAACTGTAGTATTTGTTAGGTTTTTGTTTGTTTGTTTGTTTTTTGTTTTTTTGTTTTCAATCCATATCACAAGGACAATTAGGCTGGGCCTTGATTGATGCCTGTCCTTGAAATGGCTAGCATTCCTGGAGAGGACATTCCATAATTGGCAATGACTTTTCCCCTGAAGGGAAACACCCTGTATAATGCAAGATAAATCAGTACAAAAGCATCACAGAAAAGCTGTTGGACCAGAGAGCAGCCACGGCTGTGGCAGGCTTCTCTGAATCGGCATGTTTTGTTGTCACTTTTACTTTTTCTCCTACTGCAATGGTTATATGTTTGTAGATGTGGTACCAAGGTACAAAGCAAGTTCTTTCGGTTTCTGTCCTTCCTTGCTTCCTGTTTTAATCCCTCCCTTTTTTACCTCCTTTCCTTCCCCTCCTTTCTTTATAATTCTCATTGTGATCAGATATTTTACTCTATGTGATGCTGAGAATATTAAATTTGTAGTTAAAATTCCATATTTGTTCAGTGAGTCATCATGAGGTAAGTCCTGGCAGGTTTTGTGTCAACTTGACACAAGCTAGCGTCAACAGAGAGGAAGGAATCTCAGTTGAGGAAATGCCTCCATGACATCCAGCTGTAAGGCAATTTCTCCATTAGTAATCAGTGAGGGAAGACCTACCCCTCTTCTGGGCTGATGGTCCTGAGTTATATAAGGAGGCAGGCTGAGCAAACCAGGGAAAACAAGGCAGCAGTAGGCAGCACTCCCTCTTGGTCTCTGTATCGACTCTTGCCTCCAGATTCCTGACCTGTTTGAATTCCTATCTTGACTACTCTCAATGATGAACAGCAATATGGAACTGTAAGCCAAAAAAAAAAAAACCCTTTTCCTCCCCAAATTATTTTTTGATCATGCTATTTCATTGCAACATAGAAACCATGATTTGACAAAGGTACGTTAGTCTGTACTTTATTTAGTTTTTTATTTTAGTCTATCTGCTTCTTATTTCCTTGATTGATGTTTACCTGGTCATCTATCACCTGTGTCGATATTGTTTCCTTTACTCGGAATTAACAAACTAAACAGCCATATCCCATGGAAAACAAAATGTCTTTTGTTTGAGAATCTTATCACTTTCTGTGTCTCTGATCCTAATACATTTATTTTTTGTTTTGCAGTGTGTATGACATGTTAATTGTTATAACTTATAACTTGAATATATTTCAACTATGTTTTTGAGTTTGGAGCAGAATTTCCGAATGTGGTTAAAAGTGGTATTTTTGAATACAATTTTTTTAAAAATGTATTAATCAAAAACAAAATGCAGATATTTCATTTTTTTTGGAAAAATCAAAAACTACCACCTCATTAGACATGATGATACAATCATTGTAAATTGAGCATAAAACTGTATCAAAATAAATGTGCTGGGTAATTCCTTGGTACAAGAGGCTGCTAAATACACTATTCAATGAGTTCTTTTATTAATCAATGATTATTTTAAATGTTAACTTAGGTTTCTTTACTGCTTAAGAATTCTATTTTTCTTTAAATATATGCTGTTGACTGATAGTCATATTAAAATGTTAATAAATGAGCTGAAACATGGTGACTAATTTTCATATGACGAATAGGATGATGTAACAGTTAGTATTTGAGTGGTACATACAATTGCACACTCAAACACACCTTACACACAAACACACACATATACACATATGCACACATACAAACACATATACACACACATGCACACATACAAACACTCACACACACACACACACACACACACACATACACCAGAGAGAGATATGAGGATCTTATTACCATAAAGCCTTGTGTATTTATTTTAAAAATCTCAGAATTTCTGGTTATTATAAAATAATCCCACCAGGAAGCTAATTGACTTTTAGTATGTCAGTGAGCTGATTATTTTCTCTCAAAAATATCTGCCAGGCTATAAGCATAATTTAAAAAGAGACTAAGCATATATATATATATATATATATATATATATATATATATATCACTGAACCTGTGATAGCAAAGCACACTTAAGGCTGCACAAATCTTTTACTGTTTTACTAAACTAAACAACATATTGCAGTGTTCTCTCTGGGATTCTGGTCTCCAGATTCCACACTGATTTCTTTTTCTTACTGAATTTATCAATTGTGCTTTGTTGTAGCACTTTTACCACAAAAGCTCCATAAAATTATATGTAGTTATCGAGACAAGAAGCTGTTTTGATAGATGCAACATTTATTTTAAATCTTGTTTCAATGTCTCACATTTTGCAGCAGTGTATGTTAATGTCAAATTTGTATATTAAGAATCTAAAGGAGGTGCCTTTTGCACTTATAGGTAAATATCTGCAGCATGCTGTGGTATCTATGTCTTATCTCATTATGTACCATATATATGTATATGTATATTACACTCATATGACCATATACATATATATGCCACACATGTATTTATATATGTACTCACACATATATTGATTAATGAGATCAATATATATAGGTCACACATATATGTGTGACATAAATATGACACACATATATGTATATATACATATATATGATCAATGAGAAACCATGATCAATATAACTTCTCAGGATGTTCACTTTTCTATGTTAATGTTTGTTCATGAAAATTTTTGAGAAAAAAGAAAAATATATTGCTGAATAAAAAAGAATGACTTAAGAAATTCGTTGAACATTTACATGGGTCCAACACATCATCAAAATATGATATCAATTTAAACATCATAATCTATTTGCAAGCATTATACCTGAAATCCTAAAACTGTCCTCCATTTATGTATGATTTTCTGTGTCAAGTAAAATTGATGTCCTTTAGGGAAGAAAAGGGACAGACTACGTTTAGATGAGATTGGCATCACTTTTGCCTAAAATGGTTTGATTGCATATGTTTGCACATTCTGACAGGCTCTATCTTAAAGTACATCAATATCTCTTGACAGCATAAAATTTTAAAACAACAAAAAATCTAGACCTGTTGTTTATGTGCAGTACATGCATATGCAGATCTGGCCTCTGTAATGCTTTCAGGACCTGAAATCATGGAGACACTGTTCTATTATTCTATTCTTTGTAAACAAATATTTATATGATTTCAAATTATGTGAAACAGCTTTATCTATATAATCTGTGTACAGTTTTATAACTTTATTTCCCTTAGTCTATGAGAAACTGTTGAGCATGTCTTGTGGGACTAAATACCACAATAGTTGGTTTTTAATAACTAACAAATGGTATTTATTTCATGGATACAATGAAAATGTCCTCATTATTTGAGTATGATATTATTGTATGCTTTAGATGCTTAAATTTGGTAAATAAGTGTGACTAGTATTTTTAAAGAATCAGCTATTATGCAATTTGTATGGACATATAAAATGAATCATTAGTAAATTAAATACAATGCTGTTAATTAAAACTTCTGTGCCCACTTTGCATAAATATGCAAATAGAATGCAGATAAATTAGTAAATAAAATTACAGACTCAAATTACTAAGTTTTAAAAATTATTTCACATCTTCACATCTTTTCCACATGTGGTACTTGAACTATAACATCAACAGGGGTAAAGTGAAGTAGGCAGAAGGCTTTAGGAACAGACAGTAGGGTTCTGCAGCTTGGGCCTTGCCTGTGCCTATGCTAATGGACTAGACTTGAAGTCTCTATAGTTATACACTTGGTTATGTGACAAGAACACACAAGACAATCAATTCAGTATAGTTTTAAAGTACAATTTGAATTAAAGTTCAAGTCTAGACACCATAAAATACTATTAAACAGTATAAGGGGAGATATTTGTCAAGATTAATTCCAAGTAACTTGCATGGAACTGACTGAATAGATAGATGTACAGTCAAAGATTCTTCTGTATGCTTTCAGGAAGTAATGTTATAGAAGAAACTTAAATCTGTGAATCTTGAATAAAAAACACTTTCTATTATACAGGTCTATCTCATTTAATCAGCTGGAGAATATAGCTGACCACACACTGCCATTCCCCAAGGAGGAAGGCATTGTGTTACAATCTACATTTGGATTTAAACATCAGTCCTACCTTATGTACCAGCCTATCATAGCTTTACGTTCTTATTTAGACTTACTAAGATTGTGCATCCTTAATCTCCCTCTTCCTCTGCCTCTTTGTCTTGTTAATGTATAAAATACTTATTATTATTGACTATGTTTTTCTATGACTATCTGGCTGGTCTTGAAATCATAGTCCTTCTATATCTTCCACGTGGGTGGATTACCTGTATGTACGACCACACACAGCCACCTGTAAAGAATATTGAAGAAGACAAAGTTTTATCATAGCAACAAAAACCTTAATTATGACAGAAGTTGGTACTTGGTTGTAAGCTACCACTGTGACAGATCATGTGTTGGGGAGGGTAGTGGTGGCATTTGAACTTTAGGATGGAAAAGCCAACGGATTCTCTGCACATAGTAGGCTGTTCTTCAGGGAGCTTGGAAGATAAGAGTGCTTAGAGAAATGCACACTGAGGTTTTGGCCTTTGAAACACCAGAGGGAAGTTTGAGAGTTTGTTACACATTTCAATGGGGCTGTTGAATTAAGAATCTATGGTTATGGTCAGCGGGCACTGAAAAATTGGCTTTGATTAACAAGAAGTCAGGTTCACCAAAGTAAAACTTCTGTTGTGTTTTGACACTTAATGCTGATTAGCGTCCAAAGAGAAACAACTGACCAACATCATTAAGATGAAATCTCTTGGAAATGTTTCATGGGATCATGAAACAAATGCTGTAGTCAAAATAAGGCTAAGGCTGTATCCTGTCCTGACATCTGAACTTGTTAATGTGTAAGAGTTTCCAAGGTGATACTGGTTTTGGAGGCATGATGTTTTCATGGACAGAACTTGAGGTTTGACACTGTGAGAAGCCAAGATGAAGCACTGGTGTTGAATGGGGTTTTTGAGAAAAGCTTAGAACAAGATGGTAGGGTCAGAATCCATAAATAGAGGCCAGCAGAGGTTATTCCATTTGCATCAGAGACATCATCATTTTGTGTCTCCCAATAGCAGTGAAAGACCAGCATGTACAGCAGCAGCTATGGAGTGGCGTCCACTTTATCTTTGAGAGGCACTTACTATATGAGCTTTGTGTTCAAAGGCTGATAGAGATGCTCAAGATCCTTGCAGCTGAGAAGACTGAGGTCTAGACATTGGAAAGAAAGTTATTTGCCCTGTTGGATTTGGTGCTTGAATTATGACTAGGTCATATTTCTTCTCTCTTTGAATAAGATGTATGCAACTTATTGACATTTTAAAAAAGAATTTTGGTATTTTAGAGATTTTGCTATTTTATATAGTTTAAACTTTGCATGAGATGGTGGGTGTTTTAAAGAGACTGATCTTTTAAAATGTTTGAATGTTTAAAAACTTTTAGATGTCTTTTATTTAAATAATATTTAAAGACTTTGAGACTTCTAAAGTGGGACTTCTGGAAGTTGTAGTGACATATTGCAGTACTAATAGTAAGAGGTTTCAGGCATGAAAAAGAAATTAAAATGTAAGGCTTAATAAAGGATGTATTTAAGTGTGACATTGAGAAGGTCTCAGTTGTGCTAGTTATTTTCTGTCAACTTGACACAACCCTAGATGTATACGACGATGAAATCTTAATTGAGAAAATACCTCTCTCATTGTCCGGTAGCAGGTCTGTTCAGCATTGTCTTGATGGATAATTGATGTGTGGGCAGTGCCATCCCTGAACATGAAGTCCCAGATTGTATGAACACAGACTCAGCAGGCTATGACAACCAAGTCAGTAAGCAGCATCCTGCTACAACCTGTACTTTAGCTCCTGATGGAAGGTCTATGTCTTGTGTTCTTTCCCCGACTTCTCGGGATGAAGGAAAACAAGCTGTGACATGGAAGAAAGCCTTTCCTCCTAAAGTTTCTTATGTTCAAAGTGTTTCACAAGATCATTAGAAACCCACACCAAGACAAGACTTAACAAGCTTACCCACAGGCAAAGAGAGAATGGATTATCAGGATCGAAGAGTCTGTAAACACTCCTGAATGTTAAGGGGGAAATTGAAATAAAGTCATTGTTTTCTATGGAGGCACACTCATGAAAAGAACACTGAAAGCAATTAAAATAGTGTACGTTTCATGAGCCAAAAGTAATCCATTACAAAGAAAGTGTGTTGAGTAGTCTCAAGTGCTACCAAAGTATCTTTAAAAATAAAATTTAAAAACCACTATGCTTATTAATTGAGATGGAAAAGGCAAATCTTAAGGCAACAGACATTTCACTTCTCCCCTATGACCCATTTTGAGAATTAGCAAAGCCTTCAAAGATGTTATTGGGTATAGACTCATTTTCAAGGAAAGAAATGAAAATAAATTCATTGAGGGTTATGAGAGATAAAATAAGATAAGACTTTTTTTTTTGGAATTTCTATGATATGATTCTGGTATCTGAGAAAATGTTTTATCTTATGTACAAACTACAAAGTGGAGAATGTAGAAATTCAAGAGGAATTTTATATTTAATTTTCCTATTTCTTACCTTTTTCCTTTGGAATTTGTGGGAATATAAACTTCTTGAATGATTCTGTATCAACATCCTATTGGTGTGGCTTCTCTACCAATTATTACAGCAGTAACTAAATGAAACCTTATTAAATGTCTACATAGAAAGCTACATAATACAGAGTTACACACTATGATATATTTATTATATTTGTTAAGCAGTATGATACTAATCATAATACATAAGAATATGTAAATACATATGTATAGAGGCATCCCATAAACCAATACATACAGTACAATTTTAATATAATGTATATGTGCAAAATCTAAAATACATGTAAATTATCTTCTATACCACCCTTTAATCACTAAAAATGAACTCTTTAATGATTTATGGGAACTTTTAATTAAAAAACTATAATCTTCGTATTTATATTATCAAATCCTTAGTTCACAAAATGTTTTGTTGCTCACTTCTGAAAATATTAATGAATATTCTTGGTCTTATGTGCACGGGATAACCTTGTGCTGACAGCATAATAATAGTGAAGAAAGGTTTTTAAAATAATATCAATTTTCCATAATCCACCATGCATAGTGCATGATAATAAGGTGTACTGAAAATCAATTTTTGATGTAATCATTTCTGTTTTCTTTCATACCTTTTAAGAATTGATGCATCATCAAAACATTTTGTTTCTTATGAGTTTCAAAAAGAGAAAAAAGGAGAAAGAAACTTGCTTGACCTTCTCTACAATTGGCTGACGCTTCCTTGCCTTTCATTTGGGTCTCCATTAGTGGAAAGTGGTTTTAGCTAGCTGGGCTCAGGCATTTCAGTCAATCACTAGCTTTTATCTTGTTGTTATCATAAAGGGCCATTTCTTTCCTAAAATGGTCAATTAAGTTCATGGAAATAAATGGTGAGGAATATAGAATTTGTTAGCTGTACTGCCAGGAGTATACTTGTTTGCGGGAAAAACATTTCAGAGAATTTCTTAATGAACTGAAATAGCTCTCAGCCCATGAGATGTTTATTCCCATTTCTTTTCTCTCTAGACACAATTCACGGTTAACAACGCAATAATTGAGTATTTGAAAGCTCTTAAAATATCCACATCATACTTAAAGATGGGTCCGGGTTTTTGGATTAACTACTCCATTTTTTCCCCATTTTTATGAAGTGCATTTCAAAAATCAATTGTAGATTTTACTTAAAAAGCACCAGAAAGTTTCACTTGTGTTTGAGAAGAATGTGACAGAGTCCATATCTAAAGTGAATTCATCAAGTAGGATGCACTGTTAGTACTAAGCACACTGCAATGCACAGGGTACATGAAAATGTGGAGCGGAAGTCTCAGCCAATGATGTCCTGATCTGTGAGTGGCGTGACACTACAGATGCTTCTTAACAATAATGTAGGCTTGAGTTAGACTAGCTTATTTTCTTAAATCAAATTAAAAGTCTTTATTTTTTGTCACCCTGAAGGTCCAGTATGTATTTTAGTGTTATATGTTGGTATCATATCATACTGCCAAGAAAGTATAGACTATAAATGTAAATTTTAGGTAATATCTTTCTAGATTAAATATAGTAGTGAATGGTTAAAATTCAACTCATTAAGGAAAATAACATGTACTTCACGGTTTGCTTCTATATCTGTATTTTATACAAATATTATCACAAATAAATCATTTTTCCTAGTGAATGTATCTAATATGTCAAAGATAGTCACAGATCAAAATGATTTTCATTTCTGACTTTGCATTTGAAAAATATAAAGTTAGAAGCATGATCTGTCCATTTGGAAACTTGTTTTTATGGAGAGGTGGATAGGCCATAGGACACAGGTTTTCCATAAAAAAAAAAAAAAAAAAACCAGGCTAAATATTCCTCGAGAAGATGCTCTCTGGGTTTAATATTCAAATCAACAGAGGAGAGCATTATCCTCCATAATGAGTGTAAGCTTCATCCCATTATTTAAAGATGCCAATAAACTCATCTCCCCTGTGAAACAGAGATCCCCTTTAAAGCCAAAAGCACTATCAGCTGTTTTTTTTTTGCAAGAGCTCCAGGATATTGGCCTGTACCACATACTGTGGGTCACAGCCACAGTACGATGCAAGAGTCAATTCCATATATGAATATACTGTGAAAATACGAATTATCATGGCTTCACTTATGTTCACTAATTGTACACACTGTATACATGAAGGAAAATATCACACTCTAACTATACTTTTGCACAATTACTGTTTTTAATTTTAATGGTTAAGGAGATAGAAATCGTAACTGCCCTGCTTTGGACTTTACAAACCACAGACACATATAATATTTTCATACAGTCTGCCAAATGCTTTTGCAATTAAAATAATTACAGTGATTCTTACTCAGTTCACACGTCTCATAGAGGTGGAGATATGCTCTGAGTGATGTGTCATTACATAATACCATGATTGTATGCACATCACAGAGCATACAGACACAAGTTTATATGGATGTATCATTGAATATCTCCCCCTAGTACATTATATATACAATGTGGCCTTGACTGAACATTAAGTAATACATGATTCTTTATGTGTGTGTTTGCATATATATATATATATATATATATATATATATATATATATATGTTTGTATGTGTGTCGGTGGATATGAGCATTTACAGTTTTCTTAATTTGGTGAAATCTGATTAATGTAATATTATGACAAAAATGCAGTCACAGTAGCATCACTCACACAACTAGAAGCAACTCAAATGCACATCAAATTGTTGTTCACAACCTCATATGATTGGGATAATCTATACAAGTATTCATATTCTTAATTTTTCTAGTATTTAAAGCTTGACAATCGTGAAGCTACTTACTATGATTACTGGAGAAGCTGATACAGTTAAAAACGAATGATCAGAATCTAGACCATAACAGTAGAAAATGAATTTTTTACTTTTTTTAGTTAGTTTATTTTATGTGCATGAGTGCTTATATCTTCCCATTTGCATGTGCAGCATGTGTGTGCATGGGGATCATGGAAATGAGAAAAGCACATCCAATCACTTGGTACTGGAATCAGGATGGCTGTGAAAATGTGGGCATCTGGAAACTTAGGTCCTCTGTAAGGGCAGCGAGTGCTCTTACCACCCCAGCTATATCTCAAGCGAGTCACTCCTGGCAGGAAGTTAGCATGAAAAATTCCCACAAGCTCATATGCCTAACCATGTTCATGGCAGCAGCCTTAATCATAATAGCCAGAATCTGGAAGCAACCTACATGTCACCCAGTCAAAGAATGGATAAAAAAACTGTGGTGCATTTACACTATGGAATACCACTCAGTTATTAAAAACAGGGAAATCCTGAAATTTTCAGGCAAATGGATGGAACTAGAAATGATCGTCCTGAGTGAGTTAACCTAGACCCAGAAAGAATCACATGGTATATACTCACTTATAATTGGATGCTAGCCCAAAAGGGATGTCCCATGAAAGTCTTCACTTACCAGGAGATTGGGATATATGCGAGGACTTCCTATTGGGACTCTAGGTGAGAGAGGTATGGGAGAATGGGGAAACAGAAGTATCCAGAGGATCCTAGAAACTTACAAGAAGAACATCATGAGAGGTGGATCTGGACCCAGGGGGATCTGCTCCAACTACTGCACCAACCAAGGACAATACATGCAGTGAGCATTGAGCACCTATTCAGATCTGGCCAATGGATGGGACATTCCCCACAGTTGTGTGGAGAGTGGGGACTGACTCTGACATGAACTCTGGGGCCCCATATTTGAACACTTCCCCTTGATGGGGAGGCCTGGTGGCACTCAGAGAAAGGATAGGAAGGCCACCAGGATGAGACTTGATAGGCTGTGACCATATGGTGGGGGAGGAGGTCCCCTTGTGTCACAGACCTAGGGGAGGGGAATAGGGTGAAAGAGGGAGGAACAAGGGGATACAAGTGAGGGGATAACAATTGTGATCTGAAGAAATTATTTAATTAAAAAACCAGAGTGGTCTGATGTGCTGGTTATTCAGCATTGTGTCTCACAGTTCAACAACAAGCTATTCACATTTACTGTCACACACTTTTCTGCAGAAATCCTAAATATTTGCTTTGCATTCCTTGAATATGAAAGATAATCATGTTCATCATACAGTCTGTAGGTTCAAGGCAAAGTGAAGCCATTTCCAGCTTCCATTTCTCTACTCAATAATATTGCATATATTTTAAGTTCAAAATGTATGCAAGATTATCATAGGTGATTATTGACATATTAATGATGAGCCAATATAGCTCATTCAGTTTACATGCTTGCAGTCATTTAGTTATAACTCCAATTTGGAAGACGGCACCTTCATTTCTCCTGGCAAATTAGATTCTTACAGTTATACAATTTGGTCATCTTAGATAAGTCTATATGCATGTGGATGACAGGAGGTAGAAAGACAAAGCTTAAAATATACATATTGAGCAGAAACGTTAGTGATTTCTGTTCAGTAATGACATTTATTGAATTTTATTTTTGTTACACCATTAAAATCTATTTACTACTTTGCATATTATAATAAATATTTGAATATATATTTACATGTTAGGCATGACAGCATGATCAGGAAGATGGATTTTCAAGGGCGAGGCTCATCCACTGCACTTGAGCTGTGCCTACCCCTGCAATTTCCCCAAATGTGGAAAAATCAGCTGCATAATTTATTAGAGTAGGAGACTAATTTTGCCCTTTTCC
The DNA here is from genome assembly GCA_907169655.1 of Acomys percivali. NCBI lineage: Eukaryota > Metazoa > Chordata > Mammalia > Rodentia > Muridae > Acomys > Acomys percivali. Next base: position 11,123,951 of record OU015743.1, on the reverse strand, counting down.
ATGAATAAAAGGCAAAATAAAATAAATTTAGAAACACCACAACTAAGCCAGGTAAGTACTACTGCCATAACACAAGAAAGGGTGTTATAAATCTAATTATATTTCCTATTGTATTCAGTGTTTAAGCAACCACAGAAATTCTATATGTAAAAATGTTGAGAAGAGAACCAAGTGTATAAACAGGAAAGGAAGGGGCCAAAGGTATCTCTTTTTTTTTTGCAGATGATATGATTTTAAATATAATACATCTAAATACTTCTCCAGAAAATTCCTACAGCTGATAAATTCATGCAGCAAAATAACCGGTAAAAAATTTAACATGCAAAATTGAGAAGTGTTGGTGCTGGAGACATGTTTCAATGGGTCTGATTATTTGTTGATCTTGCAGAGGATCCATGTTTGATTCCTAGGGTCCATAGTGCTCTCAAAGCAGTTGGTCTCTCATTTCTAGGAGTTACAAGGCTCCCCAGAAGCACAGATCTACATTCAGAGAAGATACCAATATACATACGATAACATAGTAATAAAATACATTTCTATTTAAAATTAATAGTGCCTCCACATGTCAATGATAAACATACCAGTAAATAAATTTGAAAACAAATTCTATTTACAATAATCTCAAATGTACCATGAAATATATCTAACGAATAAAGTGAAATCTTACACACACACACACACACACACACACACACACACACACACACACACA
>OU015743.1:11120343-11123229 GCA_907169655.1 Acomys percivali | reverse complement strand
ACACACACACACACACACACACACACACACACACACACACACACACACACAAAAGACCCTAAAGCATGAAATTAAAGAAGGTAGCAGAAGAAGAAATGACTTCTTATGTACATGAATTGATAGGAATATTCTTGTGAGAATCACCATTCTATGAAAGGCCATAGAAAGACTCAACACCAAAATTTCAACAGAGTTCTTCAAAGGAATTGGAAAAAAAAAATCTCACTTTTAAATGTAAACACAAAGGACTCAGCAAACATAATGCCGAACAATATAAAAACTGTTGGAGAGAAGTGTTTCCAAGATAAAGCAAGGGTGTAATATATATGCTAGGCAGATGGGCTGAACATTTTCACAAGGTGCCGGGATAGGTGCAACTTTGGCGTAGCCTAATTCTCAAACTCCTCCCCTACTATGTGTATGCCCCAGCCCGCCAGGGTTCGACTAACGCTCGGGAGGAGAATTTTCCTGTATAGGGACAGAACACAGGACACAAAGAAGGGGGCAAGTCTGCATTCTGATCAAACCCCATTTACTGAGAAATTTCACAGAGTCTTTAAAGGCAGAGGGCAGGGAAGCATGTTGCTATGGCAACTCAGCAGTAGGCTATCTCAAGATGCGGGGGAATTCCAAGCAGGTCACAACATCCTGCCACACCGAATATTTTGCTATCTTTATCTGATCTTACTGTTAAACTACAACAGGGTGGCTCCGTCTAAATCTTACCTTTAGTCTACTAACTGCTGAACCACGACAGGGTCAGCTGGTGTCTGGTGAATGGCAGACTGCTGGAGAAATAGGGACCTAGACTCCGACAAGATGGCTGAACATTGGCCATGTAGCCCGCCCACAACACGTGTAGGACTCCCAGCCCAGATGAACTCACCCTTTCTTTCTTTTCATATCTGTTACTTTGCTAGTTTCAAACGCTGCCTTTGTACCTTTCTTTTTCTATTAGCGCTAGCCTAAGCCATCCTCCACCTTGCGCTATCTTCCTCACTCTGTCTGCTAGCACTATGTTTGGGCCTTCTGCTAAGCTCTTGTTTTCCAAAGGGTTCATTTTATTTTCCTTTCGATTTTTCGCTTATTGAAAATAAATAGTTTTATACAATATATTCTGATTGTGATTTCCATTCTCCCAACTCCTCCAAGAACTAGGCTCCCCCGCTCCAGGCTTCTCTTCTGTGTCCAAGGAAAGGCTGGTGAGTTCTTCCTTCCCTTAGTGCTCCTTTGACTGCTTACAAAACTCTTTGTTCTCTCTTTGTCTGTGTTTTAACTGTTTCATTCACTTTTTTTTTTCTTCACAGGTATCTCCTGAAAGTTTGTCTTGAGCCTTCTGAATATTGCTACCAAGGTAAGCAGTTCTATCGTTCTTTGTAATTTCTCTGCGAAATATAGCTTTGCATAGAACCTGACAGTATCCTCTAACACAGGTTATGATGACATGAAATAACCGGACCAGTCTTATCAAACTTCCTGATGTTAATATACTTTAAAAACTGTTTGTAAATGAGACACATTGTAAAAAAAAAACATTAAAGGGGTAAAAAGTAGTCATGAAAGCAGTGTGTTTGATTTAAAGTGAGAAATACTGTTTTAAGTTTCTTTGTCTGTAGGTATCTTCAGCACTAAACACTTGTTTCTCCCTCATGCTGTTCTCATTGGTGAGTCAATCTATGCGGAAAACATGACTGCTTAGCTTTCTCTGCTACATCCTATAATAAAAGACTAATTCTTAGGACTGGGAGTAATTCTCCCTTTCGACAGTGAATGAGACTTCATTGACACTCTGAAAGTCTAATGCTTTTACTGAATCAGGACTATAAAAATACTTGATGTTGTCATAAGGATAAAAAGCTTTTAATGTTTCTCATTATCTGTTAGATAAAATGGGATTTCTAGGACAACAGGGACATTAGTAATGCTTTTTGACTGTATTTTTTATCATTCCTCATTATTTTTCATTATGTAGACCATATTTATGTATCAACTTGTCTTTCTGTTGTTGTTGCTGTTTAATGTGTCCCGTCCATTCCACAGTGCCATACTTTGTAACTAATAAATTCAAAGTCCATGGAGTGCTTTTTCCCATGTAAGCTTAAATGTTTGTTGAACTATTGAGACGTCTACACAGTTTCTACTCTATTAGAAGGACATCTCTGTGAAACCATTTTTTAACCATATAAGAATAGTGAAAATGATATCACAAATAATATCTCCATTAGATATTAATGTTTACACTCTGGTTAAATGTATAATTAAATAATTCTTCTTTCCTTCCTAGAATATCATGAATAAAACACATAATATTTTTATTCAATTAGAAAATATTTCAGCATTTAAAATACTGATTGCTGAATGGACAATTATTACAATTAGTAAATATATTTATAGATGGGATAATCATTGCTAAAATGATATCATTTTGAAAAATGTAGATTACTTTAAAATATTTCAGTCAAAATAGTCTTATCATGTATTTTTATATAATTTAAAGGTATGGTGGTGTAAATTGAAAAAATTAAAAATGAATTATATTTAATATTTTATCCAACTCCGACTAATACGTGTTTCATTAAGCAGGTATTTTGCCATTTAATAGATAAGATAATTCAATTTCTCTTATAGAAAATAATTTATTTTCACAAATGTCCTAAATGCAAAGCCTACTGTCATATAAAAAGAAAAGTCTAATTGATTATAGCTTATAGCTTATAAAAGCTATAGCTTATAAATGAAAAACTTACTCCTAATATTTAAATAATCACATTTTTCATAAATATAATGCCATTTTCACATTAAATTCATTAGGGACTCACTCATGAACTCAGTCATTGTCAATGACTTTTCTAACATATCAAATTCACATCAAGACTAGTTTCAGAA
>OU015743.1:11090343-11115343 GCA_907169655.1 Acomys percivali | reverse complement strand
GAAATATTTCCTTTAGCATTACAGTTCATGATTATTTATAGCCAAAATGTTTTGTTTTCTAAATATTTCCAGAGTATCAAATGAACAAATCTCAACTGAATTCTTTCTGATGAATTTAGTTGTATATTATATGTCAAAAGATATAGAAAAATTTATGTTTGCTTCTAAAGTTTTTCAGTCTTTATTCATAATCCTCCAAATTCTTAATGTTCTGATTTCAGCTATGTTATAACTCTGCATATTATTATTTACAGTATAATTTAGCCATAGGAATGTAAAATATAATAATATATTTGATTATATATGATCACCTTTATATTTGATTAATAAAATATTCACTCACAGAAAGATTATGATCAGTGAATTATTTATCTCAGTAATAGCCATCAAATATCTTTTTAGTATCACAAAAAATGTGATTTTTATTATAATATTTTTACTATTATTTGTTTTATCTTCCTTTCTTTGCTCTTTGACTTGAAGTTTGCATAAATTGAAAGTGTAACAGAAAAACACATCAAATAAATGAATTGGCATACTAATAAATATTATAAATAAAATGTACAATACATGCTATAAAAATAGAATTTTATTATAATTTAAAGTGCTCCAAAATTTCAAGGATTTACAAAGAAGGTAAGCAATGTCCTGTAGAAAATTACGAGTTTAAACTTTATTAAATTTAATGTTCTTAAAATGTTAAAATTAAATAATCCATTATGAATGTGAAGACAAATTAAAATATAACCCAACTTTGTAATGCTTTTACTGGGCAACTCTAAATTACTAAAGGTACTAGGATGTGTATATACAGTTGAGGGTGATAGATTATAAGATTTAAACACTGTGCAGTGTTGGTGTAAACATTTTGCTATCCCCAGATGGGAAAGCTGTTTCTATTATATTGCATTTCTATGAAGCTTTAGATCACTTTCAGTATGTGCTGGAAATTTACCTCACATCTGTCTTCGTTAGGGCTCTATTGCTGTGAAGAGATGACTTGACCAAGGCAACTCTTATGAGAAAACATTTAATTGGGACTGGCTTACAGTTGCAAGTTTTAGTCTATTATCTTCATGTCAGGAAGCATAGCAGGTTGCAGGCAGACATAGTGCTGGAGAGGTAGATGAGAGTTCCTCATCTGGACCTGCATGTCTCAGGAAGAGAGAGCAAGACTTGCCTGCCTTGAGCATTTGAAACCTCAAAACCCACATGCCAGGCACATAGTTGCTCTAAAACACCCATACCTATTCTAACATGCCCCTTCTCCAAATAGTGGCATTCCTTCTGAGCCTAGGGGGATAATTTTCATTCAAACCACCACAACGTTTCAAATAGAGATGTCCATCTATGTATAGAAATTCTTCTGGAGCTAAATGCTAGGGAGTATAGCACACTACCTACAATAGCCCCGGGCTATATACATTTAAGAGCATATGAAGAGTGTTTATGTAACAACAATCATTGGAAAAAGAGGACATTATATTTAAAAGAGTAAGGAGGGTCATATGTGAGGACTTAAAAGAAGGACTGTAAAAGGGGATAATATAATTTTTATAATGTCAAGAATAAAAGAAATAATGAAAACAAGTGCATCAATTTGTCAGGTATTAGGATGCATACGTTGAATCACAGCACTCAGAAAAGAGAAGCGGGGCTACATAGTGAGGTCCTCTTTCCAAGCTACTGACAGTGATGAACACCTGTAGCCCAGCACTCAGGATGCTAAAGGAGACAGATTGCTGTAGTCTCAGTGTTCATTTGGACTACACAGTGAGGACCAGGTTAGCCAAAGAGCGCACAGGAGTAACAACCCTCAAAAATAAAGATATAAGGCAAAATGATTAAAAAAAAGAAATAATTTAGTAATGTCCATTGAATAGATTATTTGGGAATATGAATCAAAATCTGTTGCTTCACATAAAATTTATAAATAAGAATGTAGGGCATATGGATGCATCTATGTAAAATTTTAACAAACTATAGTATAAAGATATAAGTCATGATGAAGGTGGCTACCTCTGCAAGGAAGAGAAACTGGTCAGTCAAAAAGGATTCACATTAATTTTTGTGATTGTACATGTGTGTGTGTGTGTGTGTATGCGTGTGTATGTGCATGCGTGAGTGTGTGTGTGTTTGATACAAGGAGGGACCAGATATTTACCGTACACTGGATCTGCCTGATGGGCTGCAGGATGGTCTGGATGAGACTTTTCATTCTTGTATGTAGATACTCCACCTCAGAATATGTGCAGTTTTCATCTGACCAGATGATGAACTGAAGAGAACAAAATCTAACACCTTTTCCTGCCAAGCATCCTGAAAAACCAGTGTGGTCCTGGGTTTCAGCCTGACCTGAAGCATTGTTGTTCCTGGATATTGATTCTGCCAGCCTCATCGCTGAATGAAGCCATCAATGCTATATCTCTCCAGATGGCCACGTTATCCTGCAGATCTGGGATTCTGCCAGCTGCTATAACTGCACTAGCCAACTCACTCTCTTTCATTCATTCTCTTCACCCCATGCTTTCTTTTTCTCAAATCTCCTCTTGTCTACATACACAGGCATGCACTTCTCCCTACTAATTCCTTGTTTCTGTCTCCCTGGAGAACCCTACCAAAAATCTTGTTCTATTTCTTTATCTTTGGTCTGTGGGTTTGTATGGTTTTGGTTTGTTTGTTTGTTTGTTTGTTTGTTTGTTTTTTCTTGTTTCTTTGTTGTGTTCGTTTTTGTTTTGTTTTATTTTGTTTTGGTTTTTGGGTGATTTTGTTTGTTTGTTTTGTGGGTTCTTTTGTTCTGTTTTGTTTTTCAAACAGAAATTCTCTGGCTTTGTCCTTAAAGTGCAAAAAGTTGTGGATTTGTTTATATTTCAATACGTTTTCAGAAAATTTGAGTAAAGCTATTCAAGTCTGGCAAGAACATGGAACATTTCATATGAAACACCTATATAATACTGAATCTAGCCTGTCTGCTACTCCTTATTTATTTGTGCATTCATATCACGCTCAATACAAAGTATAAATAAAATTTATGGATGAAATTTCACTACACTTTTGTTTACGTTTATGTTTCATTGTGAATAGTTCATTGTTTCTCAGTGTCTTCAGGCAAGGTACTCAAGTGAACATTAAAAATGTTTTCCTATGTTTCTTTTTATTTTGCATGTGTTTTTATGTATACAGAAATGCCAATTTATATGATCAGATTTCAAGGTACAAGTGTGGTGATCAAAGGATAACTTGCAGAAGTTAGTTTTGCCCCCTCTTCTGCCATGTGGGTCCTGGGACAAGAATTCATGATATCATGACTGGTAGCCAAAAATCTATCATAGTTATAGACGTATGCTCACCTGTGTAAATATAGATGGTGCGCAGAAATATCTGTTGTATGTTGAGGTCATTATTTAATATGTAAACAAATGATTACAAAGGGAACATATAAGCCGTTCAGAAAGTTTCATGCCACTGACATTTAATAGGTGAAATGTCATCAAAATGCATTTGCCTTCAATTGGTCAAGGAAAATATCTTTCATATTATAATTGCTTCCTTTAAAACCCTAATCTCATGTGCTACCATCACAATCTTACTCCTATTCCTTTTATACTCAAAGTGCAATAAAATCAAATATTTGGAGAAATGAGCTCTTTTTCTGTATAAATAGTTTTTCTGTCTCCACTCTAGATCACTTCACTGCTGCCTCTTGTGTTTTCTCATTATGATTTGGGTCTCTTTCATTTTCGGTCAGTATTGTGGTTTATTGATATTGCTACTTTCAGAGAGTTTCTGAAATGGAGAATAATTAGGGAGATGCTCGCATAACTGTTATTTATTGCCTTTAAAACCAAGTTTACTTACGTATGCATATACATGATCACCTGTTTATGTGCCCAGCTGTAGGCTGGAGCCCCTAAAAAGTACAGGACTTAAGGTGATTGTGAGTTACTATGTGGGTCCTGGGAACCAAACTCAGGCCTTCTGTATTAGCAGAAATACTTTTTTACTGATGAACTGTTTTTCCAGGATGCAAACTAAGATTTCTATTTCAGTCTTTCATTTTCTTTTCAGAGAACTATGTTTACTGTATACAACAGGTTTATAGGTTCATTATTCTCCTTTCATTCTTTCATTGTAACAAAACACTCTGACCAAGGACCAACTGAAAAGAGGAAGTATTTGCTTGGTTGTAGTTCCAGGTTTCAATCCCACAATTCAGTGGGAATTCAAGCAGCTATTACCCTTACAGGCACCAAGAGAAGTAAATGTCCCCGTGCTGCCTGCTCACAGGCACATTGCTGTGCTTACTCTCTTTCTTTACTCCTCATAGTTTTATGTGTACGAGCGCTACCCACATTCAGAACTGGTCTTGTTGCCTCAATGTTAACCTAGTCAATACCCTATAGACATGCCCTAAGCCAACCTGATACTAATAATTTATTAATTAAGCCTGGCTTCCTAGGTGATTCTACATTGTGGCAAACTGAAATTTAAAACCACCCAGCACACATGCACTAGACATTTTGTTGATACATATTCCAGTCTTTCTGTTATGGTAATACACAGCTAGAATCTCAACACTCAGACCCTGAGGCAGATGATGATGCATTCAGTGCTTGTCTGGACTATGGAGGCCTTACCTAAAAACTTACAAATTGTTTATAGATTTTTTTATGTCAGTTTACAGTAAAAACAAAATGACCCTGGTATGCATCTGATTAAAGAGTATATAAGTTCGATAACAAACAAAACATTTTGATGTTATGATTAACAGCTTGAGAATATACTGTTTTTATAAAGAAGCAAAGCTCAAACCTAAGAGTAATAAGAAATAGTCTTGAGGGATCTAGTTAGTTTCTAGAGGCTCTTCCAATGCCAATGGCAGTTTTATTGAAAGAAGACTCTTCTTTACTTTTTAATAACATATTTACTGTGGCCTACAGTTTAATAAAAGTTTTTCAGGCTTCAAATCCTTTAAGCATGCTTAGCAGTGACTCAAGAACAAGGTGCACTGATGGCTAAGATAACTTTTGATATAAAAATAACACTCTATAGAGATTGTTATTTAGTTATTGACCCACTGTAACCCTGTACTTTCTGTTGCCACAAGGTGAAAGGGCCAAATATTACACACACACACACACACACACACACACACACACACACACACACACTTGTAATGGCAATGTGAACCTATACCTGGTGAGTAAAAATATGTACACACACATATATTACACAAGTTGATCCCCTTGAAAATTTTCTCTAAACTCATTTTGCATTATTTCATACAATGGACAAGCTTTCACAATGAAAACTAAAGTCCAGGTATCAAATACTTGGGACAAGTTTTAATGCTCATAATCCATGCTTAGTAACTATAATAGACAGTATTATTATATTTTAAAGGTAGTATGTTTCCTCCCCAAATGCTTCAGTTTAGCTGAATGTTTAATTGCTCATTTTCACCCAAAGATGAGGTCAAAGCTAGGATCCTACAGCAGCAATATGTTGAGAGCTGACACTATAAAGCTTCAGTAGTGAGATTAACAGAGAATCACTGCACAGGCTGCACATTAAACCTCCATCTTGTGCAACAAATGTTACAGACAATCTGTAACCTGAAATATTAATATCTTATGACCATGGAGATCATTAATTACAGTCACTTTAAGAATGCAATAATTACACAGTTTTATGATAGCCACTAAGGTCAGCTTATGTAAGTGATTACTCACCTACTATGAAGCTCCGCACAGGCATTAAGTTTTCAGCAGGACCTGTATTTTATTCTTCAAGGGCAATTTGTGGTTATATGAATGTATATATGCAAGCGCACAATTATACTTTCTAAAACTGCAATGCCAAGGTCATTGTGTTGCAAAAAAAACTTATATTTTTATTGAAATGAGTAGTTTTGTCCTCATATTTAACAACAATGATATCTACACATGGATGCCACTAATATTGTGGTGTGTGTGTGTGTGTGTGTGTGTGTGTGTGTGTGTGTGTAGTTTATATGTACATTCCATATATATGCATGTGGACATGTGATTACGCCTGTGTCACCAGTGCACATGGAGAGGTTGGAAAACAGCCCTAGATGTTGATCCTCACCTTTCACATACTGTCATATTTTCAAGGAGAGACTGAGTCAAAATATTATTCTTCAAATATTACTAAAAATTATCCAACTCTTAACAAAAAAGGAGTAAGGGTGCTAAAATATTTACGCAAAAATTTAACCAACTCATTCTATAGGAAACTATCTGTACAGCTTGTCTGAGTTAATGATTATGTTACATTTCCAATGTCATATAGACTTAAATAATGAAGATATGAGTGTTGTGGTGACCAATCTTGCCTTTAAGCACACCCAAGGCAAAGAAACATCAACAATTAAGGAATTGTTCCATTATATTGATCTATAGGCGTGTCTGTGGGGCGATTTCTTGATTGATTGATATGGAAGCAATCAGCCCACTGTAGAGGGTTCCATCACTGGGCAAGTGATCCTGGTTTGTATAAAAACTCTGCCTGAGTGAGAACAGGGGAAGTACATCAGACAGGGTGTTCATTCCTTGGTTTCTGGTTCAAGCTCCTGCTTCATGTTCCTGCTTTGGCTTTCCCTTGTGGTGTGTCTATAGTTCTCTTCTACTAGTTGGTTTTGGTCAGTGTCTGATCTTAGCAACAGAAGTCAAACCAGGCCAGAGAATTGGTATCTGCAATGTGGAATGTTTCTATCATGATCCTGTGTCACACAGTCTTATAGTAAGTGTATATAATAAAGTTTATCGGCACATATTATAAAATGCTTCTTTTTCCAGGCTTTTATATTTTATTTTATTATAATTTATTCAGAATATATCACGATTGTTATTCCTCCCTTGTATCTAACCATTCCCACCCTTCTTCCCTATTCTGTCCTATGCTCTTCTCCTAGACCTTTACAGAAGGGACCTTCTTCCCCACCACATGAGCACAGCCTCTCATGTCTCATCCAGATAGCCTGCTTCCCCTTCTTCTGTGTGCCCACTGGGCCTCCTCACCAAAAGGAGATGATTAAACTAGGGGCAACAGAGCTCCTGTCAGAGTCAGTCCCTGCTCTCCACACAACTCTAGAGAATGAGCTGTCCATTGACTATATCTTAACAGGGGGGTCTAGGTTTACTGTATGCATTGTCCTTGATTAGTGCAACAGTTTGTGCACATGCCACAGAGTCGAGATATGCCAGGCTTGATGGTCTCCTTGTTGGGCCCCTGAACCCTCTGGGTCCTTTCATTCCCCAAGTCTACCACACCACTCTCAGCATTCCACACTGTGCATCAGCCATACCATGTGTTTCTTTCTGGGTCCTGGTTACCTCATTCAGGATCATCATTTCTAGTTCCATGCATTTGCCTGAAATTGTCAAGATTTTTTGTTTTTCATTGCTGAGTAATATTTCACTGTGTAAATTTACCAGTCCTTAAGTTGAGGGATATCTATGTTGCTTGCAGATTTTGGCTATTGTGAAGAAAGCTACGAATATAGTTTACCAAATGTCCTTGAATAGTGTAGCATCCTTCAGGTATATGCCCAGGAGTGGCATAACTGAGTCTTGCAACAGTACTTTTCCCAGTTTTCTGAGAAATGGCCAGATTGATTTCCAAAGTGGTTGTACAAGTTTGTCCACCCACCAGCAATGGAAGATTGTTCCCCTTTCTCCACATCCTTCCCAATATGTGCTGTCAATTGAAGTTTTTATCTTAGCCATTCAGGTAAATGTAAGATGGAATCTCAGAGTCATTTTGAGATACATTTCCTTGATAAAGATGTTGAACATTTCTTTAGGTGTTTCTCAGCAATTCAATGTTTGTTCCTCTGTTGAGAATTCTCTGTTTATGTCTGTGCCCCATTTTTAATTGGTGGTATTTAAGTTCCTGGGTTCTTTATAGATTTTGGATATTAGCCCTTGGTCAAATGTAAGTTTGGTAAAGCTCTCCCAGTCTGTAGGCTGTCGTTTTGTTCTGCTGGCAGTGTTCTTTGCCTTACAGAGGCTTTTCAGTTTCATGAGGTCCCACTGGTTAATTGTTGATCTTAGATCCTGACCTATTGGTGTTCTGTTCAGGAAGATGTCTCCTATGCCAATGAGTTAAAGGCTCTTCCCTACTCTTTCTTCTAACAGATTAGTGTATCTGATTTTATGCTTAGGTCTTTAATCTACTTGGACTTCAGTTTTGTGCAGGGTGATAAATATGGATGAATTTGAATTTTTCTACATGTAAACATCCAGGTATATCAGCACCATTTGTTGAAGATGCTATCTTTTTTGAACTGTACGGTTTTGGCTTCTTTGACAAAAATCAAGTGTCCATAATGGTGGGTCTTTGATTCAATTCCATCAATCAGCCTATTTTTATGCCAGTACCATGCTGTTTTTATTACTGTTGCTCTATATTACAGCTTGAGATCCAGGATGGAGATTACTCCAGAAAATCTTTTATTGTATAGGATTGTTTTAGCTATTCTGGATATATTTTTCTGTATGAAGTTAAGAATTGTGTATGGGTTTTTAATAGAGGTGGCATTGAATCTACAGATTGATTTTGGTAACATGGTCATTTTTACTATGTTGACTTTTCTAATCCATGAGCATGAGAGATCTTTCCATCTTCCAGTATCTTCAATTTCTTTCTTCAGAGACTTGATATTTTTTCATACAAGTCTTTCACTTTCTTGCTTAGAGTTACACAAAGATACTTTATATTATTGGTGGCTAATATTAAGGGTGTAGTTTCTCTAACTTCTTTCTGAGCCCGTATGTCATTTTTATACAGGATATCTACTGTTTTTTTTTTAATTAATCTTGTATCTGGCTATTTTGCTGAAGATGTTTATCATCTGTAAGAGTTCTCTGGTGGAATTTTGGGAGACACTTATGTACACTATTACATCATCTGGAAACAACAGTACTTTGAATTCCTCATTTTCCATGTGATCCCCTTGATCTTTTGTTGTCTTGTTGCTATAGCTAGGACTTCAAGTATTATATTGGAAAGATATAGAAGGAATTGGCAGCCTTTTCTAGTCGCTGACTTTGGTGGAATTTCTTTGAGTTTCTCTCCATATAGTTTGATGTTGGCTATTGGCTTGCTGTACATAGCCTTTATTATGTTTAAGTATGTGCCTTGTATCCATGATCTCACAAATATTTTAAACATGAATGGGTGTTAGATTTTGTTAATTTTGGGGGGGGACATCTAAAGAGATAGTCGTGTGTGTTTTTTCTTTAAGTTTATTTATATGGTATATTACTTTGGTGAATTTTCTTATATTGAACCATTGTTGCATGCCTGGGATGAACCCTACTTGGTCATGGTGAATGATATATTTGATGAGTTCTTGGATACAGTTTGTGAATATTTTATTGAGTATTTTTGCATCAATGTTCATAAGAGAAATTGATCTGAAATTCTTGTTCTTTTTCAACTGTCAGAAGTGGATTATCACCAGAAAAATGTCCATTTCATTTAGATTTTCAAATTTTGTGGCATATAAGCACTTGAAGTATGACTAATGAATCTTTGGATTCCCTTGGTGTCTGTTCATATGCCTTCCTTTTCACTTCTGATTTTGTTGATTTGAATAGTGTCCTTCTGTCTTTTAGTTAGTTTGGCTAAGGTTTTGTCTATCTTGTAGAAAGAGAGCATACCACAATCATCATTGCCATATCTTCAAGTTTGTGTTTAAATGAACTATAGCTGTCAATAATAGATCATACATCTATTGAAGAACATTGTAGGGATATCACTAAGCTTGATTAGAAAGCTATCACTCAGGTAGTTTGTTTGCTCTGTTGAACGCACCATGAATAAATATGAAGTGTTAATGCTTCAACAATGATTGCTGTTGAATTTGGTTACTAAAAGTCACTGTTGATGTTCAGAGAAGAATCGTCTTCATTAGCATCAGAGATGTGTTTAAAACTACAACTACTCTATCTAATATTAAGTTTCATCATATGTACTTTATGTAAAACAACTTAGATATGAGGAAGAACAAATTGGAATTGTATATGTCACTTATATATCATCTACCTATTTATGATAAGTAAGTAAATTAATATGTACTGAGGTGCAATAACAGAATGTCCTCAGTAGCAATGACTTAAACAACAGAGTAGTTATGTGTATTTTATAACAAAATCCCAGAGTAGGCACTTACACAGTTGTTTTAACATCTGTAAAATATTGTCTAGTAATGTATCTTTTGAGCATTTTAATAATGGTTTTTAATCTTTGATCATTTAACCATTTTAGGTTTGTATTATTTAGTCCTCACTATCAAGCCCTGTTCAAGATAATTAAGGAAATAGCAGAGGAAAAATATGAATGAAAACCATTTTATTGTGATACTATATAATTATACCATGATAGGTGTTATAATTTTTTTATTAATCAAAATGAATAAATGGCATATAGTCTTCATTTTGAAATTTGATCCCAAATTAAAATTGAGTATACAAGCAACTCTTAGCTTTGAGTTATAACAGCCAAAGTATATATTTGTGGTATTTTGAATATGGATGGCCACAATTTAAAAATAAAATTTGGCTCTTATGCAATCTGCTATAAACATGAACTTACAGATAGAAATTTGTGACACTAATGAAAACATCAAAAATTAGATATATAAATGTTAAATGTAATAAAGCTGACAAATAACATATTCATGGAAGAAAAGTAGCAAAGTAGCTACAGAATGGTTCAGTTAATTTTCATTTTGTTTACAAATAGAATGTCAATGAGACAGTGATTTTTATTATCCCAACATGATGGAAGCAGCACACGGTTATGTGTTCTGCATATTAAATTCTATTAGATATTTTAAAATGAGATTATGAGTATATCAGTAATTTATGCAGAACAAATATGAAAAGAAATCTATAATGAATGTTTATGTTATCATATTTGATTTACTTAATATACACTTAAAAGAAATCTTCTTAATTGCTATGTCTTCAAACAGATTAGCTCTTCAAACAAACTAATGGAGGAATTCCTGCCATTTCACTCATGTGTACATTTTAGAACAAGGTATTCCTGCTATAGTAGCACAAAAGCAACAGCTATAGTTATTACATGTTAAGTTTCTACAATGCTACTACACATATTACAAAAACAGTTATAGGCAACTTTGTCTCTGTGTATAAATACAGAAATCTTACCATTTGCCATGTTTGAATATTTCTTGTTTCAAATGTTGGGAACCCAATGATAAATGCAATATTAAACATTTATTTAACAAAGAACAAGCATCATATGAAGTTGTTTCTTGATTCTTATAGTTATGGTTTCAGGAGAGATAGATGTGATTTCTACCTTTTTTTTTTGTTGTTGTTGTTTCCTATTTTAAAGATGGCATTATCTTTCCAATATGCTCCTTCACTGAAATCTGTGAGAGATCCTCATAAAAGCCAAAAATATCAGCTTTATAATCACTATACCTTTGAACTAAATCAACTTTTTATGTTACCTTTCTCAGGTGCTTTATTAAACTAGTGGCAGATGGGTAGATAGTCTATCCTAATACTCCAATATTTGTCTGAACATATTTACCAAAATTCTACTTATTTCAATATATAAATAACCTGTTATACCAGCTAAGGGAGTATATTATATCTTAAATATGGCCAAAGAAGAACAGATATGTGTATATTGCTATTTATCCCCCCTTGGAGAATATCTTTAGTAACATGAGATCTGGAGATAGGTAGTAAAAATTATTTGATGAAACAACATTGTAGTCACTTACTGTACTCTCAATAGTGTGGAGAGTTGAGTCAATACGAGAGCTTTGCTATCCAGTTTATCCCCCATCTCAAAGAAAATTACACTGAGAATTTCTATGAAAAAGGCTTGACCAGGATTGTTTCCATGTAGAATTATAGGAGCAAATAAGCACTCCTCTTTACAAGAAAAGTGTCTATGTGTAGACTATGTCTATATTTTATTTCTGGATGAACTGAGACATAATATGATGAGAGCATAAAACTAAGCACAAAGTGATGACAGAATTAGTAACCATACAATTAAATTCTATGAGCTATTAACAAAACAATGACCTTGGTAAGTATATTGCTCACCAACATATCTAAAGTATCTGACGTGATGGATAAGAACGTCAGGAGTCAAGGTAAAGCTTAAGTACATCTCTTCCACTCAATTAGACCAATCTATGTGTGCTTCTACCCTGTTCTATGTTCATAATTAAGAACATTCCTCTACCTTGTCTAGCCACTATTTTAAAATTAGTTTTATTTGATCTTTCACAATTTTGAATCTCATTTGCTGATACAAAAATATTTTTGTTTTATTTAAATATATATCTCTAAAAATACAAATCTTGAAAATATGACTTATAATCAGATTGGTCTACCCAGTAAAGATTTTATAGAATTGAGTGTTGTCGGTGAATCATGGTGTTTACCCACTACTTCTTTTCACATTCCAACTCCCTGTGGCCATGTTAATTCTATTTTAAATATATATAGAATATTTTTAAATTTCATAAAGTAAAAAGGTATATTGTGAATCTTATTCTTGTATTGCCTTTAGGTTGATTTTGTGCACATCACACACACACACACACACACACTCATAATCCCAGTAAACTCACATGGCAATCACCTATTTATAGAAGATATTATTTCAACAATTCATTCACTATCTTTAGTACTCTAATCTTTCTAGCTCCTCAAAGATGATGATTTCTGAACCGTGGGGTGAAGGGTTATGTTATATATGCTCAATTTATATCAGTTCACTTCTCAGTCTCTTATTCTCTGCATGAAACAATGGCATTTAATGTATATGTGCACACATACACATGTACATATTATATATTTCATATCCATGTAAAAGACTAGGCTTCCATTTGAATTTTTTAAAGACTCTATTAGACATATTTTTATATCTCCTCTTTACCTAACCCTGAAACCTATAATAGCAATCTGCCTGCTACATATAGTCGTACCCTAATGCCATAGGTGTTGTAGGTGTGACCAACCACGTTTGATAAATTGTTGTTAAAGACCACTTAATGAGATAGAAACATTACCTGACACTTTTAATGTGATTTTAGAAGTGTCATGGAGCCTAGTGTGCAACATCCTATTAGTGTCATAGCTATAGATGCCTCGAGTGAAAATTTTAGAGAGAGTATTGCAACTATGTTAAAGACAAGTTTCTTAGATTTAAGGGAAGTTGGTAAAGCCTTCTCCATTCAGATAAAGCTCAGAATTGAATATCTTGTTCTGGTGCAAGTCCAGTATTTGTGGAAAATCTAGCAATTGCACCTTTATCCTTCCAGGTGTTTACAGGGTCTACAGACCCTTCCCTGTGTTGGAGATAATCAACATGGTGGGCTTTTTCCCCCCCCCAACTTTTTGTGATATTTGGTGCTCCTCCATCATAATGCACTAAGCCCAACTAATGTCAACTTTTCTTTTTATGATTCTTCATTTTTTTCATTTCCCTTTCTTCCATCCCTTATTGCCTCAGTTAAGTTTTCAGACAGATGTCATTCTGGTTATTGCATATAAACTAGTAAATGACCACAGCTATAAAGTGAAGTCTAACGAGATGCCCATAGATCAGTCAGTGCATTGCTCAACCTCATTAGGGAAGCTTCTTCAAGTAGTAGATTATGGTTGACATAAATAGCTACAAGTTAACAATGTGAAGACAGTGGAAGTCTTGAGACACTAAGCCCTAAATGGGGTTTCTTTATCAAAACAATCCTCTCAAATCTCAGGAGTCTATGTAGAGGGGAGACAGAAAGATCGCAATAGCCAGGCATGTTGAATTACTCCAAGGAAACTGAACCTCTCAGACACAAGACAAAAACTCATCATATGAATCAACAGAATATGTGACAAGATGCACAAGGCGGGCATAAGTTCATAGCAGACAAAATCCAACCAGTGGGAAGAGGAAGAGAACACAAAGAGCCACAAGAAGCTCTGTGCAAGTGATAGCATGCTGATAGAGGGAAAATAAGCTTTCCCTAATTGAGGGACAATAACCACACTGCAAAGCAGGCCAGCACAAACTGACCAGCAGAAAATGGATACTATATTTATATGCCCTTATTTGGCTATAATTTGAAATAGGGAGGGCTTTTTGGTTTTTTGTTTTGATTTCCTGTTGACTTTGATTTGTTTTTGTTTGGTTGTTTTTTTTGCTTTGTTTTTGCAAAAGAAATAAAGCACGTGAATATTGTATTGATGTTGTGCTGATAGGGAGATGGGGATGCTCTGGGAGGAGTTGGAGGAGAGGAAAGAATATTATCAAAATAGATGAGTATTTATTTGTACGTATATGTATAGACACAAGTATGAAAATTCCAAGGTTATAATTTACTATTGTCAAACCTTTCACAATGCCAATTTCAATCTTGAAATGTTCTAAATTATCTCAGGTGAAAGCTGTATGCATCCTAAGATTATTTTATATTGTGTCTGTGCATGACAAAATGTTACAGTCCTCTGTTTTCCTTGCTCATTTTGCTTCACATTATTTCTAGTGTGGAAATATCTATATCAACACCTACTATAAAGGAAATATTAATATCAGCAAGCTATCTAATATTACATTAAAAATATATAATTTTATTCAGAGTAAAATACTTTGAGTTAATTTTTTTATAGGATTAACTACAGTATTGAGGATAAGATGTAAGAATTTTATAATCAGGAATCATAAGCCTATTATAAAGTAAAATAATTCATATTTACAAAATAAAAAGTACATATAATCTTATTCAATAGCTAGTACTTTTAACTTTATTATTATTAAACAATGATATAAGTTCAATTCTGATTGTTTTCTTTCTAGTCACATACAAAGTCATTGCAATGCTATATTTACAGAATATATAAAGACTAAAGAGTTGGTGAATACAATGTATAGAGGGCATTTTAAAAACCAAACATAGTATTATCAAATTTAAAACTCATTGTGTTTGAAGTATTATAATTCCATGTCCAAAGAAAATTTTAATTTTCACATATTCTTTCAAGAAGTCCATTGATATTCAAATAATCAAATCGTTGTAATAATGTAATCAATTAAATAAGTAAACACATCCTCTATAATTCTTTAATGGTCACAATTGATAGAAATATTTAGTTACCTAACTTTTACAAATAATCCAAACAATAATCTGCCTAGAAACTAATTAAACTGATTACTTAAATCATAACAAGGCATCATGATTATTTTCAATTCTGGTTCTATTTACCAAACTCAGTGGATAATGCTCTGAATGTTTAAACTGATCACACATTATTTAACTTACTACACAATTAGTATTAGAAAGGATGTTAATAAAAATAATTAACACAACATTTTTAAAATGTGAATACTTCAAAGACCACATATTTTAATAAGATAAATGAAATAAGACTGTAAAAGGAATGTCAAGAAAAAATGTTAATTTTATTTTCATGAGACAAAAATACTTTCTCATAAAAATTATTTACCATTTTTATTATTATATCTTAAATTCTTTTTTTTCTTTTTTAATTTTTTATTAATTTATTCTTGTTACATCTCAATGGTTATCCCATCCCTTGTATCCTCCCATTCTTCCCTCCCTCCCATTTTCCCCTTATTCCCCTCCCCTATGACTGTTTCTGAGGGGGATTTCCTCCCCCTGTATATGCTCATAGGGTATCAAGTCTCTTTTTGGTAGCCTGCTTTTGGGATATATGTAAAACTATCTTAGGCTTTTGTCTTTCATTCTTTCACATGATCTATAATTAATGGTAAAAGTTATTGTTCACATTAACCATCTGCATGTAATATCCAGTAAACTTAGTAACATCTTGTAGTTGATATTCTCAAGACAATCATCAAACTATTACTAAGCATTCATCAACTAATTATCAAACATAAATTAATCCATAAATAAAAAAGTTTCAGAAAAATAGCTAAAATATAATGGATTTAAACACAAATAATGTTTAAATAAAAAAATACCAAAATGTTAATGAATTAAAATAAAAATATCAAGTAAAAATAGAAAATGCAGGCAGACATTATATATACTTATATATTAAAATAACAAAGCAAAACCTTTTTTTTCTCAGCAAATCAAGTCAGTCTGTTAGAAGAGCCCCATCTGCTGATGGTCCAGTTTAGAAGTAAGACAAGCCAGTAGAAGCAAAAGACTGTGAGTCCTTGTGTAACATGGGGCCTTCTTTTTTAAATAACCAAGAAGACTGAAAAGGAAGACTTAAAGATTCACTGAAGAATCTATCATACATTAGGTCAATCTAAAATATGCATAAGAAATTGCAATAAAGTTTAAA
Organism: Acomys percivali; assembly: GCA_907169655.1. Taxonomy (NCBI): domain Eukaryota; kingdom Metazoa; phylum Chordata; class Mammalia; order Rodentia; family Muridae; genus Acomys; species Acomys percivali. The sequence goes on along the minus strand of OU015743.1, from coordinate 11,098,991 downwards.
AGTTGTATTACAGGCTATTAGGTGAGCCTGATGTCTTGAAGCTTCATTTATGAGTTTGTCTAGAGGAGTAAGTCAGGATTTCTTCAACCTAGATGAACAAACAGATGATGATTGGTGAATGAATAAAGTGTATTATGTACCTCTAGGAAGACATAAAAAAAAAAACTACTACTAAATGTCAAAAAATTATAGTTAATTGAAAAAATTTCATGTAAATTCGATGGCTGAATTCATACAAAGATAAAATATGCAATGAACCAATTAGGTGACTAAATAAAGAAATATTAATGAAAACTCAAATAGCATATCATAAAAACTTAACAGAAGTCACAGTGCCATGTTGTCATTGGAGTTCGTGAACTTACAGAACTATATTTAGTTCAATTTTTGCATGTGGTGGAGAGTGGGGTCTGACTTTCACATGAACTCTGTTGCCCCATATTTGACCACATCCCCTGGATGGGGAGACATGGTGGCACTCAGAGGAAGGATAGCAGGCTACCAAGAAGAGACTTGATACCCTATGAGCATATACAGGCGGAAGAAGTCCCCCTCAGTCACAGTCATAGGGGAGAGGAGTAAGGGGAAAATGGGAGGGAGGGAGGAATGGGAGGATACAAGGGATGGGATAACAATTTAGATGTAACATGAATAAATTAATAAAATATATTAAAGAATAAAACAGAAAAAAATTTTTGCGTGTGGTAAGAGATTGGCTCAACAACAAAGCTCTTTTGTAATAACGACATTTTAAGGCTACTTGTGGGTTTGTCTTAAGGCTCCAGTGACCTCTTTCTGCATATGAAATATATACTGGTTATAACAAAAACTCAGTCTAACAGGAGGAAACTTAGCAGACAGGTTGTCAGCCCTTAGGATCCCATAGCTTAAATGTCTTGTCTAATTGCTTTCCATAAAAAAGAGAGAAGTCAATGGCCAACATGGGATGATAAAAACATTCTTAGATTCACATGTTAAATTAAGACTCTCAAAGAATTCATGAAAACACAACTAGAATGTGAGTAAGAGAACAAAAATTGAGATAGTGACCAGGAGTCCCTCTCTGGACTTTGCATGTAGACAGAGTGGCGAAGAGTCCCCTACAAAGCTCTAAGCAGAAACCTACCTTGACCTGTGAATCCAGGTTTACAATCCCTGCAGTGTATTGAGGTCAGGCTTTAGGGAAGGGTACTGGGTAGGGAGGCCCTGAGCACACTGAGGCACACTGTAAAAAGCCTTACAGTGTGTTCAATTTTTAGCTCTAACCATGTAGATAGCTATATTTCAGTACAGAAAAATTCTCTTGTATAAACATTTTCAAACAGTTTCAAAATGAAAAGTTAAAAGTAAGTTACAACAGACATTATCTTATTTTCCTTAATATTTATATCAATTGTCACAACAGATGTCTATTACTTTATACATAAACTATTTTTAATTTCCCTCTTTCTTGTTTTTATTTAATTAATTAATCATTCCCTGAGAATTTCATATGTGTAAATGGTGAGTTTATGCATTTTGCAGTTTGTTTCCCTCTCTCATTATATTTACGTCTCCCACTGAAATTCTTCACCTCTAAACAGTATCCCTTCTCCTTCTAGGCTTTCTGTTAATTTTGACACACTCAGATCCATTAAAGTTGGTTGCATTTGCATAAGTGTGGGTTTATTTACTGGCACATCTGTAATTGAGCAGTGCACAAACCACTGAGAAAATGACAGCTCTTCCCTCAATACCCACTAACTGGCCACAGATCCTTAGTTTAGGATGAAATCTCAGAAACTTTCCCATTCATGAGGAAATGGTGAAGGGCCCAATTTTGTTCAAGTCTTGTAGTGGGAACCACAGCTATAATACGCTTATGAATGCAGTGGTCATGACATGTCTCAAAGACACTGTTTCATAGTCTTTCTTCCTAACCTTGAAAGAGTAATGATGTAAATAGCCCATTTAGGAGCTAGCACTCAATAGTTACTTTCTGCCCACACGTCAACTAATTGTGAGTATCTGTATTATCTCCAACCCACAACAAGCAAACAAAACTCTCTGTGGAAAGCTTAGGGTAGAGATAATCTATGGTTATAGAGATAAATAGTTAGAAGGCAGCTTGACAACTTGGCTGCTTAGAAGAACAGCAGTAATAGCCAGCTGGTTTACAGCATCAGCCATGAGTTTACTCCTGTGGAAAAGGCATCAATTACGATCAGAGATAGGTCACTTACCGTAAAATAGTCATTCTACCACTGCACTTGGGGGCAGGAGTCATGCCATTACTGTGGTTTACACAGTGGCACAGGAATCTTTAATGATTTCTCTCCTTCACAGCTTGCACAACACCTCCCATCACCAGAAAAGCTAGCAAGGAAGCAGAAAATTTGCAGCACAGGACCTATTTAATTTCTCAATAACTTGCAACCTAAATATATGCTGTCTTCAGCATTAGTGTTTTATGGTCTCTTTCTGGGGAGCATCCAAGAATATTGACAATGACCTGTAATGTTTTATTGGTGTTAGAGACTGCCTTGACTTTTCAAATATTGGTAGAGAGATATTCCACATCTGGCACTGGGTTCATTTAAAAATCTTTGGCCTCCGTCCACCCATGCAAGGTGCCTCCATTCAAAACTTTTTAAAATTATATTTTAAAAAGGCTTACAAGACAGTAAGCACCCGTGAAGGTCTCCTACATCCTTAATTCCACGAAACCTTTTCCAGATCTATCCTTTGTCCTATTTTTCTAACCCTACTATTGCTAACGTCTATCTACTCTGGTCTTCTAAGTCCCTTAGTTTTGTTTTAAATAAGTTCTGTTATCTTTTTGTAAGGTCTCAACTTTCCATCCTTTCTAATAGCTTCATATAGATTGCTGGTATTTAAATGCACTCAAATTTATTCACTGTATTCTAAGGATTAGAATATAGGATCTGTCCCTTGGGCTAGTGTCCAGATATAAGTGAGTATATACCATTTGACTCTTTCTGATTCTGGGGGTCCTGCTCAAACTATGGCAGTAGCCAAGGAAAATACATGCAGTAAACTTCGAACCTTTACCCAGATCTAGCCAATGGACAGGACATTCTTCACAGTTGAATGGAGAGTGGGGTCTGACTTTCACACGAACTCTGGTGTCTCATATTTGACCACATCCCCTTTATGGGGAGGCCTGTTGGCACTCAGAGGAAGAATAGCAGGCTACCAAGAAGAGACTTGATACTCTACGGGCATATACATGGGGAAGAGGTCCCCCTCAGTCACAGTCATAGGGGAGGGGAGTAAGGGGAAATGGGAAGGAGGGAGGAATGGGATGATACAAGGTATGGGATAACAATTAAGATGTAAAATGAATAAATCAATAAAATATATTAAAAATAGAATATAGGATCTAAATATGAGAGAATACGCTGCACATTATGTCAATATGTCAGGCATATCCAAGACAGTATATTTATACCCAGTTCTACCACCTTTATATTCATTTTTATCTTTAAACCTATAGGTTCTGCGAAAGTCCAGTATGATAACTGAGAATGCCATTCTTTGTGCCCAGATCAATGATCTTTCAGCAGAGATTTCACAATGACACACATGTGAAAGCTTAGAAAGACTTAAACTGTGCAATGATTGAGCATATCTACTCTTAGATAAGTTGGGTTTGGCATCTCTATGACACTGTTTCTCTTTAAAACAAGAGCTGACTTTGAATAAATAAAGGCTACAGTTGATATTTAACAACAACAAACAAGGAACTCTAAAAAATTCAAACGACCATTTATCCCCAAAATGACAGCAGATAAAAAGAGAAAGCTAAAGTTTTCTACCATCAGTTCCTTTCTATCTTTTCTTACTCATGATTAGTGGGGCAAAAATGAATGAGCATAATCAGTGGTCTGTGTGCCTATCAAGATGTGAGATAAAATTTCAAATATTTTTAGTTAGTGTTTCCACATTTTTGAAAGTTCTCAAATGCATACTCATGTATGAGTTACATAGAAGATATGAAAAATTAAACAAAATATACAAATTAATCTGGGGGATTCTAATTTAAGGATAAATATTTCCATATACACTTTATTCTTAAACATTTTTATTTTTTACATATACATTTATATTATTACCCATATATTCAATAAACTACCTACAGGGAGAAGAACCATGACACAATCAGGAATTATATAAATGTTATATAATGTTTTGGCTTTTTGTATTTGAAAACTTTGAAGAAAACATATTTCTTACCTTGGTGTGTCTAAAATTTGAATGTAAATCAGTCTCCATTACATCTTGTCATTATCATTGTAAATATAAAGATAGACTTCAATATTCACTGTAATGATTTAATTGTAAATCATTCAACTTAGAAATATTATCTTCAGAATGAATAGGTAAATTCTAGAGATATCTGATGGAAAGAGACAAATCTTTCCATTAGCATTTTCAGAGAAAATACTTTCTTTTACTTGAATAATATGATGCACAGTGTTTATTTTCACTGACACCACACTATGTAGATAGTTATGCTAGGCTTTAAAACACTCATGGGTCAAATTAACTTAATTTTATATGACTGGTTGTACACAAAGGTACCCATCAATACAAAAGAAAAGCAGGTTGAGAAGGAAAAATTCTTCAGCACATAGTTCCAGAATTAGCACAAAGTCTATTGATTTATGCATGGAATGAAATAGTGATAAGAACCTGGGATCAAAAACTTGAATAGTTAGATATTAACATGGTAAAACAATGGGGTATATTTGGAAACAGACATTACACAACAGTTAAAGATAATATCTTGGACAGTCTGTATATTTTAATTACTGTGAAATAATGCAAGTATTCTAGTCTAATTGTCTCTTTTTATAAAAAGGCTTTTGAATCTGACATTACAGCTATATAAAAATGAACAAAAAAATCCATGATATTTCAAATGAAAGTTATCATCCAGATATATATTAGCCCTGTGTTTAGTTCCATGTATGTATAGATACTAGATATGTATACATGGCATAAATATAAAGACCCACTGGTCAAAAGTTATGGACTGTATTAGTTTTCTTTGTAGAGATAGTAGGTGGTATATCTTGAGAATTCAGGAGCTTGAGAGGTAGCTGAGGTGGATAAAATGTGTTTCCGTAATTCTTGAACCCGTAATTTGATCTCAGGCATGGTGGGACACGCCTGTAGTCACAGTGCCCAGGCTGTGGAGTCAGGAATGGTGGGACATGCCTGTAGGGACAGGACCCAGGCCGTGGAGTCAGGAATGGTGGGACACGCCTGTAGTCACCGTGCCCAGGCTGTGGCGTCAGGAGAATAAGAAATTAAGGCCATTTACATTACATAAGGAGCTTCAAGCCAGCCTGGGTTACATGAGACTCATTTGCAAACATTACCAGATATATATGTAGGTTTTCATATGCTTTTACATTATGCTTGGCAGTCTCCTCATTCCTTAACAACCCCATTGCACTGGCTTCTCCATGCTTAAACATTTACACCTCATTTTTGTTCTTCTCTTCTTTAATATTACCTATGATATGCTATGTAGCATCCCTAATGCATTTATATGTCAAAGGCTTTTTATAGACTTTGGGTTTCTAAAAATAACCTCTAAGTTGAACATTTAAAATTAGAAATTCAAAACGAGGGCCCAGCCATGAGAAAGAACATAAACAGTGACAGCCTTCACAGTAGGAGAAAGTTACTCCTTAAGACAAGCTTCCTAGTACCAAATGGGGGCTAATTATGAGTTTATGCTCATGCAGGCTCCCTAGTCCCAGGAATCAATATAAAGCTCTCTGTTGGTCATGGTTGCCAATCAGACCTGTATAACAAGATCATACTCCTGAAAACTCCATAGCATTGGTTCTATGATACATGAAAGTGAAACTGAAAGTGAACTGCCTCTGTACTTGTTAGATTTAACAGTGCTGGAAGGTACATCAGTTGGATTAGACGTTGACTCCACATGAGCGAATTGGACTGTAAACTCGTTCAAAAGCTCAATGCAGGGAGAACATAGGACCTATTCAATTCTGCTCTTTTTCTAAATTTTTATAGTTCCCAACTACCTTTGAAAGTCTATATTCATATCAAGAAACTGAGCTTTAATCGAGTAAGGTTTGTTTAGTAGTAAGAATAAAGGTAAAATCTTATGTCTGTACAAGGTGGATTAGAATAAATGACAGTTGAGTAATTAGACCTAAACAAGACATTATACCATCCACTTTGAAATCAGGAAACATTGTTGATGGGGGCAAAACAATGTAAGATTTGTTAAGAAAAAAAAAAAAAGACGGGCAAGATAAATGTAGGTCATCTGCTTGTCAATACACAGAAATTGCAATCATTTCAATAATGATCCCTCAACAGCTATGAATGACTATATTAGGTCTGCATAAGAACGGATGCATTGAACTAGACAAAGATAAAGGAGGAACTCAGGGGGACGCATCTATCATTGCTGAATTATTTTCTATGAATAAATTCAGGAAAATGAGGAGGAAGAACCGTCAATTTTGAACCCACTGGTGACCCCACACGCTTGCAATGAATTGTTCCAATCAAATGCACACACAAATGACCTGGTTAAGCCTAGTGAGTCACAAAACCAGGCCAAAGTCAAGTACTTTGAATAAGGATAGGGTGAGAATAAAAGGTGAAGTTGACAGACGTCAAAGGAAGAAAGGAGAGGTTAGGAAAAAAATAAACAAACTTATACATAAAATTGTCCAAAAATAACAATACAAATTCATGATAAATATTTTAAAATTAGAAAAATAAAGAGGAAAAATTAGAAACAGGTGGTTAAAATAATCAGATTATGTATAATCAATGTCTGAGATGTTAAATTTATCTGTGATTTTGATAGATAATCCCTGGATTTTTCATGTTCCACTTGAACCTATAATGTTCAACTTTATCCTTTTTTTTTTTTTTTGCTACACTTTCCCAAGAATCCATGGAAATGAATGACAGGTTTTATACTTTTATTAGCAACCTGAAATGGAACTTGAGAATAGATGTCATAGTAAATATAAGAATGTAATGATGGACAAAAATTTAACACATATTCAGCCATAATAAAAATGAGTATGTGAGATTGTGATGGTGAAAATAATAAAAAGAGAAGTTTTTTTTTAAAAAAGAAGAATTTAAACACAATTTGAACACAATAATCCAAATAAATTTTATTAGCATAATTTTTAACTATTTAAAAATATAATTTATATAAACCACAATTCAAACACAATATTTTGGAGTTAGTGGTTTATATATCAATCCTCAAAAATAGTGAACTGCCTAGTGAAAAAAAAATAGACTCAGCTTTAAGTTATGTAGAAGAAATTTAATCCATTAACATGGCTGATCCAGCAAGGGATCACATATACAGACCTTCTAGGTCTTTGAGATTTGGTTGTAAAGGACAGACACCCTGTATCCCAAACATTAAAGGTAAGGTTAGTTTATAGAAGGGAGCAACCATGTTTGAAAGTGACACCTAATTGAGAGGCAGACAAAATGATGAATCAGAGAAAGATTTGACAGAATGCAACAGAGATAAGATAAACCCAACTCTCATCAGAACAGACAGGGAAGAGCAGTTCAGGGAGAGAACAGTAGTAGTGTGTAGTGAGTGGAGTATGTGTGACAGTTTGGACAGGGCAGTTTTACACAGACAGGTTGCAGAGAGAACTAGCCAAGAATGAGAAGAAGGCAGAAGTTTAGAACATATTACAGGGTTAGTTTGAAGCCAAGCAGAGTAATTTAGTCTGAAGCTGAGATGTTCCGGAAATACAGAACAAAACATAGAAGTTTATGAGGCAATGGGAATATCAAAGGACTAAGACAGTACTTCTGTGTGGATTAGAAGAAATCATAAAATGAACAGAATAATAAATTAATACAAGAAATGAGAGAAAGAGAGTGAAAATAAAACACTAGGAAGCAAGATATCTTCTGATTTAACAAGTCCATTTAACAAGCACTACACTGCTAGTATGAAAGGACATTTACAGATTGAGGGAGGAAGGGAAATCAGGCAGATGAAGTGATGGGCAGGTGACAGGTCATAAGAGAGTGCAGGTATAGGCACTACAGGTCTTTGTCAGCTTCAGGATTTTGCGCTCTCCGAAATCCTTAGTTTCCCATAGTTTTCATGTAGAGTTGAGGCCTCATGGACTCAAGCCGTCTGTTTTGGCATGTGTGTTTATTTTGCCCTTGTTTTTCAGATCATGTTTAGGCAATCATGTTGGGGAGACATTGTGGTTGTAGCATTTGACATTAATAGGGAACAGAGCTCACAGAAAACTCTCTAATCTTCTGTTTCTTATGATCTTTCTGTCCCCTCTTTCTTCTCCAGGGAAGAGCACACCAGCTGCTTATCTAATAGAGAACAGTCAGCCTTGAAAACATACATAGGAGTAACATTGTATGGACTAAGCATGTTTTATTTAGGGAAAAGCATATATAAACAACATCGAAGGAAAAAGAGGCCACAAGTTTAAAAGAGTGAAATGAAAATATATGGGATTGGAGGGATGAAGAGGAAGGAAGAAATGATGTAATTATATTGTAGCTTCAAAGAGAAGAAGAAGAAGAAGAAGAAGAAGAAGAAGAAGAAGAAGAAGAAGAAGAAGAAGAAGAAGAAGAAG
>OU015743.1:11053540-11090333 GCA_907169655.1 Acomys percivali | reverse complement strand
AGAAGAAGAAGAAGAAGAAGAAGAAGAAGAAGAAGAAGAAGAAGAAGTGTTGTATTTCAATTTCTAAATATCACATTATGCTTGGAGATAGGAAGAGAACAAATTTTGTGTTGTGACAATTGTTAATAAATTCATGATAACATTTTCCAAACAATATTCAACTATTCAAAGATAAAAAGAATCTCATTGCACATAAACCTATTTAATATGAATCCAACAAAGATACATTTTTGTATCTAATACTTTCAACCTTTTTAAGAAACTGCTAAGAGTTGGCATCATAGTTAGAACCCTTAATGAGGAGCTGGTACAGCTGTTAACAACTGGCAATGAGCAACTATAAAAGAAAGAACAGCAGGTAATGAGCAGAGTCTAGAAAAATAAAACCAGATTACTGTAAATGATTACTGTACATGTTAATATTAACAGTAAAACATTCTAAAACAAATAGGTTATATAAATGCCCCAGGTTATATATTTCCAAAACTGCACAAAAATATGTGGACAAATAATGCTAAGTCTAAAAAAAATGTATGAAATGAAGAAAAAAAATGACTACATTTTACAAAGGAAACAGAAAGCATTCTTAAAAGAATTTGCCATCTGGAAATCAAAAGCCTATTAAATAATTAACTGAGCATTTGGTAAATATAAAAAGTCTGTTACACCCAATCTTATGCATAAAATGATTTAAGAGAAAAAGTCATCGCAGCAAAAAAAACCTAAGGCTCTGCTTTCAACATCTGTAGCAATTAATTAAGGCCACTTACTATTTTTAATTCATATTCTCATTTTACCAATAAGGTTGTCTTCAATTCAAGAAGTAAAATCCCAGTAATTGGCATTGTAATTATACCCCATATGGAAAATGAGTATGAAACACTCAATTTTAAAAAGAAAAGCATACTTAGAATTACACTCCTGTTGAATGTCATATCAATTTCAAGTGTAATATATGTTCATTCTATTTTAAGCCTGGAAGTACAGAATGAGAGGTATGAAATTAGGAGACATGAGTTACATACAGATAGCTATCATTTGGAAGGAATAGACTGATTTTATTTATAATTTAAGTGCTTGATGTTAGCATATTTTGCCTTCAATGTTTATGGTATTTTTCTAAATTAAATATATTTCAATTTCAGATAAGAGTTTCAATAAAATAGAAAATATGTATCTTATGTGATTTTTGTCAGTTAAAATCATGTTTTCATTTTAAGATCTAATTGTTAAAAAATATTAGAGAGATTTTCCCTATAAAATGCAAATTAGTAAAGCATTTCCTATAAACATTTTACAAACACTTATCAAAGAATAAATTATCCATAAAAAATATCAGGTAAATGTATTTCTGGGAATTTTTGTTGACACAAATATCTATTACAGCATTGTTTATAGTGTTAAATTAGGAAAAACACCAATTTTTAAACATGAAATGAGTTAGTAAATTATTTGTAGACATTCACATTATGATTAAAATATATTTAGTAGTATAAAATTTTCAAAGCCAATATTATTGATATCTTATGGTTTAATATTAAATATGATTAAAACAAATTAACTCACTTTGATAAATTGATGAACAATTGAAAATTATTTATGATAGATCTATTCGTACATTTGCAGTAGATATTCACTTTGTTTTTAAATAACAAAAGGGAAATTGACTTTACTTGAAGTGACATACACATAACCTGATCTAATAAATTACAACTCTAATGTTACTTATTTTCATTAGACATCTAAGGCCCTGCTACTGTCACATTCAACTAGAAATAAATTGGCAACATCTTGGTAAATTCAGAGAAACTGAATCTGGGCTCCCGAAATATAAATGAGTCACCTTACTTGTTTGAACATAAAATTAAAATATTATTCCATTTTTGCCCTTGAAAATATGCTAGCTTTGTTCTGAAAATAAGAGAAACATTGTTTTCTGTTTTCATTTTTCAAGGCCATTACTCTGAGATTTATCAAATACCTACATCACTTGTTGAAGCTACCCATTAAATATTTCTTATTCTGTAGTGCCTATTTCTGAAAAGAATGAAAGGTGGATTTTTGTTAAACCATGTTATTATTAAGAGAAAGATGCAACCTTCTCATCATACAGGAAAATAATATTGTAAAATCGTCTGTTGTTCTGACATAAAAAAAACACGTTTGTAACATGAATTAAACTGTTAAGGCAATTTCCTAGATCTGATGAGGAAGGGTGCTTCTCAAATGAGGTACATCACCCAATTACGACACCCAAACCTTTTCCCTCCAATATTTACTCTCGTGTTTGCATTATGTAGATATATGCACTAATGTAGTGCCATTATTCACTTTCTCTGAGCAAGTGAGTTGTTCAAATCACATCCTTCTTGACTTATGTGAAGGAGAGGTACATGAGAGAGGCCATTTCTTAAGCTTAGGGATGCTAGTGAAGTCATGGACCACATGTGAAATCCAGACACGTGGGAAGCACAGCAAACAGGGTCAGAGCAGGCCAGCCTGAACGACCGGCATAGTGCTGAACAACAGCATGAGCAAGCATAATGCGAGTGCACCATATACCAGGGCATCTTGCACACAAAATTAGTGTTAATTCCACTTAAACACTATCATGCGTGTCTTCATTTTTTTTTTAATTAAAAAAGGTGTATTCACTTACCATAAGGAAAGTATCTCACTTTGCCAGACACATGGCTTTTTCTCATGATTATTCACCCAATTTTCTTGTTGAGTGTCTGCTGTAACTCATAAGTATGAAGTGTGTGCACATGGATCTACTGGTGTTCAATTTGTAGAATTACTACTTATTACCATTTGAATGGCATAAAATAATTTTGAGGTAAATACTGTTATCTGTGCTTCCCTTATGTAGGAAAAGATTTCATTCATTTAGTTTATAAAACTACCAGCCATGCAGTTAAAACTAGAGAGTAAACTGTAATATTTTGAAGAAGGTATTTTGAATCATCTTTTCCCTGTTTTCTTCAGTACACAAGATAGTCCAACTTATATTTTCATTTTAACAATTAAAATATTTAAAAAGATGAGTATCATAAGATTGAGCCCTGTTACTAATTTCTATCACTCTTTAGAGCTATAGTCTGGGTCAAATACAATATGATTGCAAAGTACTCAAACAGAATATTGGAATGAGAATTTGATTTGATTTGAGACTTGATTTATTTTAATTCAGAAAACGAATGGTTCTCTGTATTCTCTCTCTCTCTCTCTCTCTCTCTCTCTCTCTCTCTCTCTTCTCTCTCTCTCTCTCATACACACACCCACATACCCACACACACACCTTTTCTATCTTTTCATCTTTCTTTCTGTCCTTCATTTACTCTTTCTTTCCCTGTTTTGATATTCAGGAAAAATTAGAAAAGGAAAAAATTTATTGGTGACTTGCATTGCACTGACTATTGGGGAAGAGGTTCTCTTCTGTCACAGACCTAGGGGATGGGAATAGGATGAAAGAGGAAGGGAGGGAGGAACGGGAAGAGACAAGCAAGGGGATAAAAATTGAGATGTAATCTGAATAAATTAATAAAAAAGAAAAAAGCTTCCATGATGATTTATCAATTATGGTTTATGGTGATATGACTGGAATTGAAGAGTTGACAGTGTTCTTGTGTTAGCTAAGTGTGTTCTCTTGGTAGTTGGTAGTTTTGGTTAGAGTCTTAGGAGATAACCTCATTCTCATCTCCTTCAACAGAAGGACTTCTAAGACACAACAATACTCAAAAATTGGTTTTTAAATTAGTAACAAACAAAATCCTTGGCTAAAGAAATATAGGAAAATGTTAAGGTATAAGATCTTTTCTTCATTATTAATGGCGAGTGTGTTTCAATGTATTTTAGCTTCATAAACCCAGAAGTTACAAGAAAAACATGCCTCCTTCAAGCCATGCTAATGAAATATACTGCATTTTCCATCAGGTGCTAATGTTTAATGTAGGTATCATAGAAATCAGAAATTAAAGCAAATGCTTATATAATCTTTGGAAGGACATGTATTTTTTTTTCCAGTGGGTTTCACAAGGGAAAGGCAACTACTTGATAATATTACAATATTTATTTATACCAAATGAGAAATATTTTCAATAAGCAATTGAAAGTTTGACTGCTCCATTCAACTTCATAGCATTTCTCCTTGTCACCAAAGCATATGCTCTACACGAGGAGACAGTTCTTATTTTTGAGACATTTCATACATATATGTCATTACCATCATACTGTCTGTCAGCCCATACTGTTCCCCATACTTTGACCTTCTCCTCTTCTTTGGGTATGCAGTATACATCAAGATCCTTTTATCAAGCCTAAATTCCAAGATTTAAATATAAAAAGGTCTCCAAATTTCACTTCTCATAGCATATATAGAGGAATATCGTGACTACAGTGAGCCAGCGCTGAGAAAAGGCATAGCCTTTATTGCAACCTTGTACTGTAATTGGAAGGTCGGTGTCACTTTAAAATAGTAGGCTCCTTTCTTTGAGTTAATGATATTTTTATTATTAGTTCAGCACAAAGTAAAACAAAGGTCTGAATCTGGAGAGTGATTTCTTCACCTAGTCTCTAGATTAAGGGAAGGACCACATGCTGATGAGTTGTATAAATACTGGGAATATCAGCTCAGACACCAGAGAGGCCCTCGCCTGGTGACTGACAAGTAAATAAGTGGCACATGCAAACAGGGGTGATATAAGCTTACCACGAACCTGACTGAGCTTAGGAGTGAACACATCCATTTTACTCAAAGGCCTCCAACTAAAAGTCCATCTCGGCTACATTTTTATTTCAGACTTGGACTTCATAAAAACAGAGAAACAAGTCAGTTCCACCTGGATTTTAGATTCACCCAACTGTGACAGAGTAAATAGATATTGATTGAAACTGTGAAATTTGTGATAAGTTGTTATGCACCTAGAGTTAACCATTTGTCATTGGAGAAAAATATAAAATGTCTCCAAGACTTTTTGAATAAAGTCTGTGTGTGTTTCACTTACAACCTAAGTCATTTAATACTTTAATGTCTTGATTTATCTAATAATAACATTTAAAACATGGAATATCCCTTTCTCATATTTATCTGCCATGTATAAGATGTCATTGTCTGACTGCCAATTTTTAATTCATGATAGCTTAAGAAATTTTTCAATGTTGAATTTAATTGTATTCACTTTGTTACTGGCTTTTGCCTTTGTAAGACTGAATGAACTGTTGGTGACAATTGTAAATGGTCAAGTTATTTATAAGACCAAGTGAGCAAACATCAATTCATCCAAAGCATTTTTATTACAATGTGTAGAAACTAGTAAACATGTCTTTACTTTAATTTGACAATGTTTGATGCTCTTAATATATAAATACACAAATTATATTTTATACATTATCTTTAGGGATGCAGCTTTCTTTTTTTCTGTATAAAAGTACAAATACATTGGAAAATGTAGCAAAGAAATGTAATAGATTCATTTTAGTACTTATATAGAAGCATTTCTTTGGGAATTTTCTAATATGCTAGAATTGGGAATTTTATAAATTGGGAATTTTCTAATTTTCTAATATCACAAATCACCATTTAGTGCTATTATTTCTCACATTCAGTTTGTGCATATTTTATATTTAATAGTGTAAATCATAAATGGTCCTCCACCTATGGGAAAAACTGCAATACATTTTTAAATAAACCTCTATGATGATCATGATAGAAATGAAGTCCTTCTGTTCCAATATTGTCATGATTGTTGCAGATTTCCCACACAAGTAATAATTAAACAAAATGAAAAATCAGTTTAGCACAGATTAACTGAGCAGTGGAAGGAGTTTCCATTTCAAATACACTTAGAATGCACATTGTTGACATTTATCCCCATTATTATTTTCTTAAAGAACTGATTTTTGTTAAAAATTTCATTTTATATGCATAAGTGTTTTCCTGAGTGTTATTTGTGCGCCATAAACATAACTCTTTCCTTGGATGTCAGAACAGACTGTTAGAAACCTTGGAAGAGAAGTACAGACAATGCAGGGTTACCAGGGCAGTGCTGGGAATTGAATGCTGACCCTCCAGAATGACAGCCAATGAGACAGTTCTTTAACTGCTGAGCCATCTCTCCAGACCCTCCCTAATGGTTCTTTCTTGTTATTCTCCCTTCCTCCTAAATCCCTTGTATTATTACTCCTTCTTCCTTCATGCCTTGATGTTTTGCCAAATATTCTGTATATAAGCAAAGTCAGAAAGTCATATCCCACTCTCCACTCAAGTGTGGAGACTGTTCTGACCATTGGCTAGATCTGGGTAGGGGTTTAAAGTTTACTGCCTGTATTGTCCTTGGCTGGTGCCTTAGTTTGAGCGGGACCCCTTGGCCAAAATCTGCCTATCATAATGTTCTACTTGTAGGTTTCTAGGACGCAGTGGATCCTTCTACATTGCTATTCTCACATGGTTCTCTCATCTAGAGTCCCAATAGGGTGTCCTCCCCTCTGTCCCAGTTTCCTGGTAAGTGAAGGCTTTCCTGGGACATGCCCATTGGGCTAGTATGCAGATATAAGTGAGTATATACCATTTGAGTCTTTCTGCTTCTGGGTTAACTCACTCATTATGATCATTTCTAGCTCAATCCATTTATCCACAAATTTCGGGAATTCCTTGTTTTTAATAGCTGAGTAGTATTCCATAGTGTATATGTACCACAGTTTCTTTATCCATTCTTCTACTGAGGGACACTTAGGCTGTTTCCATTTTCTGGCTATTATGAATAAGGCTGCTATGAACATGGTTGAGCATATGTCCTTGTTGTGTGCTGGAGCATCTTCTGGGTATATTCCAAGGAGTGGAATAGCTGGGTCTTGAGGAAGCCCTATTCCCAGTTTTCTGAGATAGCACCAGATAGATTTCCAAAGTGGTTGTACTAGTTTGCATTCCCACCAGCAATGAAGGAGTGTTCCTCTCTCCCCACATCCTCGCCAGCTTGAGTGGAGAGTGGGATATGACTTTCTCACGTACTCTGGTGCCTGACATTTGACCATGTCCCCTGGAGGGGGAGACATGGTGGCACTTAGAGGAAGGACAGCAGGTCACCAAGAAGAGACTTGATACCCTATGAGTATATACAGGGGGAGGTAATCCCCTCAGGAACAGTCATAGGGGAGGGGAATAAGGGGAAAATGGGAGGGAGGGAAGAATGGGAGGATACAAGGGATGGGATAACCATTGAGATGTAACAAGAATAAATTAATTAAATAAAAAAAAATAAAACTCAAAAAAAAATATCATGGTAGATGCTCACACTACAAACTTTCGCTCAGAACCTTTCTTTATCACCACAAAATCTTTATCTAGAGATGTTTCTGTAAATAGTTCTTATTCTAAATATGTCATCTTTAAGTCAGGATTGCACTGCAACTAGCTGAAGATTTGTTGAAAGTGACATTTTAATAGCACACCGCATATCCCAGAGTCACTCAATTCTGTGATTCCAATAACTTTTTTATAAAATTTGTTTATTAAAATTTAATGCCAAAAAAAAAGCAAAGTCAGGCCATACTTGTTTCTCAAAGACTGGATTATTTAATCTCTAACTGCATCTCGTTTCTTGAAAATGATTTAATTTCATTTTTCTTCATGTCTGAAAAATGTTTCTTAATGTACAAATATCCTCTTTTTCTCTATCAGTTCATCTTTAATGGACACCTAGGCCAGTTTTATAATTTGAGTAAGATAAATATTGTTCCAATAAGCATAGGTATAACTGTTGTAAGCATTTTATCTATTATTAATAGACATGATTTGGTGACTACATGACTATAAACTTTTTATAGCCAAAGCTTTTTTTCGAGAGCTTTTAATTACACAGGACCACAAAGAGGCAGCATCTTCTATTTCTATTTGGAGAAAAGATACTAAAATTTTTACTTTTATTATACTAATTTAGAAGTTGATGAAGGCAATAAAAATAAAAATACCTTTTTATCATATGTGAACTGTTAGAGCTGTTTTGTGATGAGCACTTTTAAAATTTGCAAACATTAAGCTTTATCCTGTATGGTAAAGTTTCCTCATCTTCCAGATGAGGAAAATAAGACTGAAATTTACAGAAATTAGGAGTGGGATTAACTAACCACATTTGGATCCAATTTCCATATTCAAACACATATGTATAAATAACATATCTTTATGTCATGCAATCCTTTACTTTTTATATTTACTTTAGTTATTTTAATTATACATAGATGTATCATATGTGGGTATATACATGTTAATGCTGTTGAGCACAGAGGCCAGAAGCGTATCCTCTGGAGCTGGATTCAAGGGGGTTGTGAGTACCATGTTAATATGGGGACCTAATTCTTCACCTCTGAACCTTCTCTACAGCTCCCATTGTGTACATCTTATACAATACGTACAAATGACTGCTTATCATAATATCAATGAAATAATCTTATAAATATCTTTGAAACATCTTTGTAAATAAAGATCCATCAGCACCTATTGCACATTATCCATGATTAATCATTTATTTTTCCACCAAACACACACACACACACACACACACACACACACACACACACACAAACACAAACACACAGGCAAACGGAATAACTGATACAAATATGTTGTAAATTTGGGAATTCAATAGTCTTCACCCATCTCAGAAAACTACAGTACATTTTTACTTGCATGCAGTGCTAATAATTAATCACTTTTTTCAATGTATATGTTTCAACAAGACTTATATTTTATGATATATTTATTAAGTAGTTGATATGTATACAATATATTTTGATAATGTACATCTCTCTCAACTTCTTACATAAGAATGGAACTTTGAGAATACCCTTGATACCACAGGCTAGAGTTTTTGCCTTGCTTGAACATATGCAGCTTTTCTGCATCCTGTTCATATATTCACGTTCCTTGATGATGTATCTGAAAAGCACTGTTTCTTTCAACTCATCTACCACTTCTGGCTTTTTCAGTCTTAGAGTCTTTCTATTCCTTCTCTGCATATATATCTTAGCCTGGAAGGGAAGGGATGTGATATAAACATCTCATTTAGGGCATTTCAAAGTCTCTGATTCTCTGCTCATTGACCATTTTGGGTGTCTGTATCTCAGTTGCTACATAGAGAAATAAGAACCTTCTGTAAAAAGGATTGAATGATATACTGACATATCAGTATACCAATACATCATTCAGAGTCTTTTTATGCTGTCAGCTTTTATAGATCACACCGTTGGTTCCATTTCTTTGTGGGAGGTGCTTCTGTTAGAAGCAGAAGTTGGAATTATTTTATGCTTCTATACATTAGTAATTTCTGAACTAGGTGAAAGCGAAGTAAATTTAACCGATCTTAAAATATATAAGAAAAACATGAGTACTGAGAATGGTCAATGTGCACAATACGTGTAAACAAAAAGCCTATAGCAAGGTCTGTTTCATTATCTGCAACTTGATGGGCTTCTGTTAAAAAAAAAATTACACTTTATAATTTAGACTCCCCTCTGGAATACCCTTGTTTGCTTTCTACTTTCCAAATTTGGAAACATTTCTCTAAGTTTCCTCCAAGTTGTGCTTCATGTTGTATTAATTTAGTTACAATATTAATGATTCTAATTCCTCACTGGGAACCTACTGTGTGTGCAAATATGAACAATAAAAGAGTTTCTGTCAGAACTGGTCAATATAGCTAAGCACTGAGGTGTAACACTGTCTTTACCCAATAGATCAATTCACTAATGTCTTTTTGAAAACGTGTATTCAGTATATTATTTATTTGCCTTGATGGCTGTGACAAAATATGTGTGAAATAAAATCATAAGGCTCTCCATTACGAGGGGAGGAACAATGTCTGCAGGAGTTTGAGGTACTGACTTCTTTACATCCGCAATCAAAAAGCAGGGAGTGAATAATGCTCATATTTAGCTTGCTCACCTCTTTTTACTTATTCTGGCACTCCAAAGTGGGGGATGCTGCCACCCACAGATAACATGGATCTTCCGTGAGATAACTATTCCCATGATTTCTTGACTCCTTAATAACTACATTTCTCCCTTCATATTACTAGTGACCTGTATTTATCCATGGTCGTTTTCAGATAAATAGACACCAACGAAACTTGGTAGGGTGATACAATCCTATTCAATCACAGATACCATCAGCCTTTGTTTTCACTTTTTGCTTTATGTATATGAGTGCTTTATCTGCCTGTACACCTGTAGGCCAGAAGAGGGCATCAGATCACATTAGCCACTATGTGGTTGCTGGAAATTGAACTCAGGACCTCTGGAAGATCAGACAGTGAGTGCTCTTAACCTCCCTCCAGACCCTGCATTAAGACAATTATTTATTCTTCCTTTCACCGCAAGTTACATGCTCTAATAATGTTGTTGGTGTATATTCTATCTAAGCATGTTTGCTTATTTGGATTTTTAAATTTTTCCACCCGTGTCCCAAATATTATATACTTTATTATATCTGTAAAATAGGAATAGGTAGAACATGTTAATTCAGATAGTACATGTAGTATGCTACCTGGAATAATATGAACCCAAAATATGTCCATTTTTAGTTATAAACATTCTACTAATACTATTTTGTTTTCATGAGGGAAAGTATGTTAAACTTCACAGGAAGAAAAAAAAATAAGATTTGGATGAATGTCATGGAAGAAAATAAACATAAAAGTAAATAAAAATCACATGAAGATGAAATATAGAAATAAAGTTATAACAGAAATATTGTCAATTTGTAGTAGAATTTTGAAATGGATATTGAAGGTCAGACAGCAGAAAGTATGATTCTAACCAACATACATTTAGAAGAATTCTGGTAAAAATGTACATGGTCAATGAAGGAGGAAAATATGGACTTGTCATGGGCCACTGGTCCCTGTGTAAGGTTCAATTCATCAGCAACTCTCCTCTGGCTAACCTGGTTGAGGATCTGAAGCACCGTGTGATATTGACTACCACTGTGACCCAATCTGTCCCATATTCCAGTCACAGATGAGCTGAAAACACAAACTACGTGAATTTTAGCACCGTGTCCTTAGAACATTAGTGAGATGCTGGCCAGCAAACATTTATGTGGGAAGTAAAGTTACTATAACCAAAGATTGGTGGTTCATGCCTTTAATCCTAACACTGGTGAAGCAGAAGTAGATAGTTCCCTGTGAGTTTGAGGCCAGTGTGGTCTACACTGTGATTTCTAGTATAACCAAAACTATATAAAGAATATGTCTTCAAGAAAACCAAACAAGCAAAAGTATTTGAACCAAATTCATTTATTATGTTATATATATAATTAGTAATATTAATTACTTCCTTTAGTTAGTTTATTATATTATTCAGATATTATAGTAATATTCATTAATTCATTTAGTTAGCTTAACAATTTAAATACATATTGTTTAAATATATAGATGTTAATTAATTGTGCAATGAGTTTATGATTAATAAATAGTAATTATGCTATTAACTTTATTAAGCATATAAATGGCTTGGTTATTTTTATTTCAGAAAGCTATGGCTTATGGGATAAGTCAGGTCATGCCAGCTATTATTTTATACTTCATAGATTAAAAGATGTTAAATCATTTATAAATGAATGATTCATAAATGAACATCCCCATTCTTCATAATGGTAAAATTCTAATTCTAAAATTTTATTTGTCATATGCTATCACTCCCTCCCCAAATTCTATTTAATTAGATCTATATTATAATACCCACTCACTATTTCATATCTATTATATAATATATGAAGTCTTTACTTTATGTGTGCATTTGTAATCTGCTCATTTTGTCTCATGGTATGCAATATCTAAGACCTTTGTCAATCAACACTATGGGTAGAAATATAAAGATAGATAATACATAGATAAACAGATAGTTTATAGTAAAAATATTGTGTGATAAAATATTTTAAGTCCTGGATTATATATGTTCATATATAATAAGCATATATCCACATATTATCATGGATTATAATCCAGAACATAAAATATTTTATCACAAAATAATTTGTAATATATCTATCTATTTATCTATCATCTCTATATATTAATATTGACCAAAAAAATTCATCCAGCAATCATTGTTTACATTTTATATTATTTTATAATGAGCTGAATATTGAAGTCTAACACAAGATGCAATTTTAAGGATGAATATGGAGAAAATATCCATAATCAAAAATATCAGTTGTGGTTCTTATTCAGGGGAGACAACTGGAATTAAACACTCATATTACATATTTCTGCTTCTTTATGGACATCAAAGTTTTCTGCATATTTCCCTAGGTCTTTATGAAAAAGATTCATATGTCTCCCATCTAGTTCATTCTATTTAAATACAACAGAATTTTGTAATTATATTTTTAGTATAATGTATTCTGATATATTCCCCCATCCTCAACTACCTCATGTACCTACTCATCAAACTTTTTATGCTTTCTAAATCTTGCAGATAAAGAACAAAAATGTAAATCAAAACAGATAAAAAGTCTCAATAAAACAAAATAAAAAAATAAAACAAAACAAAAAATGGGAAACAAAAGTGAGCAAAAACCAAAGCAAAACAAAACAAAATATATGGAGTCTTGTTTGTGTTAGACATAAAGGTAATTGTTTTTCACGTGCCTAGCAGTTACAATCACAAATAGCTTCTTGATTGGGGTGGAATTTGTGTCTTCTTCCCCTTCACAGTGCTGGGATTTTCATCTAGTTGGAACCTTAGCAGATCTTGTGCACTCCATTTTCTGTGAGTTCAGATGTGTGTCTGTACTGCTACGTCTAGAAGTCACTTTTTCCTTGGATCGTATTACAAGCTTTCAGCTTGTTCTTCAGAATTGCTTCCTGAGGTCTGAGGGGAGGGGTTTGGTCCAGAGAGACATTCCATGTAGGCCTGAGAGATCCAAAGACTCTCACAGGCTGCAGTGTCCAGAGTTGGGTCTCTGTCTTAGTCACAATCTGCTGTGAGAATGGACTGCTCTAGTGAGAGTGACATGATGCTCTCACATAAATTTTATTCTCTCTCTCTCTCTCTCTCTCTCTCTCTCTCTCTCTCTCTCTCTCTCTCTCTCTGTGTGTGTGTGTGTGTGTGTGTGTGTGTGTGTGTGCCTGCCTTCTGAAGCCATAAAGGCATTGATTCACTTGGAGTTCATAGATTTGTGAGCCTCTTGATGTGGGTACTGAAAATCAAATTCAAATTCTCTGGAAGAATATTATATGCTTTTAATCACGGATTTGTTTCTTTACCCCAAGACAATAGAATGTTTAAAACATAAATATCACATTCGTTTGAAAGTGGATACAACATGCAAACTAAGAATGTCTATTTTAGTAAACAATGTGAAATATATGATGGAATGCTTGGTAAATACTTTCAAATATTTTGGCAAACAATACTCTGGGGAAAACATGAGTTCTGGATAAAGCTGGCTGGAAATTCTTCTGTCTTGGGCCTGCTTGTTTGAATACAATATCAGCAATCTGTTTATATCTCATCAGTTGATTAATAGTGGTTTTAGAGTGAGATCCAAAGGTAAAGCCTAAAGACAATGTCTTACCATGAATTACCACGAAGCATCTATTTCTCTGAATTTAACATTTTCAGCAAGAAGCTTTTGGCCAGTTTCTATTTTCTGCATAGTCTTCTCTGTGGCAGTGCATCGTTTTTCCAGCCACTTCATCCTGTAAGAATCTTAGCAATGCTTCTTTGTTACTGCATATGTGTTTACAGTTCTTTGTTTGTTGTTACAGTAGACAGAATGGCATGGGGATCACAGGATATTTCCCATGGGCTGACATGAGGGGGTAATGAAATTTGAGTGTATTTTATGATTAACAGGAATTTCTTTGGATTTAAGAATAATCTCCAAATGCATAAATAGCAGTGATTAATCAAAGTCAGTTTCATTATTTATCAAACTGTTTCTAATTCATTAAGCTCTTTAAATACTTTAATATTTTTTAATCTTAGAGATGAAACAGAATTATTATGTACTTTTGTGATCATTAAATATGACACAGAAATGACATTGAACATCATCAGGAAATCCTTTCTACTTCTTCCTAAATAAGGAGTCAAAGCCAGTAAAGTTATGACACACGAATGAGGTGTAGAACATTCTTATTCTCAAAGTGAGGGGTGCTAATCTTGTAGAGATGCCATTTTCCTGACATTGTTATTGCTGCCACACAGAATGACTGATGGGGAATTAACCATTTTTCATAATGTCCTCGAGCATTAGAGAGAATATTCTTCTATACAGCTTTTAAACTCTGGCAAGGTCTTCTCAAAGGACAAACAGGTACAGAAATGCAAATGCTGTTATTTCCTTTTCTTTCCTTTAGAATCCCAAATAACCCTGTGGTTTTCTGGTTCTGATGACACTAACTACAATATCAAAACCTTCATTATAGTGGACAAAAATTCATTGATTCTTTTGATTATATAACATTTCTAATTAAAAACTTGTATTATTTCCATTGGTGTGTTACATTAATATAATGTTAATTATATGTTCCAAGTAATGAGTTTATAAACCACAGATTGAACAATATGATATTTGATAGTTTATTAGAAACTTTTCGTAGATGTAGCAAGATTTATATAGCATTAGGTGTATGAATAAATGTTCCACATAAAAAGCTGCTTTCCCGTTTGAGTCTTCTCCAAATTTTAAAATCTGATGCAGATTTCAATGACTGTGGACATGCAATGTCTCAAAGTCAGAGTGTGATTGCAATTTACTTATGGTAATTGTTAGCCTTCCTTATTTTCCTTGCCTCTCTCTTTGTCTGATGTAACATTTAGTGACTGACATATTAAACCTTATAAAGTCTACTAACTACCAATCTCAGCTTGCACCAACCAAAACACTGAGGACAATACTATTTGAGTGTTATATCTGAAATTTTGCCAATTGGCTTTAACCCACCTAATCAATTAATATTTTCACCAGTGTATTTGAAAAGTGCCTTGACATATGGCTTTACTATCTTACTATAAAGGCTTCAGAAAACTTACCACAGTGAAACATACAATTTAGAGTTACCAAAACCTGTGTTCCTGGTCAAGATCACTCACATTTAACTTCAGAATTAACTATTATCTCCTTTGAGGGAAGGACTTTGTGTTGTGTGCCACCAAACATTGTTTCCTGAGAGTGATGCACTTTTCATCCAAGAATATACATAGGTGAAAGCAAGGTATCCGCGTCATGGATCTCTCTGTTATTAATTCCATGCGTAGATTTTGGTGTTCTGCATTTCAGATTCAAGGGCCTCTGGAAACGCATAGATGAAAAAAAAAAAAAAAAAAAAAAAAAAAAAAAAAAAAAAAAGGCCACGTGAGGATTGGTAAGGACCAAAGGGTGGTAAATGGCTATATGGGACAGCTTTCTGTTACCTAACATGAGAGAAGAGACTGACCAGCATGGCAGATCTAAGACCAAAAGACGTTTTTCTGGGAATAAAGATGCCTTCCTCTGATGTCAACCTCTTAACACTGGAAAAACAACATATTGCCCAAGGTCTTCATGACAAACTCCGCTCTTGTCATCTACATCTTAAAGAAATAAGAAAAACCCTGTTTTAAAATGGCTCACGGCTGCGTCAATCTCCCTAGTTGCACTGCCTTATCACTCACAGGTGGGAGAGGATATGCTTAGTCTTGCAGCAATGTGAGATGACAGGTGAATTAGAACCAATTGGGGGGAGGGGTCTCCCTTTCTCTGGAAGGGAGGAGAAGGGGGGATGGGAGGGTGGTAGTGGGGAGGTGGGACTTGGAGGAGAGGAGGGAGGGGTCTCGGAATAGAGATGTAATTAAAATATTTGTGATTTTGTAAACAAACTTATAAATAAATAAGTGATTAAATAAATAAATAATGAAAAATAAGTAAGAATGTGCTACTGACCTAAACAGAACTTTCAACGGAAGAATTTCTAATGGCTGAACAACATTAATAAAATCAAGCTGGTAGAATTCTGTGATGAATTCATCTGGCCTTGAAGTTTTAAAAGTTGTTTTACTGTGTTTTTTGACATATACATCTATATTACTACACATGAATAAGACAAACTACATATAGCAGAAAGAACAATGAGACGATCATGAGTTATATGAATGTTAATTTCATAGTGATTTTCCCATTTGCGTTTGTCAAGCCCGAAGCAACCATCCTTCCTACTTTGTTGGGCCCAAATTTCTGAATGCAAGACAATATCTCTCATCTCTCATCTCTATTGATTTAAATCCTTTATATTGATCTAAAAAGATCTTATCACCTAAAAACTAAATACTTGATTGTAAGATTAAACTATCTGGTCTTCAACCTCATCAGAGACTTGAGAAGGAATAAAAGTTCAATGCCTGAGTGAACCAGAAGTGCAGGTTAGCAGCTTCCAAACTAAAAAAAGAAAAAATGACTGACACAGTTTACTGCCTGAACAGTCACCCAACACTCTCTATAATGTTGAAACATCATCTTTGGCCTTCTAACCCATTATATCTGCCAGACATATTTGATAGGCAGAAACTATTGAGGACTTGTTTATCCTGTCTTGGCAGAGTCTGGCCGTTGACTCTGCCTGCATCTAAGTTTGCCAATTTTTAGGCATAATTTTGTTTTTGTTTTTTTTTTTTTGGTTGGGAGATTTTTGATAACTGGCATAAAAGCAGACAGTAAGATCGGTGGTATCAAATCTAAGACCCAGAAATACACCCGCATACCTAAGGATTCTTTTGACAAAGAATCCAAAACAATACAATGAAAAAAAGGTAGCATCTTCAAAACAAGTGGTGCTGGCCTAACTAGAAGTCTACTTGTAGAAAAAGGCAAATAGACCCTTATTTACTACCATCTACAAAGCTGAAGTCCAAGCGGATTAAAGATCTCAACATAAAACCAGACACTAAATATATTAGAAAGTAAAGTGTAAACCTAGACCCTCTGCTTAGATGTAGTAGATAGGCAGCATAGTGTCCTGGTGGGTCCCATAATATGGGGAGGAGGGACTACTTTTGACATGGACTCTGGCACCCATACATTGATCACTAGCCCCTGCCAGGCAACCTTGCCAGGCCACAGAGGAAGAGGATCAGGCAGTTCAGATGAAACTTGATAGGCGAGGCCAGATGTTGGGGAGGAGGGCTCCTCTCTCTGAGGATAGGGAAGAGAGGGAGAAGTAATGAGGAAGGCAGAGCTGGATCTGGAGGCAAGGAGGAAGAGGGCTACAGTTGAGATGTAAAGTGAATAATTAAAATAAAAATAAAAAAATTTAAAATAAAATAAATGCTTTTTATTTATGTTTTTTAAGAAAAAGGAAGAAAAATAAAAGAAAAGATGAATCTGGAAGTTTCTCATAACTCACAAACTCGGGAATAACTCACAACCTCAAGACCTAGCTATAGCACTCCTGGGCATATACCAAAAAGATGTCCCACTGTAGCACAAGGTCAGTTGCTCAGCTATGTTCAGGGCAGCTTTATTGATAATGACTAATACAGAAAGCAACCCAGATGTATCTCAACTGAGGAATTAATGAAGAAAATACTACTCAGAATACTACTCGGAATACTACTCAGTTATTAAAAACAAGGAAATCATGAAATTTACAGGCAAATGGATGAAACTAGAAAATATCATTCTGAGTGAGTTAACCTCAATCCAGAAAGACAGGCATGGTATGTACTCACCTATAAGTGGATATTAGCTATAAAGTACAGGATAACCATGACACATTCCACCGTCCCAAAGAAACTAAGTAACAAGGAAGGCTTAAGTTGAGACACTTGAGTCTCAATGAAAAGGGGAAATAGAATAGACATCAGGGATAGAGGGAGGGAAGGAACTGGATCTGGGAGGGTAGCAGGAGGGACCAAGTGGCGAGGAGAAAGAGAGAGAGAGGGGGAGAGAGAGAGAGAGAGAGAGAGAGAGAGAGAGAGACAGAGAGACAGAGAGACAGAGAGAGACAGAGAGACAGAGACAGAGACAGAGACACAGACAGAGAGACAGAGACAGAGACAGAGACAGAGACAGAGACAGAGAGGAGAGAGACCTGGAATTGATGATGGTGTCGTCAACCCTAGGACAATGGAAACTCACAGGAATCTATGACAGTGACCAAGCTAAGACTCCTAGAAATAAGGGGTATGGAAGCTATAACCAGAAAAGAGTTCTAATTGAGTGACTGGTATATCAACCAAGCCACAAAACCCTCAACCCACATTTTTTTCCTGCCTATAAGATGTGAATAGATAAAATGGAGAAAAAATTGGAGAAATGGCCAACTCAGACTGGCCCAGCTGAAGACTTGCCTCTCCTGATACTCTTAATGATAGTCTGTTATACTTGCAGATAGGTGGCTAGCATAACTGTTATCTGAGAATATAAATTATTTTAAAATTATAATTCTTGTTCTATGGTGCAGTATTTTCTATTATCTGACTGAATAACAATTTGTTCAAAGATTAAAATGATTATAAGAATTTTATTATTTTTTAAACTATTAGGATTCTTTAAATAAACAAGCAACAGGTTTTCAGGGTCTACATCTCAGAAAGGCTATGTAGAATACAAAAACTGATTCATAATTTGAAATTCAGAAATGATGAGCATTGGAGATTTCTTAGGATATAGACCTAATCACTTCCAAATTAGTAGTAGGTGCAAAATGTGTCTCATTTTGAGTTGGGATAGGAATGAAGTTTGATACAAATACTATAATATTATGCTGGTCATTATCAGTTGTTGGATTATCTTGCATGATGAATAGCATGCTTCATATCTTCCTCAATCTCTTAAGGTACATTCACTTAGCATGAAAAGGCAATGTCCCTGAATCTTCAACTTTTTCCAACTGTTCTGCTACTTGAATTTACTGAAGAAAAAAATTCATAGAAATCATATATTTGATATTTTTCATGTTAGCACAGAATGTTAATATTTTAGTCCACCAATGGTTCTCAATCTTGCTAATGCTTGTAACCCTTTAATATAGTTCCCCATAGTGACCTCAACCATAAAATTATTTGTTGCTACTTTATAACTATAATTTTGCTACTGTTATTAATTTTAATGTAAATACCCAATATGTAACCCCAAAGGGATTGCAACACCCCTGGGTGAAAACCACTAGTACACACAAACCTCATAGGGCATCTTACTGGGAGTGAAAGCATAAATTTTAAATTTCATCCAGTCATTTTGGTATACAATTGTACATTGTCCATTGCATTTAATTGTAGTGTAGTTTTTGTTTGTTTGTAATAGGATTTCTCTGTATAGCCCTGGCTGTCTTAGAACTTACCATGTAGACCTGGTAGGCGTAGAGCTCAGAGATCTGCCTGGCTCTAACTCCTGAGTGCTGGGATTGAAGGTGTGTGCCATGACTCCTGTATCTCCTGAAACTTTTATAAATAAAATTGTTGAAAAAAATTGAAATATATAGCCTGGTGAGCACAAATGAGAAGCTCTCCTCTTGTACAGCCTCTGAGGCTACCTGAATCAATGTTACAAAAGATTGTTCATGGTCAGATTATAAAGGATGGGAGTAACCTGGGTACCTAAAACAGCAGCATAGAGGGCAGAGTCAGTCAGATGTGCAGAGCTAACTGCCCAGGCAGCCTTCTTCAAATGATGGGTCCCCAGGTGAGCAATGTGACCTTGTCTCATGTATAAAATGGGGAATTACTGAGAAAGAAACAAAGCAGCTTTCTATGGCCCTATAGTTGCAAATATGGGTGCACATTCCCATATGCAAACATAACACACACCACACACACACACACACACACACACACACACACACACACACACACACCCCATGTTAGTTCAGCTATCACAGTTACCTCCAGTCTCACCTCATTTAGGTCATATTCTATTGAGCATGTATGTCCATTTATCTTTAAAAATTACAGCTGATAACCCACATCAGCCTTTATAAACAGTGCTTCAGTAGTCATGAAGTGTGTAATTCTCTTGCACACGCATGTCATTTTCTTTCCTTTTGTCAAAAAGTGCAATTGGATTATTGGACTGTGGTGATTGTATATTTAAGAAAGAGATGTAATCTTAATATTGTTTTAAGAAATGACTATGCATAGCACCAGGAGTCTCTTCTCTACTTATTCCTCATTCTTTTTAAAAATATTTTATTAATTTATTCTTATTACAAGTCAATTGTTATCCCATCCCTTGTATCCTCCCATTCCTCCCTCCCTCTCATTTTCCCCTTACTCTCCTCCCCTATGTCTGTGACTGAGGGAGACCTCCTCCCCTGTATATGCTCATAGGGTATCAAGTCTCTTCTTGGTATCCTGCTATCCTTCCTCTGAGTGCCACCAGGCCTCCCTATCCAGGGGACATGGTCAAATATGGGGCACCAGAGTTCGTGTGAAAGTCAGTCCCCACTCTCCACTAAACTGTGGAGAATGTGCTGTCCATTGGCTAGATCTGGGCAAGGGGTCGAAGTTTACTGCATGTATTGTCCTTGGCTGGTGCCATAGTTTGTGTAGGACCCCTGGGTGCAGATCTGCCCATCACAATGTTCTTCTTGTAGGTTTCTAGTACCTTCTGGATCCTTTATTCCTCATTCTTAGTAACTTATCTTTTCTCTAAGAGTCAGACTCTCTAAACCAAGGTAGCATCTGTCAGCAGACCTTATTTGAGGCTATCTGATGTTACTCATTGTTAAATTATTTTACCACTAACATTATGTTCAAATAATTGGTGGAAATTTGCACATTTTAAAAGCTGAGCATTTCAATTATCCTATATATCATTGATCTTGATCCATTATTTCACTCATAAATAAAAAGTGACACTAATCATTGGCAGTATAATTGATGGCTAAAATAGCTGTTATCTTCCAAAAATTAGTTTAAGAGTTAGTTTCTGGGACTTTTATTTTATGGGATATTTATAAGAATAATAATTTTATTGAATACACATATAGGGAAATGTTACATATTTTGACAAACTACACTAGAATACCAAAATTGTCCAATTTCAAAAATATATAAAATACATAAAAATTTTTATCAATTATAATATATTTAAAATTAATATTAATGACCACAATGGAATGAATGGTAGAAAAATGGTGGACAGAGTAATACTGCTGAGTCATTCATTTTGCACAGTGCTAATAGAGCTGTCAGGGTCACTGAGGACTGTGATCTGTGTACATTATTATTTATTTGCATCACTTGCCAAGTTTGCATTCTCTAGAGACCTGCCATATTACTACTTAAGCTCCTTAAAGCATACAAACACCATTTATAAATTCATGGCTAACCTGAAGATAAATAATCCATCATCTCATGATAGATACCTTTAATTTTAATTACTCAGATAAAACTAGTTTCATTAAAACCCATGTTATATATTATACTACCAAATCCCTTCATTAAATTCTATTAACACAATTAATAAGCAATTCATCCAGAGAGTAGCTCTCTTTATCACTGGTTTACTTTGAATTACTAAACAATGCCCAGAGTATAGGTCCCATATGAATTTCAAATACCATCTATTTAATTAACTAATAAACAATTAATCAGCCATAAACATAGGATATAACACCTTTTTGTGGTTCAGAAATAGACAAATATCCAATATCGTATTTTCAAGACCAATGGAGTTTTATAGGCTTAAATTCAACTTGCAAAATATTCTAAGGAATAAATACAGAAAAATAATCTCAAGAATCAACTAAAATGATGTTCATCTTCTTCAGATATCCTGAAAAAGTTAATGAAGCCATATGTTTGTGCCATTGTTTCCTTTCTATCTTAGAATCTGAGTGGTCACAGACTGCCTTCTAGTCCTTCATAACTGTGTATTCAGCAGAGTAAGAAAAAGTATTATACTTGGATAATTATGCTTTCAAACTTTGTCCCATGTAGTTTTAAATCTCTAGACTTTTTATTACTTCTCATACCATATCATTCTGCTGTTGTATATCCATTTTGAAGAGATGGGACCAAAACAAGTAGATGTGAATTTTGTGATTAATATATATGGCAGTAAGATAATAAGGTATAATAAGGTAATAAGGTACCAGACAGCAGATATTATGTTGTAGAGGAGTTTATTAAATGGGCATGGGGAAAGAAGGAAAGGGGGAAGGGGTACCCCAGAGAAAGACAGAGACAGAGACAGAGACAGAGACAGAGGCAGAGACAGAAACAGAGATAGAGACAGAGACAGGAAGAATAATAATAAGAGTGAGAGAGTAGAGAGAGACCACAGGGAAGGTCTATACTTTTATATGACCCTGAGCAAGATCATGCCCCGCTGGCAGGTAAGCAATGACATCATCGTAGGTAGACTGAAGCCGAATACTAACAATGAACTATGAGAAGCCAGTGGCTCCGGGCATGTCCTGGCCTGTAAGAAAGAGGAAGGTCATTGATTACTCACAGTTTCAGGAATCAGATGATGCAGATGAAGATTATGGAAGAGATTCAGGCCTTCCTGCTACGAAAATTAGGTTATTTCCTCCAGAGGCGAAAAATAAGAGGTGATCTAGGAAAAAAAAAAAATTCACAAGACAGTGAAGACTCAAAGAAAAAGTTGTGAAGACCAAGAAGGGTGATTCTCACATCAGAAGACAGTGAAGATGAAAAAGATGATCATAAAAATGTACACCAGCCATGACAGGCAGCATCTGAAGCAGCTTCTAAACAGACAGTGATGCTCTTGGTAGATGTGGGCAGTGAGGAAGAGCCAGAGGAAGATGGTGAGGCACCCTCCAAGAGAAAGATTCCGGCAGCGATGAAGATTTCCAAAGGAAGAAGATGATGATAGTGATTATGGTAGTTCAAAAAAGAAACAAAAAAGATAGTTAAGAAGTCCAAATCTGAGAAAAAAGGAAAGAAAATGTCCAAACCCAGTCTAAAGGCTACAGTGTCACCAAGTCCAGTGAAAGGGAAAAGGGAAAGGGAGTCACCCCACAGTTTCGAAGGCATCAAAGGAACAATTCCTTCTCCCAAAGAAAAGGATCAGGAGTCAGAAATTCCTCCAGTAGAGAAGACAGCAGCAAGCCCCCAATTCTAGAGGCCTGCATGGAGATGAAGGGTCTGAAGATGAACCCCATATGGGAAAGATTAAAATCTGTCTCTTACTCTCAGAACCATTGTATGTTGAAGTGTTTAAGTTGCCAGTTTGTCTCATGGTCTTTCTTTGCCAGTCCCTCCCTGTCTCCCGGTGAAAGCCATATGAATCAATCACTTCATGGACTGTTTTATCTTTGTAGTTTTCTTGGAAGGAAGACATACCATGCTGTAAAGCAATAAGACTTGAGGTGGAAGCTATGGAAACTTTGCTTCTTGTTCAAGAGTATCAACATGGACAAAAAAAAAAAATCTAGAAACGTGTTTTGATAGAAAATGATGTGTTAGTTCTTCTGCACTTTTGACAGACCAGTTGTCATTTAACATGAGCGTATTTGTCTAGGGTGTGGATGTCAAGAAGGATCATGGCTCTGAATTCTACTTGCAAGGCAGTTGGGAGGTGAGCATGAATTCTGCATTGTTAACTCAGTGCTCACCTAATTTCCCTGGGTGTGGAGGGAAGGAGGTTCCTGGAGCTTGTTTGAGGGTATGGGCTTTCTTACTTTATACTTGTTATTCTCTAAGAGTCTCAGAACCAGTGGTCCTTTTGTCTCAAAAAACAGTCGTTTTTTAAAATAGGCCACCAGACCAAGGATCATTCTTTATTTCATGATTTCATGTCATTCATGTTTTCATTTAGATAGATAGATAGATAGATAGATGATAGATAGATAGATAGATAGATAGATAGACAGACAGACAGACAGACAGACAGACAGATAGATGTCCTGTTTGTTGGATAAAGTTTTTCCAATGATCAAAAATTTAAAAGATTTCTTAGAAAAAAATTAAATGCTGTTTTTCTTGTACATATCAAACCGGCATCATAGGCTATCCTCTCAGAAGGATATTAGAAACAGTCCACGATAGCTTCAGTATTTCCAGTAGAAACTCCTTTTTATGCATCAGTGGTTAAGTTCCAAAGCTTCAACAATCTCAACTCACCTCCTGAGAAAACAACACAAAACAAACAAACAAACAATAAAACCATTAGAGGATGGCTAAAGAATGGAGGTAGAATTTTGTGTCCGTTTTGGCATTTTCACTCCCACAGTAAGGAAATAGATTCTCATCCGCCTTATCCTGGTGAGTTACTTTTGACAGTCTGTATTATCCTGTACCATTTCTAGACTGGCATAATATGCTGAAAGGATTAGTTTTAAGGAGCATATGACACCACAAAGACCAACACAGAGAATTAGAGAGAAGAACATTGCTTTATAATTGCTGTTTAGAAACCTCTCGCAGCCACATTTAAATTAAATTGAAGCTTGATTTCCATGGAAAATGTAAAATCAGTCTATACCTATCTAGTCATATCTGTTCTGCAAGTATAAAGAAAGAAATAATATTCATGATTCGATAACATAGTCATTTCTAAAATTCAAAGCGGAATATATAATAAAATAATGATATTTAATTGAACATTTAAAATTCTGTATTTTGTAAAGTTAAATGCCTTCAAAACACAGACTATTCACATTCAGAATATTTGTGAAAATTCAATGCTTTTGAACCGTTGCGGCTGGGAACTCAAAATAGGTTCCTAGAATTTGGCTTTGAGACCTACATATTCTATAAATCAATGGTGATCTTGTCAGTTCACTTTCCTAGTTGTTTTAGCACGACTTCCTTCCTCTGATGTATGGTTATCTAGTCGCAAACTACAAAGTAAGAAACAACAGTATGCTGCAATTGATTTCCAGCTTTACTTCATCTCCATTCTGCCACAATTAAAATGTATTAGTTGTATGCATTCTGGAGAAATATTTAAAAGGCTGTCTTAGTTATTTTTCTGTTCTTATGACAAAACCCCAGGACAAGGCAGCTCATAAAATAAACATTTAATTTTGTGCTTACAGTTTCAATTTACAGTCCATAACCATTATTATGGGTTACATGGCAGCAGGCAGCCTGGCACACCACTGGAGCAGTTGCTGAGAGCATCGTGGGACACAAGCACGAAGACTGATGACTAATTGGGATTTATGTGGGCTTTTGAAACTTCAAAGCTGGCCCTGGGTGACATACCTGTTCTACAAAGCCATATTCCTAATATTTCCCAAAAGTTTCACAAAACAGGGAACACTTTTATTGAGATATATGAGGCTATGTAAGCTGTTTTCAAACAATTATGATTTGTTTCACAAAGTGAAAACAAACTTATTATACCACAACCAATGAGAAAAATGATTTCAT
Source organism: Acomys percivali (assembly GCA_907169655.1). Classification (NCBI taxonomy): domain Eukaryota; kingdom Metazoa; phylum Chordata; class Mammalia; order Rodentia; family Muridae; genus Acomys; species Acomys percivali. The sequence continues at coordinate 11,065,007 of OU015743.1, read as the reverse complement.
TGTGTAATTTTTATTTATTTGACATAAAAAACTCTAGTAATATGAATGACTATTAATATGTGAGATAAAGTGGGAAAATTATACTCTGTTAAAGTATAGATAGAATAAAGTTATATTTTGTTATGTTTATTATTTAGAATTATTGTTAATGTATATATAGAAATATGTACATGCTGTGCATATCACATATTACACAATATGATGAATATATGTATGGCTTTATGTACTCAATATTTACTGTCCTTCAATATGTAACACTGAAATTTAAAGCCATGTAGTTTAAGATAGTAAAATTTTCTCACACTAATACTAGATTAACTGAGAACTAAGCATGATATTAGTAACATTGTTTAAAAGAATTACAATTCCACTTCTGGATAACTTTGTAATATTCTATTGCATCAATGTTTGAAGTTTTAATACTTTCTTGCCTAAATACTTTGCCCAATTATAGCTCTCTTCCTATAACCAGATTCTCACTGATGCCTTGAGAAATTCCAGCTACTGTGTAGTAAACTATACAGAATATATTCTCATTGAAGTAACTTAAACGTTTCTGTTCATAAAGAATCATTGGAAGGCATGAAAGAAATGAGATGGAAACACTTATTTCTTGAGATTTCTCTATTGAGAAAATTTCCAAGCATAAAAGCACAGATTTATTTAGTGAAGACGAGAGTTCAGTTCACAAGAGTTAAGTAGATTAGAGAGGTGCCCAATTATAGAGTTTTAGACAATTGTGAAATTAAAGAGCTCTGTCATATATTCAGGAGAATGTTGAACTTGTTATTTCTGGAAGTAAATACTAAATGTCAAATTAACAAGTATTTGAAGAAATTCAGTGTCGAACTGAAGAGTTATCTTGGAAAGGTTGGATTATGTGACAGTTTTCTTCTTTTTTGAAAGCTGAGAAAACATTAGAATATTCAGGCACTGGGTGGGGTGGAAGGAAAGTTCATTGTCCCCCCAAAGGAGTTTGGTAATCAATGTTAGGCTAAACACAGCTCTGTGTCTGATCAACATGCACTGAAAGCTGTACTTTATGGTATTTTCCTGGGCTCAACTAGTTACATGCAAGAAATCCATATGGGAATCTATAGGAATCAAAAGAAAGAAAGAAGTGGACAAAAGAGTTTGAAAAGATAACACATACTGAGAGAAAAATCTACGAACTTAGACAGACTAAGACCTAAAGCATATTTTAAACTTTAACAAGTAGACATCAAAACCAGTAAACAAGGTACATTCCACATGTGTAAAAATGCATATAAACACATAATTGTTTGAAAAGTTCACATTCAATATCTGTATATCATAGCAAAAATTAATGACATTATTAGACACTGAATAATATTAGTAAATCTGAATATATAATAATAATTTTTTTGAAAAAGAAACTAAATAAAGAAATCAATAATGGTTTGGGAAACATATACACAAGTGGCACAGAGGCGAAGTATACTTATAATTTGGGCCTCCAAATAAAGCAAGGGTCATAGCAAAGTATATTTGAAGAAAAATGGCCAAAATTTTATCTACTCTAATAAAACTTAGGATTGTACAGATACAAGAAGCTTAGTAGGAATGACGTGAACAGACTATGCCCATCATCCCATAATGATGAGTAGACTGTAAAATCCTCCAGAGACTGTCAGGAGCATGAACGGAAAGGAAGTCAGCGCTCTCCTCTTGGAAAGAATTCACAAAAACGAGCATCAACATCTCGAGAACACAGGAAAAGCAAGCAAATTTAATTCCATGCTTTATGCTGCTTTGAAAGCAATGGCCGTCATAGGCTCTAGGAGAGGGGCGCCATTAGGAGGTATGGATTTGTTGGAGTATATGTGGCCTTGTTGAGGGAAGTGTGTCACTGAGAGTGAGCCTTTTGGTCTCACAAGTTCATGCCACGTCCAGTGTGTTTCAGTCTCTTCCTGTTGCCTGGAGATGCAGATGTTGAACTCCTAACTACCTTTCCAGCACTGTTTCTGCCTGCCTGTGTGCCATCATTCTCCTTCCCGTGATGAAAGTGGTCTAAATTTCTGAACTGAAAGTGAGCCCAAATTAAATGTTTTTCTTTATAATAGCTGTTATGGTCATGGTGTCTCTTCCAAGCAATAAAAACCCGAAGAGATGCATAACGATATTTGTAAGATAAAAACAAATTTATACAATCTTGATCAGCAAATGTTGAAATTTCATTATTCTCAGAGGCACACAGGCAGAAGTACTAAAGAAATTCAATTAAAGGAAAATGATAGCTGTAATATATGTAGACTAATACAAAAGGAAGTAAGGGCTCACAAACAAATCCCAAAAAGAGAAAAAAAATTTTCAAATATGATAGAAAAATTTAAAGCTTGGTCAGTACACTGGGGGTCAGTACACCAGTACACTGGTGTCTTACTGAGTCATGTGCTGTTTATAATAGATCCTTCGACGGTAGGCTCACTAGAGCACATCTCAAATCTTAGACATGAGATTCCAGATGAGCGCACAGGACAAGAGGCTTTATTTCAGAAGTGGGAGGAAAAAAAAATTCCAATATTAGAATCAGACAGCATGGAACCAGGCTGTGTGTGTGTGTGTGTGTGTGTGTGTGTGTGTGTGTGTGTATGCTCATTTATGTACATATATGTGTATGTGTATAGTTACATTATGATATTTATGTCTATGTATGCAAGTACATATATGTGGGTGTGCTATGTATGTTCATGCATGTACACATTCATATATGTGAAAGCCAGAAGACAACTTTAAGTGTTGTTTCTCAGGCATCCTACCTTTCTTCCCTTCATTCTTATCTCATTCTTCCCCTCCTTCTATGGCTTATTCCTTTCCTTTCTTTGTCTCATTTGTCTCCTGACAATTTCATCACTGACCTGCTGCCTTCAGCAATTGCCTTGCCCCGCCCTCAGCACTGGCAGTACAAATGTAGCTTGGCACCATGCATCTTGCCAGGAAACACTTTTCCAAGTATCTCACTGTCTCAGCCTCAATAGTATTGGCTTTACAATGCTGCCTTTGAAATGTTAGGAAAACACTTATGAATAGAATCCTATTCAACTAAGTAAAGAAACTAATAGTATATTTATGGTGTATTGAAAATTCTTATGTTATTATGTAGACGTCACAATGTTATGATTAAAGGTGCTGAAAGTCATCAGATTTGTATCAAAGCATTCAATTATAACAGGTAATTTTGAGAAATCTAATATCCTCATTAGCTACAGTTATCATCCAAAAACATAACTTTTAAATATTTCATATATCCCTTGAAGAAATATTGAAACAAATATATATATGTATAATATATACATTTAATATATTGTCTGCAATTTAGTATCACTTAACAAAAGCAGACATGATTATTGTGACTATAGTATTATGGTTATTTTTGCAATGTTTATTAAATCTGTATAATATACAAAAGAGCATATTTAAATATATTGGTGAAAAACTATATGAGGTCAGTGAAGATGGCTCTTTGTATACTTGTCACTCAAGCCTGAGGAGTGGTTTAGGTCCTTGGAACCAATGTAAATGCCTGCTGTAGGAATCTGGTGGTCCACTCTGTAATTCTAGGGTTCAAGTGCAGAGACACAGAATCTCTATTCTTGGGCAGCAAGAACTTCACCAAGAGTCATTTACCAGCCCCCACCTAAGCTCAATGTCACTTTATAGAAAAGGTCTTTGAGTAAATACTATGTTCTTATATTGTGCTTTTATATACTAGGTCTTTGGGGGAACTCTTTTATCTACTCATAGTTGGTCATAGATTATTCTATGAATACAGTATGAGAGATTGGATATTTAAAGGTACACAGTGTGTGTCATAGTTACCTTCACACAAATGCTACGGGGTTGTTGCTCTATTTCTCACTTAGCAGTTGAGGTGAGCTGCTATTGGGCATTAAGAAAGGGGCCATCGACCAGAACTCATACCAGGGCTATCCAGTGCTAAAATACATACTCCTTATAAGTGAACATCTGTCACTTTCCTACAAGTGATTGTTTAACATTTCTTAGCCTGATAGAAAGCAGGGGCACTTAGTTTGTGTTGTAAAACATTAACTAAGTAGAGCCTCCTTTCCAGTAATTTCTGTCAAATCAGAAACACTATGACTAATTTGTTTTTACTCAAAATTTATTTTGTAAATCATTTTTATTTATTCTAAATACTAAAGTTTTTATTTATTCTAGACACTAAAGCTTATCATTTTTCTTCAGTACAATGTCTTGTCAAATTATTGAGGTTATTTTGGACATATTGTTTAAAGTATACATGTTTAAAATATCTGCTTTCAAAAGTAGACAATGATTCACATACTTACTACACAAGTGCATAGTTAAAATTAGATGCCCATTATACAGAGTTTAATAACTAGATCACATTAATCATATTTACCTAAGTACTTCTAGCACTGATACTGAAATCACTCAACATTCTATTCATAAAATTTTAAATTTCACTATATTAATTTAGTATTATTTGACCATAAGGAAGAAAATCAAACTAGCTACATTTTGGAAATACTGTGAACCAGAAACAAGAAAACAATGACAATGTTAGGTATATAAAACCATTTCTGTTTGTTATATCAGAATTTGTGCAGTCATGTAGGAAGTGGAGACGTGTGCTTGAAGTTTTTTATGTTAATGGACAGGGCTAGGAAATTCCTTAGGGCTATACATTGCCTAACAAGCTCATATCCCTAGTTTTTATCCCAACCAATGAGAACAAAACTAAAATAAACAACAATAACAATAACAAATCTCATCCAGGGAATGCAGACTATGTAAAGCCCTTAGATTAATTCCTAGTGCTATACAGACAAGATAAAATGAAGATTCCTGATATGGATAATGAAATACAAAGACAAAATGCAGACATTTAAGTTAAGCAGATGAAGGGATCTTAGAAAGAAATATGAAATAGTCAGGCTTATGAGTTGATAGAATAACTCATGTTTTCATAATAGTGCTACCACAACCCGAAGTATGTTTTCTTACAAAGCAGCTCATTACTAGGGAATTAATAGCTACAGTGCTTATGCTTAAATATTAATAATAAAACAAACATAAAATTGTCATATGTATTAACTTTGTTAGGCATTCAAGATATTTTAGTGATAAAAACAACTATAAATATATATTTTTTCATTTTAAATTTGAAATTATTCAATGATCATATAATGACAGCAGAGAATTATTTTCTCTGAGAAAAAGAGGCAGAGTCTGGATGATGAACTAAGACATGATTGAAGGGTACTATGTGCTGCATCCATAACATTGGGATGCTTAATTAGGACAGAATTGAAGAGTTGGTGTGTGCTGCATCTATTCCTTCCTGGAAAGAAGAACTTTTAAAATATATGTACATTCTCTTGGGTACTTTCTGAAGGGGTTTCCATACATGATATTGTATGAGGTATATTTTACAATCATAAGACATATAAAACATATAATATAATTAATATAATATAAAAATTAATATAATATAATATGATAAAATATATTTCTGAGACTTACGATTTTTTCAGTAATATATATAAATAGATCAGTATGAGGATATTTTAGTTCATGTTTTATGATAAATCTATTATTATAATTATATTGCTTAACATAAGAAGAAAATTCATATATATTTATCTTATAGAATATTGCATGTATGCTAGATATTAAAATATTATAATCTTAGGATGGCCCTTGAATCATTATTTGTAACTTAAATGTTTTTATAACCTATTTTATTTTACTTTTTGATATGTTCACACTTACATATTTTTAACATTGTGGGAAATAAATCTTTTCAAGTTGCTTTTACCTTTTACCTTCCAATTAATTCTCTTCGATGACTGAACAATAGACTTCATTTTTCTTTGCTTTCTGAAAAATATGTTAATCTATTATGTATGGCAAATATGGCTTTACCATTAAAACATTGACTTCAGACTTAAGATGAACTTGTGCTGGGCATGTTGGAATACTCTTTTAATCTCAGTATTCCTCAGATGGAGGCAGGCCTATCTTTTGGAGTTTGAAGCCTGCCTGATCTACATAATGAATTCCAGGCCAGGCAAGATTACATATTATAAACTATAACACCACATCAACAAAAATAACAGCAGCAACATAGATGTTCCATGTGCCATTAAAACATAATCAGGAGCCTTGTACTACTCTATTCAACTGAATGCTAAAGGGAGTGCTCCCCCAGGCAAAAAATACATATAGTATATAGTCATTTCTTAATTGGATTTTCTGCTATTAGGTATTTCCAGTGGAAGTTGCTACACAAACTAAAATTGATTTGTTGGTAATCTATGTAGTGTTACATTGCCAATGGACTATGTCCAAGGTAACATGTATCTAGACAGATATACAAACAATAAATAAAAATAGAGTCAGGAGCAATCACATCCACGGTATTGGAAGTGAAATGGTAATTGTAGTTTGTCTTGTGGACAGTTCTTAGGTCAATCATAGTGAGACCTGACAAAATGATACTTGAGTCACATACTTCTTGAACAGATTGACCAAATCTTCAAAAGCTAGTATACATTATATTAGAGAAGGAGAGGGAAAATGGGAGATACATTGCATAAAATGTGTGTGGAAACCAGTCTAATATATTAAAATGCTAAAAGAAAATTTACCTGAGGCAAAGATAGAAAAATGCATGAAACAATGAATATTATAATATAAAATAAGCACATATGTGTTTTAAGAAATAACACACTATTTATCGGCAGACGCTCCATAGCCTGACAGTTGGTGTCTACCTTGATACAGAGTCATAGAAAAGATGTTTTCTGCCCAGGCTTAAATTACCTAACATATAAAATCAAAGCAATAATAAAATAGATCTCAATTTGCTCTTCTGATGATTAAATGTGTTTTTTGATGATTAAGCCCTTAGAAGAATGTTGCCTTTTTATTGCCAGTAATTATTCTTGCACATAAAGTTAGTTAATGAATTAAGCATGGCTATTAAAGAGTATTCCTCTTAGAGTCAAATGCTATTTAAAAGATTTTTTAAAGATTATATAATTTACAAAGTGTGATAATAAGCAAAAGGGGGGAAAGGTTCATAAACTAGAAATAAGCTCAATAAAAAGAGAAGACAGTTAAGGTTTCATCAGGTCTCAGAGAGGGAGTAAATGAAGGCCTCAGGAATTCTGAACACAGACTTATAAAAGGTAATGTTGAAAACTAGGTGGCCTATCACCAAAACCGAAACCCTATAACTCAGTCAGTTCAACAACATCAACTAATGTAAATAATGTGAGTTCAATCGGGGCACTTATACCTCAAAGCAGGTGAAGGTAGCACACGGCGACCAAGGATTCTAGTTTTTCATTATCATAATGCAGATAGTCTGGAGGAAGTTTTGTTTTTTGTTTGTCAGAATGTTTATTAAATTCTGCAGACTCTTTCTTCAATGACCTAAGCTATTCCTTTTCTTCCATACCTAGAGTCACCCTTACTCCTAATAAACTGACCTAATGGTTTCTCCAAATTGTTTACATTGACTTTGATCACCTCAGAACCACTCAGAATGCATCAAAATGACTAGCTCCTAGAGGGTGTGCAATGTAAAAAAAAAAAATTAAATGCTTAATTAGGTTACTTATGAACCTTGAAAAAATACTTAGAAAAACATATTGTGGAACTTCTTATATTTATTGAAACAGAAACAGGTTGGTGAAGGGCTTGGTTCACATAAATCATGGTACAGCTGCTCCTGTAATTTATTTTATTGAAAAAATACTAACTGGGATATGTGGCAACAACAAAAAATTTTTTTTAATTTTTTATTAATTTATTCTTGTTACATCTCTATGGTTATCCCATCCCTTGTATCCTCCCATTCTCCCCTCCCTCCCATTTTCCCCTTATTCCCCTCTCCTATGACTGTTCCTGAGGGGGGTTTCCTCCCCCTGTATATGCTCATAGGGTATCAAGTCTCTTCTTGGTAACCTGCTATCCTTCCTCTGAGTGCTACCAGGTCTCCTCCTCCAGGGGACATGGTTAAATATGAGGCAGCAGAGTTCATGTGAAAGTCATACCCCACTCTCCACTCAACTGTGGAGAATGTCCTGTCCATTGGCTAGATCTGGGTAAGGGTTTAAAGTTTACTGCCTGTATTGTCCTTGGCTAGTGCCTTAGTTTGAGTGGGACCCCTTGGCCCAAATCTGCCTATCATAATGTTCTATTTGTAGGTTCCTGGACCCTCTGGATCCTTCTACTTTGCTATTCTCCCATGCTTCTTTCATCTAGAGTCCCAATAGGATGTCCTCCCCTCTGTCCCAGTTTCCTAGTAAGCAACAAAAAATATTTTAAGTAGACAAGGGGACAGTAATCCAGAGGGCTATTTTATTGAAGCCTTATTATAAATTTAGGAAGGAGTAACAATTTGCATAAAATGCCTTGAGCCTCAAAGGCATGTAAGAAATGCATGCTGACAGTGCTAAACTTTTTGAATATACATGGCCAGAGATTATTTCCCTAGTGAAAAATGTATCGTGTCAGACAAGTTCAGAAATCAGTTCACATAATTCAAACCACATATACATTCCTATAGGTGTGTGCTTAGCTTTGGGAAAGACTATTTTCCCTCTCTAAGCAGATTTTAACTGCCTGTTGCTCTTCATCAAGGGCTTCCAACCCATTGCAATTTCAGCAATGCACCTTGATATGTCAACTGGTGTTGTCAATATTCAGCAGCGATATTGTTGAGGTTTCACAGCTGTAGCTTCCGTACAGTCTTGCATCAGACGTCCCAACACTCTGACTTTTACAGTTTCTCTGACCCTTATTTTCTATCTTCTGTGGGTACAAGGATAAGCATAAGGAAAACATTTAAGAATTCTACTGCCTTAAAACAGTAGCACTAACTGTAGTTGTAGGTTATCCTCTGATGGTTATGACCTCACCAGTTATGTGTGCTTGCTTGGATTTACAGTACCAGGCATGATTTCCCTCTTGTTGAGTAGTCCTTAGGTCCAGTTAGACAGCTTTTTAATTGTCACCATGATCTGATGCCATTACTGAACACTTAGGCCTATCTTGACATGCTGACCTTTGCTGTGCTCCCCAGCATCACAACTGGGTCAGACTACCGAATGCTTTCCCCCTTTGGCACCTTACATAGTTCATCCTCAAAGAGGTGGCTTTGGGTCAGATCCTACTTAATTCCTTTGATCCCTGTGTCAAAATGCATACTGTCTGCAGCAATCAAGGAAATCCAAGACTCTCCTAAAATACTATATTATTATTGTACTTAGTTTCTTCTTATTAAACTAGGCTAATTTGAATTATGAAACATCACTCATAAACTCTAACATTTTATGAACATTTTATTTTTTAAGGCATAATAGAGAAAACACTTATTTTAAAATACAGTTTATTATGAAAAGGTTACTCAGTAATTAGATAAAGATTTCCCTTCATATCAACATGAAGAATGCTATTCCTGTATTTCTTAGAAACAGCATAATACGATAGATATAACATGTTCCTTAGAATCTGAAAACAAAGAGTGCATACTTTCTATAAATTTTGGTAATTCTATAACTTTGAAAACTCAACTATTCCTTTTATTCAACTTATTTTTGTGATCATATTCTAATTATTAAAATCTACTCATATGACACTAATTTAATTTAGAGGTAGATTTCTCTATCAAATCATCAGAAAGTAGATTCCTCCAACTATCATCTTATTGAGTACATAGCAACAAAACTCTTTGCTATAGTGCTGCAGGCACCAAATAAAAGTAATTCTTCCTAGCTCTAAAAACAGCCACAGAATTATATGGTTATCTTTATTATGAAGGAGAATCTTGCCCATATTCCATAATTTCCATTGGACAGCAAGGCTTCGGCAGAGAATTTGGCTTGTTCAGTTGGTCTGTTTGTTCCAACAGTACACACTGCATCCTATTTTTGTTTCAGATAAACATGCCAGTGTTTTTTAAAATTGCATTGAAAACATCAATAATATATAGTTATCTTGTTGAAAATATTGTATAATAAGGTAGTCTCATAGATTTAGGCTTGTTCAATTAGTATTAGTATCTTTGTAATATGGACAAAAATATGCCAAATATTGCAAAAATAATGGATCAATACTTGGTTTCCAAAATCTAATACAAAATATATTTTTGTTAAATATAATTTTTAAAGAGACCATTATGAGTATGTCTTGGTTAAGACTTTGGAGAGACACAATGAACAAGGCAACTGATATAAAGGCAAACATTTAATTGGGGCTTGCTTACAGTTTCAGAGTTTGAGTCCATTATGACATGGTAGGGAGCATGGCAGCCTGCAGGCAGACATGGTGCTGGAGAAGAAGCTGAGAGTTCTACATCTTGATCCACAGGCAGCAAAGAAAGACCGTGTCTCACATGAGGCATAGCTTATGCATATGTAACCTCCAAGTCCTCTTCCACAGTGACACACTTCCTCCAACAAGGCCATACCTTCTAATAGTGCCGCTGCCTGTGCACAAGCCTTCAACATATGTGTCTCTGGGGGCCACAGTCTATTCAAACCACCAGAGAGTGGTTCTTTATTGATTATTTCAATTTCTAAACCAATGGTTTCCCTTCCAATATCCAGCCAAATATATTGGTGTTTGAAGATGATAGTTACTTTTTTGAGAACTAAACTCTCCACTTATCCTTTCTACAGATGCAGCAAATCATAAGGAAAAAGCTTAAAGCATTAAATGAAAACTTCTAAATTCTTGTCACTGTTCATTAATTCCAAGTGAAAATTCTTTCCTTCAATTTTTAAAAAAAAAACATGTGCAGATTTCATTCACAAGGAACTATTAAAAATAGCTAATGCTTTAATTCTAGACACATGCAAGGTAACAAATTACATAACAGGGTAACCAGAACAGGCCTTCTGGTTTAGACCTGCAGTTACATATTGATAGTCCAGATAAATATATAAAGATAAACAGAATAATCAACAGATCAATAAATACTTTATAAGGTTACCCAGTAGGGAGAGCTTTTTTCAACTAAACAACAAATGGAACACAGTTTAAAAGGCCAAAGCAAAAGGGTTTTGTAATATTTGATTTTTTTTATGACACAGTAGAATTTTTTTTTTTTTTTTCGAGACAGGGTCTCTCTGTGTTAGCCTTGGCTGTCCTGGACTCACTTTGTAGACCGGGCTGGCTTCGAACTCACAGCGATTCGCCCACCTCTGCCTCCTGAGTGCTGGGATTAAAGGCGTGCACCACCACGCCCGGCTTAACACAGTAGAATTTTTTAAGTTATATTTTGTTCCAGTATTAGAATTCTGATAGAACATGATGCCATAAAAGGTGACGGTACAATAAAGACCCAGGAAGTATTCGACGGGAGGGAGTGGGAGAGCGAGGACAAGGAAGGAATACAGAGAGATAACTAACTCTAAATATATCTGAAAGGATATAAAATCTACTAATA
>OU015743.1:11034251-11053530 GCA_907169655.1 Acomys percivali | reverse complement strand
TAAAGAGTGATACGATATGTAGGTGTGGCCTTGTTGGAGTGGGTGTGGCCTTGTTAGAGGCAGTGTGTCACTAGGGGCTAACTTTAATATTTCCCAAAGCTCAATGCAGGCCCAGTGGCTCATTCTGTCTTCCCGCTGCCTGCCTATCCCGGTGTAGCTCTCTCGGTTACCTCTTCAGCACCGTGTGTGCCTTCATGCCGCAGTGCTTTCTGCCTTGACAGCAATAGATCAAACCGCTGAACTGAGACAACTCCACTTAACTATTTTCTTTTAAAGGAGTTGTTGTAGTTGTGGTTTCTCTACACAGCTATAAAACTAAGATCATATGTATGTGTGTGTGTGTGTGTGTGTGTGTGTGTGTCCTGATAAGAGGTAATTTTTATTAATATTAATTTGTCGTTTTTCTTTTTCTATATTGCCATTTGTTAGCAGCCAGTTCCCTATATTCAGTATATAATTTCTTTATTGATTTAGGATATATATAATGTTTACCAAAGTGGGATGGAGAGTAGAGAGATTAAGTGCACATTTCAGTCAGTTGCTTCATTTAGGCACCTGTAAGAAAAATGAAAAGAAAGGAGAGACCCTTCAAGTAAGGATATGAGTCACAATTAAATTTCAACGAAATCCAGGTGAGTTTTAAAGACGATTTGAATCCTACAGTACCTCATTATCCATTATCCATTAGGTCCGGGTACAGAGCAAATATCATATTTTAAAATACTCGTTACAAAAATAACTGATTTTTACCAAAATTGTCATATAAGAGAGCAATTAAAACTATTAACATTTAACATTAGGAATGGGCACTTGGTAAGAATAAATTGAGGTGTATCTATGTCGTCTAAAAAAATAAGAAACAAACAAACAAAAAAAAAAGAAACATTGTAACTGAAAGAAAAAATAAAGTAAATTGTTGCATGATCCCAATTGAATTAAAATACTAACTCAATAAAAGGAAATTATATACTGAATATAGGGAACTGAGGGCTAACCTATTGGCAATGTAGAAAAAGAAAAATGACAAATTCATATTAATTAAAATTACTCCTTATCAGGGGACATAGAAAAAGCTCAACAAATAAGACCATATGCTGCTCTATCATGGGACCAGGACTTGGTTCCTCAGATTCACCACAGTACTTAATAATCACCTGTAAATACATTTCCAGAATATATGATATCCTCTTGTGGCTCTGTGGGCAATATATATATGTGTGTGTGTGTGTGTGTGTGTGTGTGTGTGTGTGTGTGTGTGTATGTGTGTCTGTGTGTGTGTGTGAATGTAAATGTAGGTATAGCTTGAGATATTCATGTCCCAATATATTTTATGTTAATGAAACCTAGCTGGGATCACAGAAAATATCTGGCATTTACAGAAGTACCCAACCCATTAGCCTTGAACAATTTAAATTATTTTATATCTGGGTTTGAAAGTAACATAATTACTAATTAATTTAATAAATAGTTATATAATAGAGAGAACATCACTTTATGTTAATGATGCTTGTATCCAACTTCATAAAGTGTATCACACAATTCACTAGAGTCAGTTTTGAAGATTTTATAAGATTTTTGTATTACATATTTATGTGTTAGTATGAGTTTCATCAAGGATAAATGACTCCATTTAGCAGTTATGTCATATATTCCTATATATGTAATGAAAAAAATCCTTAGGAGGAATGAAAGATTTTTCACTATAAGCTACTTTGATATAAAGCTGACAGGACATTACATCCAAAAGATGAAAGGATTGAGTGTAGCAGCTTAAAATAGAGGCTAGGCAATTTAAATCTACCTTGTGATTAAATTCAGGTAGCAAAACTCTGTGCTCAGAGTTCATTGATAGAACTGGATATGATTTTCAAACATCACCCTGGATTATTTTATATAATGAAGAAAAAGGCGTAAGAAAAATGTCAAACTTTAAACACCTGAATCATTTCCTATACCATTTGATCTTTAAAATACCAATATTGTATCATGGCATTCAATAGCGAGAAGATTCTTCAACAATGATAGAACATCAGGCTATTCATAACACTTCATACATCACTCAAGGAAGCCCCTTGAAATCTGCAGAAATGATGTTTATTTTTGAGAACCTTCTCCCATTAGGAAAGCAAAAGCATTTTTTCTTCTTTTATAGTTGGTGTGTGCTTGTTTGGTAAAGAAGTCTTGTAACTACTGGGTATATCACATCAGTACACACTGAAAATCAGATGTATTTCGTGATTTGCTTATGGTTACATTGCATTATTCTCACTCTGGGATTTGCAAATCAGGAGGCATTTTTAAAAGCCAGCAATTCCCTTTGGCCAGAGTTCTTTTTGCTCATTCCACTTGGCACTGTTTGGTATTGCACAAGAGCTGCTTCTTTTTTTTAAATCATTTCTTTTTACCTCATTCTAGATGCATTATCTTCCACAAAAAGCATTCATAAGAAAATGTTTTTATATATTTCATAGCAGGAGTGTCAACAAAAATCTATTGGTCCACTTTCTTACATTTATAAGTAAATATTATTTAAGAGAATAATTCTTTTAGAATAATAAAATAAAAACAAGAGAATGATGAATTTACTTGATCCATAAAATACTTTGCTTTTATTAAATGAATGCAATCATGGCCATGAAATAAACTAATATTTTATAGAATTAAAATTACTGTTTTATGAATATTTATACATACATAAGTATAAAAAATCTTACTTGTATAAACATACTTGGTAATTAGATGATAATACAAATGGAGTATACAAGTGTATCTTTTAAATTTTTTTACTGAGAAGAGAGAAAGTACAGTGGGATACAGCACAACTGCACACTTGTGAGGACAAGAATTTGGGTCACCAAGATGCAAATAAGAGCCAGAAATCAGTAAGTGGAACATTACAATGCCAGGGATGAGAAGTGATGCTCTCCATTCAGGCTGGTAGCTGTTCAGGGAAAGTTTCAGAGAGAAGCATTTTCTGATTGTTTGTTTACTTGCTTGTTTATTTGTTTCATTTGAAATGTGAGACAAAAGGAATAACCTACAATGTTTGTGTTTTATAACGAAGTAAATTGTTTTACACCTTCCCCAGGATCAAATCTGGGGAAATACATGATGTAAGGCGATTCCATTAATGACCCGTCAATAAAGCTAAAAATGATCTAGAAATCTCCTCCCCACATCTCTTTTTCGGTGACTTTTTCAATGTAAGGGATGATGTACAATCATACTAATTATAAGGACAAATAGCTATAGAACTCAATAAATTCATCAAATCATACATCTGATACCCATTGAGAGTGGTACTACAAAGTGCCTTTCTCGACACAAGGAGATGTGAGAGCAAGTTCTAGGAGGCAGAAAAATATCACCTTTAATATAACTTTCTGCAGGGTGATTAACCCTACACAACAGAGTAGAATTTGCTGCATGATTGTTATATATTGAGACAGTAAAGTTGCATATGAAGGCTGATATTGCACTGTGTGTTATATAGCTAAGGAAGAGGAACATTAGGATAGCCAGTTATAGATACAGACTCTTAGTAATGAGCCAAAATGTTGTGTTTGTTATTATAGCACCAAAGAGCATTTACAATGAAGACATAGTTATTCAAAGATCAGTCACTTTAGTAAGGTTTAAAAAACCAAAACCAAAAACCAATAAAGAAACGAGCCTGCTTTTTTTTTTCTTTTCTTTCTTCTTGCATTTAACCATGTACTTACCCTTTATATTAGAAATAAAAAAGGAGAAGGCAGTTATCTGGGGAAAAACACATTTGTATATAAGTTATAGGTTTTGTATCTTGAAGATAGACAGGAAATATGAAAGAAGATTTTCTCAAATCACTTTGATTATAAAACAAAAGACAATGACCTTTTCCTTTTCCTTTCTAAAAGAATGCAGTTGCTTTGATCAAAGCTAAATTTGCTTCTAATTACACAAAAGTGAGACCAAAGTCATCAGTCAACCAAAGTATCTTCCAAATCATCAATCACTGCTTTAGTTTTATTGTCTGTCAATAGTGAGGACATGACCTTTTAATCTCTATTATCTCAGATAACTAAGTACAAACCTAGAACTTCCTCAAAGTCTCATTAGGAAAGCACAATGACACAAACAGAATCTATTCTATGTACTGAAAATGATACAATGTAATTTAAAGAATTTGGTGTTCTAAAGAACTTAGGGAGCAAATATGAGTAGATGAGGTCCCTAAATGATGAATAACTACAAGAAATTGCCTCATAGAGTATGGTGGAAAGGGTGAGGGCATTGCAATAAACCATAGAGATATTTCCATCAAAGTCTCTGCCCGTGAGTTTTCACAGGGTCAACAGAAGGCGATGGGATCATTTTCACTTGCTTTTTCGCTAGTGCCCTAACTAGTGATACCACAGCCTGTTGCTACTTCCACTGTTACTTCTGCTTCCCACATTCAGTAAGTGTATCTACAATTGTCATCAATGCCAGAGACACTCTGAGAAGCTATAAGATACTTTAAAACTCCTGCCAACTTCTAATATCCCGCTACAGTGTCACATCAATAGAAATTTACAGGAAGTCATCTAGAAAGTGAATCTGGGAAATACTATTTGCATCATCATAGATGGTTTAAATGTTATTCTGGAATGATACTATATCAAATGTTCTTATAGCTGAAGATAGGGGGAAAAAACTAAACACACACACACACACACACACACACACACGCCAAATATATCTCATAGGAAGATGTAGAACAGAATATGCTGAAAAGCTTGTTTGTTTATTTGTTTGTTTGTTTAATTTATATTACACTGTTTTTGAATAAGAACAATTAAGACTAAACATAAATACAATCTGTGCTAAGACACAAAACTGGAATACTCTTTCTAGTGTATATATCAGTAAAAGAGATTTATTAAAGAAGATTAAAAACAAGAGGAAAGTATAGAAATAAAGCTGCTGCATAATATGATGAGAGTAGTTTTATAAAATAAAGAACATAAATTTACATATCTGATCACTCAAATGAAGATGTGGCCGTAGAATAACCAGTAGTGTGGAGAATATTGAGGCCATCACTGACCTTCATAATAGCTTCTTTGAAAGAGTTTGGGGGCAATTGGATAAAATTCAGCAATAATAGAACTTGATGAAATAGTGTTCACACATATCTTATTTATTAATGCAGCTTTGTATGAAAGAGAAAATGTGAGATAAGATGAGAAGGATAAAAGATATAAGGAAAATTATATTGCTGTTTTCCCTGTGTTTAAAGTGGAAAATGATACAGACTACACTGTAAAACTTATTGTTGTTATAGAAAGAGCAGACAGAAATTGTAGGAGGTAAGGGTGTGTTTCAATCATGTGGTCTGGGAGACAAAACAAACTGTAAAGAATTTATCCATTCTAGGAATAGGTTAAAAAACAAACAAACAAACAAATTGAAAGTGCATGTGTGTTCAATATCCCAAAAGTGTATCTGTTCTGAAGAGACAAGAAAATTTTCTTGTGGTTGTTTTTGTTCCTCATAGTTAGGAATAAAAACAAAAACGAGCAAGCAAAAAACAAAAACAAAAACAAAAACAATAAATAAACAGGAACAAAAATACCTGTTGTAGGATATTTCATCCTATTTTGAACGCCAAGATTATGAACCGTAAAAACCTGTTTCGAGTTGTGAGGTAGCTCAGCCCTTATACACACTTTCAATCCAAGAGCTTTCAGTACACAGAATGTAATAAAGTTATCCCTCAGCCTATCAAGTCTATACTAACTGTATCCTCTTCCTCTGTGGCCTGGTAAGGCCTCTGGCCAGAGGGAAGTGATCAATATTGGGGAGCCAGAGTCCACGTCAGGAGTAGTGCCTACTCCCTCTTGCTCCTCTTCCAGGCTCTGATGGGTCGTAGAGCAGACAGTTTAGTTTTACAGTTAAGCTTAGTAGTTTCGAGGTTAAGATGTTTTTAGGTCAAGATAGATGTTTTAAGTTGATAACGATATGATAGAGATATGATAAATATTGTTTTACATTCAGAATTTTAGATGCACCAAGATAGGAAAGGTGTTTTCTTCAAGGCTTCCAAATACAAATTGATAAAACACTAAGTATGTAACATTTTATAACTCCAGATTGTGTCATGGCATTTCTTGCTATAGGTAGTTTATCATATATTTGTGTAAAAATATAAATGTATATGTAAAAATAAAAAAAATGTTTAATTAAAAAAAAAAGACAGTGTGGAAAAGAAAATGCTTTTTGGATTTGGCCTTTGCTTTCTTCTCCTGTGCTGCCAGTCTCTGCCCTCCTGGGACAGCAGCTGAGTAGGGAATTTTTTTCCTCCTGGGACTTGGGCTGAGTAGGAAGGTCAGCTGACTGTTTCTCTGACTCTCTGTGCTAGCGGGTTTTTACCCTAGTATCTGCATCCCAAATCTTCACTGGTAAAAATTGAATGTTTTAGGGTCTTCTTTTTTAGTAACAACAAAAAACGAACAAAAAACGAACTAACAAACAAAACCAAGTATGAAAGAAAGCAGAATTCCTTAATACTGACAATAGGAATAATTTAACCATTAAGTTTTAGTCTCTATCATCTGACTTGGCATTATCATAATGCCCTTTACATTTTCTAATTAACATGAGTGATTGTTAATTGTCTAAGGAACAACATTAGAAATGTTAGCAATCACTCCAGTGGTGAAGGAATGAGATTGACTATAATACAAAGCAAAGAGCAAGAAAAAAAAAATCATCCTTTCATGATCTCATCAGAGTGCAACCAAAACTTTGATTGCCTTGATAACTACAAAATATCAAATGTCTTGAGTAATTATTGGTGGAAAGGACTTGATGTAATCAGGCTTTGAGTGGAGCCTGGAATAAGTGGCCTTTGAGACTTTGTACAGATTGAAAAGTAACTTGTGAATTTTATCTGGGAAAAAGATTATTAATTGAGTGTTAAAGAAGGAAATCACCTTTGAGATTTACTGAGGGTTCTAAGTGGAGGGGTGTTTAAATTTGATATTAAAACTTCGAGTGTGATACATTTGTTATAATGACAATTTTGGGGCACCATCTTAGAAGCATAATATGAACAAAGAATGAAAGTGAAGACAAGGAAATGGGGATCCAGGAGGGGGTGGGGTCGTTAAAGCTGTGCTGAGAAGGAAACGTGGTTAGAATGGTAGACAGTGTTGGTGGAGGGGTGCAGTCCATACCTTGTGCTTTGATGCAGTGTTAAAGTGGCAGTGTGTCAGGGAACAGATGTAAGCTGATTATAGCAAGCAACCATAAAGAGGCTTGATTAGTTCAAATGAGAAAATATAGCTGTCTGTAAGGAGCATAGGGAAATGAGGTATCTCAGGATAAATACAAGGTTAAGTCACAGAAGGAAGGTGAAGAAATTCCCAGTGATTGGTCTGACACAAGCTGTGTAGCTCCCTGACACCACTCCATAACTATGAGAATAAAATGGAAGGATTTATGAATTGAGAATGGGAAGAATGGTAGTGAAATGTCAGTCTTATTGAAACTCATCCTCTCGGATTTTCCTGGGAAGCAGAAGATGACTTCTCATTTAAGTCTCTTCTTGGGGACTGATGTCATCTGATTTATAGGCAGTGTGATGACTAATTGTTGGGGGAAAGGGATACACATTTTGAATTTATGAGAAATACACTTGAACATTTTTTGAAAATATTACCTTGTGCTAAAAATATCCTGCAGTGTCTTTGGCAAAACACAAGAGAACTTTGAAACTAAGACCTTCATTGAGTTAAAAGAAAAATGAGAATATTTTGATACTAGTATCAATTTCACACTAGGAATAGTTGGGATTTGCTCAGAAAATGGTCATTTTTATGAATGTGTGGTAAACCTTAGTCAGACATGATTATAGAGTTAAAAAATATAAGCCATATATAAGCTAAATTGCATAATATTTTTAAAACCTGTTTCCATATAGTCTTCAATTATTTTTTCATTATTGGTATACCAGTTATAAAATCATGGGTTACTGAAAATAGGGAATATAAATGTATCATCTTCAGCCTTTCTTTCAAATGATTATATATATATACTTTGCTTTGCTGCCCCTAGTTCCTTGTCACCTCCTTTTCATCTACATCAACACCTTTCTGTCTCTAATTAGAAAACAATCAGGCTTCTAAGGGATAGGAAATATAATAATATAATACAATTAATATATATAGAAGAGAAATCTATTATATCACAATATAATAAAACAAAGAAGGAAAATAGGTCCAAGAAAAGACACAGGAAATAAATGTAGACAAAAAGGTCCAATCATTTGAACTCACAGGAACCTATAAAATCATTACCTAAATTTACTAAGTATTGTTCCTGCTTAAAACATTTCATAAGGCATCAATATCAGTGCCATGGGCCCAGGACGCTTCCGCTGCGCTACTCTGCTACCTCAATATCAGTGTCATAAAGCATAAACTAACTAAAAAGAATTCAGGCTCTTATTATTATTCAAGGCTGGGCACATAGTGGGACAGTCCATTTTAAAAAAATTAGTATGTGTGTGCGTGCATGTGCGTATGCGTGTCCATATGTGCATTTGTGTATGTGTGTATAGGTGTGTGAGAATGTGTGTATTCGTGTGTTTATATGTGTGCACAAGCATGTATGTATATGCATGTGTATGTTTGTGCACATGGGTGTGTATGTGTGTCTGTGCAAATGTGTGTATATGCATTGCTTTGCATAGATGTGTGATTCATGGATATAATGATATTTACAAAAAGACTTTAAACCTAGATTTCTGGCATCAATAGAGCATTTGGTGCAGTTTGATACTTTGTCTAACACACATTTCTTAGAAGCGACTCAGCTCTTCATAGAACAGCTTCCCCTTAATAATACTGATACAAAGGAAGGAGGTTTCACTGAGGCAGAAATAAGTGACATCTTTTATTATATTTGAAGTGATCACTGTTGTCCAGCACAATGAGCTTATTTCCTCTCTCCTATAGTAATTTTCCTTCATCCCTGATATAATAGTGTGCCACAAACTGACTTCCAGGAACATGTCACAGATTCAATCAATTTGGAATGACACAGCACTGTCATTCCCATAAGTGTTCAAGCACTTCCAGGAATGACTAAGAAGCAAAACACTGCCCACCGACTGCCATGCTGACACTTGCCCTTTTGGAGAAGACAGCCCTATTGAATGGGTGACAATTATATATATTTGAAGTATATTGTTTGAAATTGTAAATTTTCAAAAAGTGCTTGAAAACAGTGAATTTTCTGTTTTTGAGCATGTTTCAAATGCTCCACAATATTTGATGTGCTCTGTCAAAGGACTCTAATTTCCTCTATACACCACAGATGAAAAGCTATGAAGTACAGTCAGATAAAACTGACACATTTTCTATCTGATGCTTTTCAACGCTTTTTAATTAAAATATATTTAAGTCTTAGGAAATTAATTTTATACTGTTAACAATACAAATATCAGATGAACCAAGCAAAGAAGCTCACTATCTCATGGGCTTTAATATTTATATAGCCCTATAATTAAGCAAAATATTATTCACTGAGAAAACTAATAACTTACACTTACTTTAAAACTTGTTTATGATAAATCCAAAATAAAACTGTTGGTTGCTTTATATGCAAAATATAGTTATTTTCATTTATGCTGAAAAAAATGTAACAAGGTCTGCTTTTGGTGCTCATTCTCAAACATCTTGTTGATATTATTCTATTTGGGCATTCCTTAAAGTGAATTTCTAAAGGAAAAGAAAAATTTGTGTGACTAGCTTGCTTTTATTTCATTAAAAATCTAAGAAAATGGAATATATCTGAATTTTATAATTGAAGATATGAGAGTAAGATATAAAATTTGATGATAGCTCATTACTCAGATATTTTTCAGTATTGTTTTCTATTAATGTTATATGACCAATTGCTCGGAATTGTACAAAAATTCACTCAAGGAGCATAGAGAGTTGAGGAGGGCTAGAAAAAATAAGTTACATAGAGGAAAATAATTGGGTTATTGATCTTGAAGTTCATGATATTTATTCTTGTTCTGCTTCTTACTTTATGATAATTTTACTTGACAATAAGTGATCAAAGGTCAAGAAATGAAGCCACAGAATCTGTACCCATTTCATGCATCTTGTGGAAGAGGATAAGAATAATGCTCTTTCTCCAAGCTCACCATTGAAAATGAATTTTATGCCCATACATGGTGCAGGATATGTTGAATACTTACTGTTGGGGCCTAAATTATTTCCAAAGTCAAGATGAAAAAATAGAATAACCTTACAAATATGAGGTCCCCAAGTTCAGTTGGGGCAATCAATTTTTTTATGAGTATTTGGTCTAGGATAGAAAGCTATGAAAGCCATATTTAGCGTTTCCTATAATTTAAAACATGCCTGACAAACAGACACATAGGAGACAGAGAGGGAGGAAAAAAGTTGCCAAGATCTAAGATTTAACTTTGTGAATCTGAAGGGAATGCAGTAATTTAAAAACTGGCTTGGCACAAGGATGTGAGCATTGGGTACCTCGTCAGTCCATCATCACTGCTTTTAAACTACACAACCGCATTCCCGTTTACCAGTTAGACACAGTCCAAAGGCAAACAGAGCCAAACACAGCTTATCGGAGTCTTCTCATTTATCTACCTGATCGGTTTCCCTTCTCCTTTACATACTTACAGTTATCCAAATCTCATAAGACCTTTCTATTAGTTTTTTAATGCAGCTATTATCAGACTCAAAAAAATCACTTAATATTCAAATTACAAAACAGCATGTCTATAAATTAGTTTAGTCATATGCGTGACCTAAAGATACTTGGAATGGAAGATATCCCCTGCTCTTATTGCACATAAAGACAGTCTATCAGATGAAATTCTAAGCATCTAAGCCTGTGTTAGGCAAAGTAAGAAAATGTGTAGTATAAAAGAAGCAAAGGAGTGTGTGTCTGTGAGTCTGTGTGTGTGTGTGTGTGTGTGTGTGTGTGTGTGTTCAGCATATGAAGTTATATCAAACTGGAAGTGATATAAAAACATTATGAATTGCTTTTGGATAGAATTCATTATCACTGGTTGATAATCACATGATTAGATAAAAACTGAACTATGAAATAAAATGAAGACATTAAGAGGGCATTCTAATTATGAATAACTATTTGGTGAGAACCTTACTTTAATTATTGATATGAAGTCCAGGCAGTAATTAATAAAACTGTGCCTTATCATTAATAGAAAGACTAGGTGCATATTTCCCAAGGCTGGAATTTTCTCCATTGCTCTATAGCCAGCCATAGTTTGTTTTCTTGTTGCAATAAAATACCTCAGTATAATGCAATTTAAGGGACAAAGTGTCTACTTTACCTACAATTCTATGTTACTCTCAGTCATGATAGAATGATCAAAGCACCAGGAAATTGAGGAAGCTGCACACATCCATAATCAGGAAGCAAGAGGAATTATTGCATGCTACATTTCTCCTTTTAATAAATCCGGGGCCAAATCAGGAAATCAAATGCAGTCACTCATGGTGGTAGGATCTCCCCACCTCAATCACAGCAGTCAAGACAACCCCCCACATACATGCACAGAGTTGTCCTGGTCCTAGTCGACTGTAAAATTGTATCAAGTTGACAATTAGTATTGACCCAAAAAAACCCTCTGTAGGCTTTGATCTTTTTAAATCCTACTTTATTTGGCGTTCCTTAATGCCTCTACTTCCCTTTCAACCCACCTACCCTTGATAGGAGAGGAGACTGGTTAATGAGGGCAGGAGAAGTAGACCATTTTAGACTCAGTTCCTTGGGCCAATTCCATTCTTTGTCATCAGGATTCCAGCAGACCCATTAAACAGCAAACCAGGAATTCAGCAAAAGTGACTCCAACTGCAACAGCTGGAGCCCAAAACATCAAAGCATTATCTGGATCATTTATCTCTAGGAACATCTCAAAGTGAAGCAAGGAACAGCCAAGAAATGGGAAGTGATCAAAAAGCCCCCCCCCCCAAAGAAACAAAAACAAAAACAAAAACCATACATACATGGAAAAACATATGTGCCCATTTGAAGAAGTTCCTCTTCTATCAGACAAACATGAGGTGCCTTCTCACAAGTTTGTATTCAGTGAACAACCATCACATGCCCTCACACAAACATGTTTCACATCTGCACTTAGGATCAAAACAAAAACCTATTTACATCCACTACAGAGCCCAATCTAATTCTTTTAAGATTTTAGTTTTTCATGACACGGGTTTTCTGTGTATCCCTGGCTCTCCTGGAACTTGCTTTGTAATCCAAGCTGTCCCCGAATTCATGAAGATCTGCCTGCCTCTGCCTCCCAAGTACAGAGATTAAAGGTGTGTGCCACCACCACCTGGTCCAATCCATATTTTAAATACTCTTTATGGTTTTTTTTGTCTTTCCAGTAATTGTTTATTATTTTCTAGAATTGATTCCTGGATATTAATTTATAGATATATATATTATATAATATAAATAATGCTTTAAAAATTAAAAAAATCTAACGTGGAGAGATGGCTCAGTGGTTATGAGCACTAACGGCTCTTCAGAAGTCCTGTGTTCAATTCCTGGCAATCACATGGTGTCTCACAACCATCTGTAATGTGATCTAATGACCACTTCTGACCTGTAGGTGTACCTGCAGATAGAGCACTCATGTACAATAAATAAATCTTTTTAAAAAACTAACCACATTTTATGCCTCTATTCTAAGAAGAATTTTACATAAGCACAGGCAAATTAAATTCTATAGCTCCTTTTGTACCACTTAACAAAATACCAGGGAAGAAAGGTAAATACCATCTTGGCTACTACCCTTGAAGTCTGCAATGGTGACTTGCTTATAAATTGTCCTGGTGCCATAGTGGAAATAAAGTTGTGAGATAAACCAACCACTAGTTGATTGAAGTTGAAGCCCACTACTTAAGATGGAACCCATGGCCAACTGCACCCAGATGGCCAAGAACCAGAAAACAGATCGGCCATGGATCTAGAGGATACAAAATACTACTGTATACTAGAGAAGCATAGCAATAAAATAGCTCCTGCCAACATTCTTATAACCATAGATCAATGTCCTGCTCATCCATCATCAGAGAAGCTGCCCCTGCAGTAGAGAGAGAAACATATTCAAACACTGGACAATGTGCAGAAAGTGAGAGACTCTGGGATACTCATGAGAGATATTCATGTCTCAGTCAAATTCTATTTTAAAAGTGAAGGAAATCATGTGGAAGTGGAGCTGGAAAGACTGTACGAGCCAAAGAGGATGTAAGACACCAAGGAAACAAGGACTTAGAGATACCAAGGGGCTTACACACATAAACTTACAGAAACCTTGGCAGCATACACAGGACCTGGGCAGCTCTAGGCCAGATGAGATTCCAGTAATGAGAGGGGAAATGGACACAAGACCCCATCGCTAAACTAGAAACCAGCACCAACTGGGAACACAAACCACTTTTAAGGACAGGTCCAACTTTCAGTAGGAGAAGGTCAACATAAAATTAACTCAGTGGTATTTTTGGAGAATTTTGTTTCTTTGTTTTTCTATACTTACAGATATTTTGCTTACATATAATGGCTTCTGATTTTCTTATTATTGATTTTCTGGGTGTGCAAAATGTGATTCTTAGTGTCTGTTTTTGTTTATTGTGTTTTATTTTGGGTATTTTTGTCCGCTTGTTTTGTCTTAGTCTGGTTTGTATGTTTCTATCTTATCTTATTTTTGTGTTTTTTCAAATAGTATTTACGTATTTATTTATTTTTACATATAAATTTATATTATTACAGCTAAGTAGAAAAAGTACATACCTCAAGAAGAACCATGAAACAATCAGGGATCATATGAATGTTACATTCAAGGTGTTTTAGCTAATTGCATATGGGTACCTTGTAGAAAACATCTTTCCTATCTTGGTGAGTCTAAACTCCTAAATGAGTTACAGTATCTATCCTCTTATCTCTGCCAACTCAAAACTTCTATCTATACCTAAAAACATCTTAACCCCTAAACAGCTTAGATTAATAATAAGACTAAACTATCAGGACTTCAACCCTATATGTTATAAAAATAATATTATTATTTTAGACTTTTGTCTATATTCTAATGAGAGAGAAAAAATAAAATGTATATATTTGGGTGTATGGGTGAATGGGGGCATCTGGGAGAAATTGGGAGGGGTAACCATAGTATATTTTCAATTAAAAAAATTCTTTTAAAAAACTGTTAACGGCTGGGTGGGTGGTGCTGGCCTGTAATCCCAGCACTAGAGATAATAAACATATTAATGTTATTAGGTAATATTTATTGTTTGTTAGTCATAATGCCTGTGACATTGCTGTCTTCATCATATATCATAGAGCAACAATGCCCCAGGAACAGGAAAGCCTAGTCATGAATAAAAATCTCTGTCCTGGCAACAGATTATTTCATTTGGCCTTGTTGACTGGTCGGGTCCCCAGCAACCACCTAATATGGCAGGTTGTTGTCATTGATCTTGGGTATACTCCACAGCATGATGTAAGACACTCTTACTGAACACTTCACATACTTAAGACATGGAATGCTATATGAAATTCTCAAAGAATTACTTTCCAAAGATGCTGAAACAAAATAAATAAGCAAAACCCATTCCCTTCTCAGTCACCGTGCTGGCTGTGTTAGTGCTTCTTGAATATACGTGGAAAAGAATATTAGCCCCCAACACCATCCACAAATGTTTTATGTTAATTTCTTTACGGTAATTTATAGCAAATTTCCATCTAATAATCTTCATCCTCTTCTGTCTATAAATTTCCAGTAACCTATTCGTTTTTAGAGCTGAGCTTAACATCTATCATTTCCTTAAGAATACAATTATAGGGCTGGAGAGATGACTCAGCCATTAAAGACTCAGGCATATACTTAAAAGAATATAATTGTACTTTTCTTAAATCAGATGTGATGGCTTGTGTTCAAAAGTGCTGAATAATTGTCATTCTTAGTCATTTATTTTAAGAGCTCTTGTGAAGGCAAATTTGAACAAAACAATACACAACTCTAGAATTCCCCCCAAATGTGTCTTTTAATGTTTTCCAGATGGATTTTCTTTCACACTCACATCGTTCTGTACCCAATCTTGGATTTTAACATCAAGTTTCTTAGGAAAAACAACAACTTCCAAACTGTTGTCATATTTGTAAATGAGATACCACATTTCTTGGGCACCTGAATGATTTAGTGTTGATTATGTGATTCAAACCAGAGCAGAAAAACTCAATCCAGATGTGTGGGTTGATACGCTACAAAATGAAGTATTCACTTCCACCGAGTTTGCCAAACCAGTAGAATCAAATCATCTTCTCTTGGCCTGAGGAGCTTCCATAAAAAAGAATCCAAAGCGTAGGAGTAAACACTGCGGTCAGATAGATTTCTGCTGTTGACTTTGATCACATAAAATAATTTATGCTCTGAAACTGTTTTACCACCACTGAAATGGAGTACTTGGAGGCAAAGATTTAGTTAATTGTTTATTTATTGTTTATTTACTTGAGGTAATTTTACAATGCTTGTAAGAGAGGGTTTGCAGTCACATTCACTTTTAAAATGATTCAGCCTTGATTTTCACAAATCTTCAGTTTTTTTCCATGAAAACCTTCAACAGACAAAGGCACACAAACATTGACTGACTATGACCATTGATCAAACTTTCCCTCCCCATCTATGTAGACTTCAAGTGTTTTTTCTCAACAGTAGTTCCTCTGTGGAGCCTCTAATGCCTTCCTAATATAACCCTACATTAGATGATTGTTTTATTCCTAAGTGATCCATTAACAGCTTATTTAAGTGGTCAACATTGATTCCCCCGAACATGTCTTTATTCCTGTGTTTATAGTCCTGCATTTATCAATTTCTACTCTCAATGATATTTTTTCCTGTATTTAATGTTTTGTTATATAATATGCTTACCAATTATCTCAATATTACCTTGTAATTCTGCATATTCATGTTTAGATTCAAATATTAAAAAGTAAGAAAATTAATTTCATCTTGATAAATGTATAGTTGCTGCATGGGTTATATATTCAGTTTTGATATGTACCATTATCTATCATAACTACCAGTTCTCTCTCTCTCTCTCTATATATATATATATATATAAATATATAAATATATATATTAGCATATGTGTGAATGAATTTGCCTCCCCCTTGAAACTGGATATGTTCCTCTAAACATAGGTACACAGATTAAAGATCCTATTGATTAAGCTAATTGCAAGACAAAGTCTTAACATATAAATGCTGGTTTATTGGAAGCAGCTTTTGCCACGATACAGAGAAGAGGCAGAGGAAGAGTAAGGGAGAGAAGAGGAGAGAGCGAAAGAGAGAGAGGAAGAAGATGACAGGAGAACTACAGAAAGAGAGAGGAGACCAGAGGAGAGATAACAGGAAACCAAAAGTTTGGGGTTATATAGAGAAAGGAAGTCCCTGTCCCTGGGCTAGAAAGTTCAGGATGGATGGTGGGATATGCTGCCCATGACCTGTAGCAGCTAGGGACCAAGAGATACCTGAAGCCTAACACCCCAGGCTTTTGTTGATGAAAAATGGATGAGGTGAAATAATCGTCTTTGGCTACTTCCTGCTGACTTTGTAGGCATTGATATTGGCCAGGGGAGTCAGAAGGCTGAGATGTTGGCCAAGTATGGGAAGAGTAGGCTGTTCTATTTTTCTGTCCAGGATCTGTGACATCCTCTGCAGCTAGGAAACTGCCAGCCCATCAGAAGCAATCTGTGAAATTTCGGCTGAAGTACAGCAACTGGACCCAAGAGTATGCTGAAACATGTATGTTAGGGATGGAAGATAAAGTAAAGGAGTTTAGGGAGAGAAATTTTTTCCTATGATGTGCATTTGAAACTCCTAGGCACATGATCTTCCAAGTTGGGGTGGAGAGAGTCCCCAAAACAGGGGAGGGCTGGTTGATTGATAGTACTTACTCATATCCATTTGACCTGTAGATGCCAGTGGAGTCTAGTGGATCTTTTGAAGCTTACAAAAGATTCTTTTTTTTTCTCTTCCTTTACTTTTTTTTTTTTTTTATTAATTTATTCTTGTTACATCTCTATGGTTATCCCATCCCTTGTATCCTCCCATTCTCCCCTCCCTCCCATTTTCCCCTTATTCCCCTCCCCTATGACTGTGCCTCAGAGGGATTACCTCCCCCTGTATATGCTCATAGGGTATCAAGTCTCTTCTTGGTGACCTGCTGTCCTTCCTCTGAGTGCCACTAGGTCTCCCCCTCCAGGGGACATAGTCAAACGTGAGGCACTGAAGTACATGAGAAAGTCATATCCCTCTCTCCACTCAAGTGTGGAGACTGTCCTGTCCATGGGCTAGATCTGGGGAGGGGTTTAAATTTTACCACCTGTATTGTCCTTGGCTAGTGCCTTAGTTTGAGCGGGACCCCTTGGCCAAAATCTGCCTATCATAATGTTCTACTTGTAGGTTTCTAGGACCCTCTGGATCCTTCTACATTGCTGTTCTCACATGGTTCTCTCATCTAGAGTCCCAATAGGATGTCCTCCCCTCTGTCCCAGTTTCCTGGTAAGGGAAAGCTTTCGTGGGACATGCCCATTGGGCTAGTATACAGATATAAGTGAGTATATACCATTTGAGTCTTTCTGCTTCTGGGTTAACTCACTCATTATGATCATTTCTAGCTCAATCTATTTATCCACAAATTTCGGGAATTCCTTGTTTTTAATAGCTGAGTAGTATTCCATACAAAAATATTCTTAAATTTACCAAAAGACACAAATTGGCTTGGGAGACAATATAAAATGTGATTAATGTTACTTCTCTGAACAGTCTTAATACAATGGTAGCCTAACGGGGAAAGAGTTTTTATGTACCTTAAATCACTTTCTTATTCACAGCCTTAAAACAACTTCTTGGACCTTCAAACACTTCCTTAGAAGCTTTCCTTCATAGTTTGCATTTACCAACTTTAAAATGCCTTCTTATACCCTCAAATACTTTCTTATATCCTCATAATGTAGACTTTCTTAGATTCTCATAACTTAGAATAAAAAGGCAACTAAAACATTGGTTTTTGCTGTTAAACTGATCTTCAAACTCATCAGAGACCTGAGAAGGACAAATTGCTGCAGGAAGTATAATCCGAATAGCCTATGTATTCATTAATATGACAGATGCTTACCTATTACTTAGATGACTTTCTAGTACACTCCTGTCTTGTTGATGGCTTCATTATGTGCAGACCGTAGCTTCAGTATTTGGCTGCCAGGCTGGAAAATCTGAGGCCTTTCTTTGGAGGAGGAACTTGGAAGAGTGACTGATCTTGTTTCGTCTAGGCAAAATGGGACAATCAACTCTTGAGGTGTCCTGTTTGTCCACAGTTCAGGCAAGGCCTTAGCAGAGGGTTATACACTGAAACAGTCTTGCCCAGTGGTTAGAATACCCTAATCCAGGTGAAGTCATATGTCTCTTATTGATATGTCTTGTATCTTCTTGGAGGCCTTGGGACCACTGCTAGAAGCTGAGGTCTCTATCATAGTAAGATTTTTCATTAAACATATAAATACTATGTTCAACAGGTCTCTTACACATTTGAGAGCCAGGAGCTATCAAGCATTCTGATTTATACAATCTTTGTTTGTTTTTAGTTATCTGCTCTAAACTGTAAACACAAAATAGGAGTACTTAGCATGACTTTAATATATGAACACATTAAAGGATTTGATCATGCTATCATCAAAGCAAAACCTTTAGTCATAGACACAGTTCATAGAGAGACTGGTAACCTTGCTGATCCTTCCACATTGCATTGTTACAGACCATTGTAATTTTCTGCATGTCCCAGGGTATCCACACAGCTAAAGCTGAAAAGACAGAAGTTTTATTTAGCGATCAACAAGGTACTGAACACACCTGGTGGTCCCCAATAAAAATTGCAGTGATGACTCTCTCACAACAAAGATGGCAGGCAGTCATATGACTGCCTTAGTCAAGATGGCAACAAAGCCATGGTTTCATCCTCTTCATCCAAAAATCAACATAGCTACCAACCAAAGCCATGGTTTCATCCTCTTCATTCGAAAATCAATATGGCTACCAACCAAAGCCATGGTTTCATCCTCTTCATCCAAAAATCAATATGGCTACCAACCAAAGCCATGGTTTCATCCTCTTCATCCGAAAATCAACATGGCTACCAACCAAAGCCATGGTTTCATCCTCTTCATCCGAAAATCAA
>OU015743.1:10945039-11015785 GCA_907169655.1 Acomys percivali | reverse complement strand
GATTTTAGCCCCTCCCTCATCACTTCCCTATCCTAACTTCTCACCCAGTTGCTATCCCAGCCTCCCTCCCTCATCCCCTCTCCCTCCTTTTCCTAGTCCTCAGATAGGGGAGCCCTCCTCCTCTAACATCTGACCTCTGCCTATAAAGTCTCAGCTCTGCTGCCTGTGTCCTCTTCCTCTGTGGCCTGGCAGGGCCATCTGTCCGGGGGGGTGGGGGAAGTGATCAATGTTGGGAAGCCAAGTCTATAGCAGAAGTAGTCTCCACTCCCTTTACTGTAAGTAGGCAAGCTTGGATACAGGCGGAGTGGACAGCCAGACTCTGCCAGGACAGGTTAAGCAAGTCTTCAGTGGTTCCTGCCTCACAAATATGTCTGTCGAATATATTGGGCCAGAAGGCTGAAATTAATGCTCCAATGTTACAGAGTGTTTTAGGTGACTGTTCAGGCAGCAAACTGTTTCTGTCATTTTTCTTTCTTTCTTTCTTTCTTTCTTTCTTTCTTTCTTTCTTTCTTTTTTTTTTTTCTCATTTTGAAATCTGCTAACCTGCACTTTCAGTTCACTGAGGTAATTAAGTTTCATTTCTTCTAGAATTTCTGATGGAGTTGAAGAATAGATAGTTTAGTTTTAGAACTAACACTAGCTATTTAGGGGTTAAGATATTTTTAGGTCCACATAGATATTTTAATTTGACAGAAATGTGATATGATGGATATTGATTCTCATTCGCAGTTTTGTAATCACCAAGATAGGAAGTATATTTCCTACAAGGTTGCCAAATACAATCAGCCAAAACACCATAAATATGACATTCATATAAACCCTGATTGTTTTGTGGTTCTTCTTGCTGTATGTAATTTTTTGTTTATGTGTATTAATATATATGTATATGCCAAACAATTAAATCTTTTGAAAAAACCAGCAAGCAACTACAGCTGTGTATACATATGATGCATGCAGAATCTTTTATATTTTTCTTTCATGAAAAGTGTATTTAAATGGTATCAAAAACATAGATGAAAGAGATGCTGTGCTTTGATATCAAGGTCACAGCTTTAGAATCCCATTGTTTTGTAATTCACCTGAGGTCTGTGGGACTTGTGAGCCACAGACAAGACTACACAGGAGGTTGCCCTCAAGGTTTGACTCTGCTAGTTATTGTGTTTTGAAGCTCTGGATATGTCTGGAACTTTAATTTGTTAGCCTCAAAATGGAAAGACTACAAGTGCTTCCAATTAATGATATTTCTATGTTTGCCTGTATTTAACCCACTTCCCTACACACTGTTCAAAGTCCACCAGCATTCAGTATAGAAAGCAACTGCTAGGTGAATCAAATACTTTTGAAAACAAAATCACGTTTTACATTTATTTTTCTTTTAAAAAACATGTATGTGTTTGCATGTGTGCATGCATGCATGCCGGAGGGGTGCAGCTGTAGACACATGTTTCCTCATGTATGTATAAGCCAGTGGACAAACCTGTAGAGTCAGTTCTATCATCCAAAAGTACACAATGCTAGTAATTGAGCTAAGGTCCCCAGCGTTGTAAGACAGGAACTTTTATTCATTGAGCAATCTTGCCAAGCCATGCAACACTAATTTTCCTAAATATAATCTATAAATAAATTAAATATTTTCTTTAAATACTTTTCCTATTCAATAATGAAACACTATATTGAATCAATGTATGTAGTCATTAATACAAATAAAGGGCTATCAAAATGTCCTCAGGGAATCAAATATTAAGTGTGGTTGAAGCCTTTCTCCAGGCTTAACATGACACAGTCCATATTATGCATTGTGAGAGAGGCATGCTCACTACAGTGGAACAAGCAAAGCTGCCTACAGAGTCTGGAGTAGAAAATAAAATTCACTGAGCCTTACTGGACCAGACAGTGTGGCTAAAGCACCAATAGATTATCAAATAAAATGATTGAAAGCTTTGCAGAGAGAAGGAAATTTTACTTCTGTTCAAACCCATTAAGATATGATTTTAAAATCCTAGTATTTGAAGAAGTGTTTTGTGTCATTGGAGTTGTAATAATTCTGCTGTATTTTTAAATATATACTAAAATATGAATGAAGTTTTCATCACTTTTTATTACAAGTAGTTTTGCCAAATAAAATTGAATAAAATGCCAGTTTTTTATTCTGTTTTTCTTCATTTACTATTCTTTATTTCCCCTGCAAATTTATCTTTTATTTTGATTCATTTAGTTGATGAGGCAAATGAATGTGAAATTAAATTATAAATGTTCCAAGATTTCATAAAACAAAACTAAGATCCTTCTTACTTTCTTCTAAAAACATGTTTTTTTCCTTCAATCTGAACATTAAATCTATTGAAAGCTAATATATGTGTACTAATAAATACACATATATACATATATAGCTATATGTATATAAGTATACATATTTGTATAAGCCACATGTATATCTACATATATGTACAAAACTATACATATTACAGATGGTTGGGAGACGCCATGTGGTTGCTGGGAATTGAACGCAGGACCTTTGGAAGAGCAGCCGGTGCTCTTAACCTCTTCTAGAAACCTACAAGTAGAACATTATGATAGGCAGATTTGGGTCATGGGGTCCCGCTCAAACTAAGGCCCTAGCCAAGGACAATACAGGCCGAAAAATTTAAACCCCTACCCTGATCTAGCCCATGGACAAGACAGTCTCCACACTTGAGTGGAGAGAGGGATTTGACTTTCTCAAGTACTCTGGTGCCTCACATCTGACTATGTCCCCTGGCGGGGGAGACCTAGTGGCACTCAGAGGAAGGACAGCAGGTCACTGAGAAGAGACTTGATACCCTATGAGCATATACAGAGGGAGGTAATCCCTCTGAGGAACAGTCATAGGGGAGGGGAATAAGGGGAAAATGGGAGGGAGGGGAGAATGGGAGGATACAAGGGATGGGATAACCATAGAAATGTAACAAGAATAAATTAATTAAAAAAATAAATAAATTAAAAAAAAACTATACATATACATATATATCAAACTAATATATGTACATATAAAACACACACACATATATATATACATATATATATATATATTCATATATGGAAAGAGAGAATGTTAGTGAAAGAAGATGTGCAGATAATTCAACAGGATGAAGTAAAATACTCAAAACCAAACAATGAAGAAAGTGGATGAAAATAAATACTTGTGAAAGGCAACCTTCTTTCAAAAACAACCTCTGGTATAGATCTCACTCACAGATGAATTGATTAGGAAATAACCACAGGCAATCATTTCTTACTAAGTAAAAAAAAAAAATACTGGAAACATCACCTGGATGTTTCATAAACCTGAAAACAAAAGTAATCATTGAAAGGGGATATCTCATTCTTGTCTCCCAAACCGGCGTGCCACCAACACTGAGAAAAGTCCCCAGAGCACACAGCTCTCAGGGCACAAGTTCTATTCCTCCGTATTCTCAGACACTCCCCATGAAGCCTACTCTCTTTCAGACTCATGGGGATGATAAGGGGTAAATGGTTAGACTCCCTGGGTCTGGAAACAATCCACACAGGAAAGCAGTGCTCACAGAGATTACAATGCAGAGCTTAGTGAAACATAGCACATTGCCCAGTCATGTGACACTGATAGTAAAACCAGCAAGCTACAGAACCCATGTGGTTACTTCTATAGTAAGTGTAAAGGGCTGTTTGCCTTGATTACAGTATTCACATAAAATACTAAACAAAATTTGGAAAACCAGAGGCTTGGCAAAAATAGCAACAATTTATATGAAATAATTGAAATCCTATAGATGGAGAGTAAGCAGCTGAGGTGTGGATCAGTTATAGATTAGTCAGCTAATAATATATCCTAATGAGAATATCAATCACCCAACATTTTTATTACAATGACTCAATAAATCATATTATTTTATACTCACTTAAAATCATATGCAATACATCCAAGCATATGTATCTTAAGGGAAGTTATGCCTCCTCTTGAACACACACATACCCAGTGAGAACCATATAATAGTAAGAACACTAGGACCTTACCTGAGAAATAATATAAATGTATCTGTAAAAGATAAATAAATATTTAATAAAAAAGACAACAACAAAGGAATAACCTGAGACTGAGCTCCTGAATTCACATGTGGAGAGGCAGAAAGAAGGTCTGGGTGAAGGTAGAGAGGGAAGAAGAGGAGAGAGGAGGGGAGGGGAGGGGTGGGATGGGGAGGGGAGGAGAGGGGTGGGGAGAGGAGGGGAGCAGCTGAGAGAGATATTCTGGGACATTGCAAAGATAACTGAAAACAAGACTGGAAGTCGATTTATAGGCTCGTGTTCTCATGTTTAAAGGAGAAGTACTCAAATAACTAAAATGAAGATACATTAAGATGTAGTTAATGAAAGAACGAATGAGTAAACTGATCTATCTAAGCAATGAAATATGACAGCCTTTAAAGAGAAGGTAAGCCTATCTGTAGAAAACATTTGTTAATTGCATTATTGTTGAGTGAAACAATCTATTCCCAAAAAGGCACATATTATATTATTGCAATTTATAAATTGTCACAATCAAACAATCTGAACTTAGAATAAAGAACTGTTTAATGAATTTATTCAGTTTATCAAGATAAGAAATGTAAAAGTGAGCCATGACCTTCAAATAGTTAAGATGTTAAATTATCCAATGTTTACTTTACAATGATATAAAATGAAAATGAGATATTGTCTGAGTACTAGGTGAATTCCTAAACTCATACATACAATTTGAATTCTATAAGACTGATTCTCTGACAAGCCACACACCAAGTAAAAATCCAACACAAGAGCTAGCTCCTTAACAGAAGCTTTAAACAGCAGAAAAGCCTAGAGGTAGCAAACTAAAGGAAAAGGTGGCAACCTGACTAGTTTACCCAGCAACAATGTATGTCATAGATGGCTTGCCTTCAAAGTTCTAGGGATAACAGGACTAAAGGGTAGGACCCACAACATAATAAAGTCTGTACACAAGTTCACAGCCATTACGATCATCATTGGGACATGTCTCTATACTTACATTAATGTTAAGTTCCTAAATATTTTCAGAGCAAATCTGTTTTTTTTAGAAATAATTTAAAATTAGTCAGATATTAACTGCCACAAACTCAACAAAGACTACTATGCCTTGACAGTAAATTAATAGAATTCAATAGAAATGTCATTTTAACTAACAATTTGTAATAAATTTAATATTAAGCCAATAAACAAACTGAAATTTATGGCAAATTCAAGATATTATTGTTTCAGATAAATGTTTAAAATATATTAAAATAAAATATTTAATTAGTAAAATATACCAAATAAAATAAATAGCTGAATAACTTTTATTAAAATAACAAATGAGAGTTAAAAATTGACAGTTCACTGGGAGATTTTTTAAAATCATATTAGTGTGCTGAATTTTAGACTGTGATTTTTTTATATTAATTAAACTGATCTCACATTTCTTTCCTAATACTTTTAAGTATATTACATTGATAATATTTTTATATATTTAAAATCTTTGTAATTTAAGACTACTGTTAGTCCCGATACAATTTTTAATATTCTTTTCTTCATTATTTTGTTGAGAAGTTTGTCATGATATTCATTAAAAATATTAATCTACAGTTTGATTTTAATGAGATATCTTTGTTTCTTGTTTTTGCTTTGTTCCTCAAAGGTCACCGTATTTTATTTGTATACAAGTCTAAATAAAAGGTAATTCTTCATTATAACTTTGTATAAATAGAGTTTTAGTATATTTTTAAACATTTGGAGACTTTCAAACATTGAAGCAGACACTTTTGTGCTAAAATAACATATACTGGATAAGGGAATGGGGTTAATGTGGTAGTTCAGCACTTTGTCTGTTCTGTAGGTCAACAAAAGTGAAATTCTGATGTTTGTTTCTTAGAGTTGCACTGTAAGATGATTTTTGTCTTGAAGACTTCAGAATTTTAAAAGACTCTATATGTGTAGCATGCATTAATTAATCAAAGGTTGGATTACTATCTTTTCTTTATTTCTTCAAATGGAAATATAGGACATGAACATACATTTGTAATTCATAACTTATTTAAATAAACACAATTAAATATATATTTGGAACCCTTTTCTAGAACTGCTTTGAAAAAAATCTAATGTAAAACTTTTATCAAAATAGGTAAATATGCCTCTAAAAGTATGCATAGAATAAACATTCCAAGTATATTTGTTAAAAATGATCATGACTACATAAATACATAAAGATGGTTCTAAACTTTGCAAAAATTTGACTATGGCTAATAAAATATATAATAAGCTACACAACTAAAATTACTTCTTCAACTCCATTGAGGTTTGATGTTGGCTTTGGGGTCCTAAACATATTTATTTACTGCATTGAATGTAGATTATCAAAATGATTTTTACATCTCTGATCTATTCCTTTTTGTGGTGACTTGATTTTTATTTGAAGTTATTAATGGAGTTATTTTAATATGAAATTACTTAGATATTCAGCAATTGGAAATAAGTAATTATGAAAATAAAAGTAAACAAACAATATTTAAATATGTTTAAATATGAATATGTTCCTTTACATATGTATGTATGTATGTATGCATGTTTGTATGTATGTATCTATACTGTAGATTCTGGAGAGTCCTTCTGTACCACACTTTGAGTGTACAATTTTCTGGCATGGAGTAGTTACTATACAATATATTTATATGGTCATAACAAGGCAAGTTCATGAATTTAAACATAGACATGTAGAAAGCAATTTGACAATGTGACTAGCTAGCAAAATAACCACCTAGAAGGTTCCCTTCTAGGGCCTCTGATGACCCCAGCTGTG
Source organism: Acomys percivali (assembly GCA_907169655.1). NCBI lineage: Eukaryota > Metazoa > Chordata > Mammalia > Rodentia > Muridae > Acomys > Acomys percivali. Next base: position 11,008,944 of record OU015743.1, on the reverse strand, counting down.
GGCTTTTGATCATGGAACAGGCATGAAACTCCTTTTTTTTTTTTTTAAATTAATTTATACTTGTTACATCTCATTGGTTATCCCATCCCTTGTAACCTCCCATTCTCCCCTCCCTCCCATTTTCCCTTTACTCCCCTCCCCTATGACTGTGCCTGGGGGGGGACTTCCTCCCCCTTTATATGCTCATAGGGTATCAAGTCTCTTCTTGGTAGCCTGCTATCCTTCCTCTGAGTGCCTGGAGGGGGAGACCTGGTGGCACTCGGAGAAACTCCTTTTTATAGAGCTTCCTTCCTAGAGGCAGGTCAGACAGCAGTTTGTTATGCTGGCTGTGCACGTGAATTACGAAATGTTCCCTTCCCATGATGCTTTTGGAATAGCGTGAGGATCGGTGTGCGTTCCTCCTTAGATGTACAGTCAACTCACCAGGAAGAGCATGACGCAGAGGACTTCTTTTTTATGATGTTCCTAACTACACATTTGCTCTCTTTACAGGACGTTTCTGTGCTCTTATCTTATTCCTTCATGCTTTGATCGTCCTTTATTCCTTTAGGTAAATTTTCTGTAGTTGTTTTGAAACATTTTTCCAATTATCAGCAACCAGGTTTTTTTTTTTCTTTTAATTACTTATTCATCTCTTTTGAGGCACATGCCTTGGGATGTTTTTATTTGTGGAAACTGAATATTTGACTGGCCTCAGTGTACAGGCTTTGTTTTCTAAGTCAAAAATATAGTTTCTCTATATGATACAGATAAGCTGGTATTTCAATGTTTGTCATTTTCTCATCTCTTCCTTCAGGCACAAATGGGTCCTTTCAACTTTCCTGTGTGTACTGTTGTTTATATCTTACTCTCATCTTTAGCACCGACAATAAAAACACAGAAAAAACTGAAGGTGAAAAACATGATGCTTGCCATTTAAAACATGTGGATGCCACTAATCTAGTGAAGAAAAACATAGCCATAATAAGTAACAACGAGAGGCTTTATATCATTGTCTGAAAGGCTGTACCATAGTTATCTCAGGTGAAAATTTGAGAGCACCACAAAGGTCCACAATATTTGGAGAACAGCATCCTTTTCACCCCATCGTTACCATAAGCTGAGGGTATGTTGTTACCAGAATATATTTTCATCTTCTTATCACAACATCTGTGGTGAATGATCTACTATCACTATAGTGTTAAAGTTAAAATGCACTAGGCATCATTGCACACAGACATGGTCACAGCACTAAAGAGGTTGTCAGAAGATGACTCAGATATGTCTATGCCTTTCTGAGATATACAGTAAATTCTGGAAAGTCTCGGATACATATCAATATTTTATTCCATTAGAAAACAAAAGCTTAAATCGGAAAAAATTAACTACAATAATTATCCAATATTATACTCTTAATTAATTAATTAGGCTTAAGAGTTCAAATATATTTTTATTTGAGTGATGGATTGTGCCATAGGAAAATACGTTTTTATTATTTTAATCCTGCCATAATTTTAGAAATTTTTTACTTAATATACTCTGATCACTAAAATCAACTTTTATTTCTGTTAATTTTCTGGCACATGCTACAGTCTTCCTTTAATTGATCCTGTTCTCTTTCCTCTATTCTTCTACTTTATTATTTATTATTCTTATGTCATATATATATATATATATATATATGTGTGTGTGTGTGTGTGTTTGTATGTATAAGATTTTTCAAAATAGTATTTCATTCTTCTCATAGCCACTAATCTTATAATCACCCTTTAGTGTTTATTTTATTTATATTCTAGGATATATTTCAAAATATTATCTTCTCACTAGAAGAATTTCTCCAGGCAATTCCCCAAGTAATCCTTTTATCATGGTAACACCTTTATCACAACACAGTTTGTGTGTATGGGGTGGGGGCATATGTATAAACATGTATTCCATTTCTGTAGTTTGATATCTGCAGTTTCCTGCTGAATTAAGTATTTTTTGTAACGATGTGCATTGTCAGTATGTATTTATTCTGCTCCAATTTACCTTGATGTAAATAATTTATTCAGATTACATCCCAATTGTTATCCCCTCACTTGTATTTTCCAGTTCCCACCTCTCTCCCTCTCTCACCCTATTGCCCTCCCCTAGACCTGTGACAGAAGAGGACCTCCTCTCCCACTGTATGATCACAGCCTATTAGGTCTCATCCAGATAGCCTGCTTCCCCTTCCTCTGAATGTCACCAGGCCTTCCCACCAAAGGGGAGTGGTCAAACACTGGCACCAGAATTCATGTTAGAGTCAGTCCATTGGATATATCTAAATAGAGGGTCTAGGTTTACTGCATGCATTATCCTTGGTTGGTACAGTAGTTTGTGCAGGCCCCTCTGGGTCCAGATACACCAGCATCGATGGTCTTCTTGTAAGGTTCCTAGATCCTATAGTTCCTTCTCTCTCCCCATTCTCCCATACTTCTCTCACCTGGAGTCCCAGTAGCAAGTCCCAGCATCTTTCCCAATGCCCTGCTGAGTGAAGACTCTCAGAGGACATCCATATTGGGCTAGTATCCAATTATAAGTAAGTATATACTGTGTGTGTCTTTCTGGGTCTGGGTTAACTCAGGATGATCATTTCTAGCTACATCCATTTGTCTGCAAATTTCAAGATTTCCATGGTTTTAATAATTGAGTAGTATTCCATAGTGTAAATGTACCACAGTTTCTTTACCCACTCTTCAACTGAGGGGTATCTAGGTTATTTCTGGATTCTTGCTATTACAAATAAAACTGGTATAAATATAGTTGAGCAAATGTCCTTGTATGGTGGAGCATCTTTTGGGTACATTCCAAGGAGTGGAATAGCTGGGTCTTGAGGTAGCCCTATTCCTAGTTTTCTGATAAAGTGCCAGATAGATTTCCAAAGTGGTTGTACAAGTCTTCACTCCTACCAGCAATGAAGGAGTGCTCCCTTTCTCCCCATCCTTTGCAGCATGTGCTGTCAATTGAGTTTTTTTTTATCTCAGCCATTCAAATGGGTGTAACATGGAATCTTAGAGTTGTTTTGATTTGCATTTCTCTGATGACTAAGGATGTTGAGCATTTCTTTAAGTGTTTCTCAGTCATTCTATGTTCCTCTGCTTAGTTCTGAACCACATTTCTTAATCGGGTTATTTGTTTTGGTGGTGTTTAATTTCTTGAGTTCTTTATATATTTTGGATATTAGACCTTTGTCAGATGTATGGTAGATGAAGATCTTTCCCCAGTCTATAGACTGTTGCTTTGTTCTGTTGGCAGTGTCTTCTGCCTAACGGACGCTTCTCCACCTCATAAGGTCCCATTTGTTAATTGTTGACCTTAGAGCCTGGGCTGTTGGAGTTCTGTTCAGGAAGTTATCTCCTGTGTTAATGAGTTCAAGGCTTTTCACTGCTTTTTCTTCTAACAGATTTAGTGTCTCTGGATTTATGTTGAGGTCTTTAATCCACTTGGACTTGAGTTTTATGCATGGTAACAAATATGGATTTACTTGCATTTTTCTACATGTAGACATCCAGTTAGACCAGCACCATTTGTTGAAGATGCTATCCTTCTTCCATTGAATAGATTTGGCTTCTTTGTCAAAACTTAAGTGTCCATAGGTGTTTGGACTTATTTCTGGGTCTTTGATTCAATTCCATTTATCAACTAGCCTATTGCTATGCCAGTGCCATGCTGTTTTAACTACTGTTCCTCTGTAGTATTGCTTAAGATCAGGAATTGAGATGCCTCTGGATAATCTTTTATTGTACAACATTGTTTTAGCTATTCTGTTTTGTTTTTGTTTTTGTTTTTTGTATTTTCATATGAAGTTGAGAACTGATATTTCAAGGTCTTTTAAAAAACATGCAAGTATTTTGTTGGAGGTTGGTTTGATGTATTTTGATGCTAATTACTACTTGCTTTCTCTGCCCCACATGCACCTTGCCTAAGAGCCTATTGGTCAAATAGGTGTATTTGATCAATAAAAGGCCTTCACACCTGGGCAGCTCAAATGGGATAGGTGTAGCTAATTTTTCCAGGTTTGAAGAGAGAGGGAGAATCTTTGGAGGAAGAGAGACATGAGGAGAGGAGAGGAGAGGAGAAGAGAGGAGAGGAGAGGAGGGGAGAGGAGAGGAGAGGAGAGGAGAGAAGAGGAGAGGAGAGGAGAGGAGAGGAGAAGCTGCATCATGGGTTAAGTGGAGGAAAAACAAATGGTGGTGTGGATGGATATTCGGGCCAAATGAAGAACATAGGTGAGTATATAGGATTATGCATGGGAGGTAGCTTGATAGAGATTATTAGACAGATGGTATGTGATTGGGACAGGTATCCCATTCTTGTCCCTCTATGGAAAGTAGTTTAGGGGGTTAATATCTGTCCTGTTCCAGTTTAACTAAGGCTATTTTAAAATATAACGGGTGTCTGTCTCTTGATTGATTGCTAGCAGGTAAGAAAGCACTGCTGTAAAAATAATTATAGGCCTAATAATAAATGTTATTAGGCCATACTGGTATTTTAACCACAGTAGTATTTTGATGGAGATTGCACTGAATCTGTAATTTGCTTTTGGTAAGATGGCCATTTTTACTATGTTAATTCTCCCAATCCACTAACTAGGGAGATCTCTCCATCTTCTGATATCTTCTTCAATTTCCTTCTTCAGAGATTTGAAGTTTCTTCATACCAGTCTTTCACTTGCTTTGTTAGAGTTACACCTAGATACTTTTTATTACTTGTGGCTATCGTGAAGGGTGTAGTTTCTCTAATTTCTTTCTCAGCACAGTTGTCATTTGTATACGTGAAAGCTACTGACTTTTTTGAGTTAATTTTGTATCCAGCCACTTTGCTGAAGGTCTTTATCATCTGTAGGAATTCTCTGGAGCAATTTTGGTGGTCACTTATGTATAATATCATATCATCTGCCAATAGGGATAATTTGACTTCCTCCTTTCCCATGTGAATCCCCTTGATCTCCTCTTGTCTTATTGCTCTAGCTAGAACATCAAGTACTATAGTAAAGAGATCTGGAGAGAGCATGCAGCCTTGTCTCATTCCTGATTTACACTGTTGGGTTACAGTAAGAAATAAAGACCACAGTGATTGTTACTCTAGTCTCATGAAAAGAGATACTGAAATGCTTTTTCTTTAACTTATATAATGTGGTTGATATTTTATTCCTGTATTGGACATAGTAGCATGGTTTATTTTTAGAAATTCTTTACATTAGTCACTCACATAATGAATCATCCTTACTTATCATAATGATATTCATTGTCATGTGATTATTTCATAATAATGAGAATTTATGTTAGAAAGCTTAAAATTAAATTGACAATAGCTATGATTAATACTAAAATCAAAATAAATTTTGCCTTACTTTCTCTTCACAATTTTAGAAATATAAAAACCACTAGGGGATGTATTTCACAAATGATGTTACACAAGAAGAATAGCAGAAAAAAAGAATAAAAAGTAAAAGACTATTATTCATAGGCTTAAAAGAATGACACAATGGCTTGTAACTTCAATATAAAAATCCATATTTCAAAATGTCCTGAGATGCCAAAAGATGTTTATAATTGAATTTTAAGACTAAAGTGAGGCAGTAATACACGTGCCAAGACCTTCGTGTTTGTTCAATATTTATTATTCAATGACAACAGCTAAATTATGTTATCTTTTACTTGATTTTAATTTTTTCTATACTTTTTTAATAGTTATTGTTTAAATAACATATTATTATATGTAACATTATTGCATATTTTATTGAGTCCAATGATCAAATTGTACTTAATATCAAAGGGCAGTAAGTCAATGAAATGAAGAGATGATTATCTAAAGTACTCAAAAGATCATACATATTGTATGTTTGGATTTGAGCTATGGAAGAAGTACACATTAAAAGCATTAATATTTTGTTTCAATACAGCCATTATAGGAAGTATAATATGGGCAGTTTTCACTTTTTAAGTATCTATGTTATTTGAGTTAATTTTCTTGATGATATATAAATTGATAAAGAAAATATTTTAGTATTTTCCTTTTCGTCATGGAAGTTCTAGTGGCCATGGCACAACAGTTAAACATGCAATACCTTACACTGGAGAGCCACATCAGGACCCTTTTTGTCTGAACACAATTATTGACAGGCTTCATAAGGACAATTTTCAGGTTTATATAAAAACAGTAAAAATTAGGATAGCTAAAACAATCCTCAATAATAAAAGAATTGTTGGAGGTATCAGCATCTTTGACATCCAATTACTACAGAGTGATAGTAATGAAACAACATTGTTATCAGTAAAAAGAGACACATTGAACAACAGAATTGAATTGAAGATCCAGACGCAAGTGCAAACACATATTCAATATCAATTGTTGGTAAAGAATTAAGAAAAATGCAAATACATACATACTTATTACCCTGGACAAATGTCAAATCCGATGGATCGTATACTTCAACATTGAATCTGGTAGTAGAGAATGTTGGATATTTCGTTGAATTCATTGGCACAGAATAAAGATTTTTGTAACAGAACTTCAATAGAACAGGCACTAAAATTAATAATAATATATGAAACTGAAAAGCTTCTGTATGGAAAATGATATCATCATTTGGACAAAGCAGCTGCCTAAGGATAGAGAGTTAATATCTAAACTATATAAAGAACTAGAAAACATGACAACTAGGGACACTGAGCATTTCTTTAATTGTTTCTCTGCCATTCAATATTCTGCCGTTGAGAATCCTCTGTTTAGTTCTGTACCCCATTTTTAATGGGAATATTTGGTTTGGTGGTATTTAATTTCCTGAGTTCTTTATATATTTTCGATATTGGATCTTGTCAGATGTAGGGTTGGTGAAGACATTTTCCTAGCCTGTAGGCTGTCATTTTGTTCTGTTGACAGTGCTTTTTGCTTTACAGAAGCTCTTCACTTTCAAGAGGTCCCATTTATTAATAGTTGATCCCAGAGCCTGAGATATTGGTATTCTATTCAGGAAGTGGCCTCCCATGTCAGTGAGATCAAGGCTCCTCACCACTTTTTCTTCAGGGAAATGCAAATCAAAATGACTCTGAGATTCCATCTTACACCTATTAGAGTGGCTATGATAAAAAAAACTCAAGTAACAGCACATGCTTGCAAGGATGTGGGAAAAAGGGAAAACTCCTACATTGCTGGTAGGAGTGCAAACTTGTACAACCTCTTTGGAAATCAATCTGAAGCTTTCTCAGAAAATTGGGAATAGTGCTACCTCAAGACCCAGCCATACCACTCCTGGGCATACACCCAAAAGATGATCCACCGTACAGCAAGGACATTTGCTCAATATGTACATAGCAGTTTTATTCATAAAAGCCAAAATCAGGAAACAATCTAGATGTCCCTCAACCAAAGAATGAATAAAGAAACTGTAGTATAATAACAGAATGGAATTCTGCTCAGCTATTAAAAACAAGGAAATTTTGAACTTTGCAGGCAAATGGATGGAACTAGAAAAGGTCATCCTGAGTGAGGTAACCCAAACTCAGAAAGATATACATAATATAGACTTACTTACAAGTGGCTATTAGCCAAATAATATAGGATAACCACACTATAATACACAGACCTAAATAAACTAAATAACAAGGAAGACCCTAAGGAGAATGCATAATTCTCATTCAGAAGGGCAAATAGAATAGATCCTGGAAGGAGGTGAAGTGAAGGAACAGGAAGAGAGCCTACCATGGAGGTCCTCTGAAAGACTCCACCAAGTAAGAGATCCAAGCAGATACTGAGACACACAGCCAAACTCCAGGGTAGAACAAGGAGTCTTAGGGAAGAGTTGGGCAACAGATGGCTCTGGAGGGGTTCAGGAGCTCCACAAAGAGGTCAATGGAGCCCACAAATCCGGGAAGAAGCGGGAGGTGCTGCAGACACTGTTGCACCACCCAAGGACCGTGCATGGTGTGGACCTAGACCCTCTGTTCAGATAGGCAGCATAGTCTCCTTGTGAGTCCCATAATATGGGAAATACAGACTATGTCTGACATGGACTCTGGTTCCTGACACGTTGCCCAGTTCACCCAGGTGGGGTGGCCTTGCCAGGCCACAGAGGAGGAGGATGCAGGCAGTCCAGATGATGCTTGATAGTCTGACATCAAATTTTAGGGGAGGGGGTCTCCCCTTTCTGAGGACTAGGAGAGGGAACAAGAGGGTATGAAGGGGGGAGGGTGGATTTGGGATGGGCCTACAATGGGAATGTAAGGTGAACAAATAGAGAACAATGGGAGAATAGCAATGTAGAAGGATCCAGTAGGTCCTAGAATCCTACAAGTAGAACATTATGATAGGCAGATTTGGGTCATGGGGTCCCGCTCAAACTAAGGCCCTAGCCAAGGACAATACTGGCGGTCAAATTTAAACCCCTACCCTGATCTAGCCCATGGACAGGACAGTCTCCACACTTGAGTGGAGAGAGGGATTTGACTTTCTCAAGTACTCTGGTGCCTCACATTTGACTATGTCCCCTGGCAGGAGACACCTAGTGGCACTCAGAAGAAGGACAGCAGGTCACTGAGAAGAGACTTGATACCCTATGAGCATATACAGGGGGAGGTAATCCCTCTGAGGAACAGTCATAGGGGAGGGGAATAAGGGGAAAATGAGAGGGAGGGGAGAATGGGAGGTTACAAGGGATGGGATAACCATAGAGATGTAACAAGAATAAATTAATTAAAAAAAATACAACATAAATAAATAAATAAATAAATAAATAAATAAATAAATAAAATAAAAATTAAAAAAAAAAGAAACCTGACATCAAACAAGCAACCAAAATTTAAAATACTGTTCAGAAAAAAAAGAGAGAGAGAGAGAATAAACAAACTCAGAAACCTGAGAAATTCTTGAAAAAAGGTTCATCATTTTTATTCATCATGAAAATTTAAATCAAAACAATTTTGAGATTTTATCTAACACATTTTAGCTTGGACAAGTGACAGCTGACAAGAAAGAGAAATAAAGGCAATATGTATTCATTGCTGTTGGTTGTGAGAAATTTTTACAGCCACTATAGAAATCAATATGGTGGTTCTTCAGGAAGCTAGTGATAGATCTCAGTGAAGATCCAGCTTTGAATACATACCCACTGGATTCTTACTTGTACTTATGAGACACTTGCTCAAGCATGTTCAGGGCTGTTTTATTCATAATAGCCATAAATTGGAAACACCCTTGATGTCCATCAACAGATGAGTGAAGAAAATATGATATCCTGACACTGTGGATTATTATTCAGCTGTGTAAAAAAATTAAATTTACAAGACTAAGGACAGATCCTGATATAATCATACTGGCTGAGACAAATATATCATGATTAGCTTCTATTTGGATGTTAGCAGCTAAGTCTTCAATATGCAAACTGTAGTCTGTATAACCACAGAAATAGGTGTAGAGTAAGAGACTAAGACAGATTGCCCAATGAAGGGAAAGTAGATGAGAATTGAGAATTGGTGGAGTGGGCAAGATTGGGAGGGCCAAATGGTGAGGGGAAGTGAAGAGACGTATACGCAAAGGAATATGGGGGGGACAGCTGAAACCAAGAATCCTTGAGGAGCCCTATGGAGAGTGCAGTAGAAGTTCCCTAAAATATATGCGTGTTTGCAGGAGATCTAAATAAAATTGTAGGCAGAGCCCCAACTGGACCTGTCTTGTCAGTGAAGCTTTCAGTTCTGGCAATGAATTACACCTGATTAAGCTGTTGCCCATGGTGTCCCCATGGAGCCTTCAACGACATGCTATCGGCAAGAATAGTAGTGGCTCTTCACAAATTAATGATGTAGACCTTCTGCCAAAGACAATACCAAGAGAATTCATTCATTGAACATAGAAGGTGGGTCTAATGCCTTCCTAGAACCTTCAGCCCCATGGACTAATGTTCACAGTACTGGAATGCACTCTGCACACAACCAAATACAGAGACCCACAGCTTGGCTATTTGCAGACCTTAGAACACTGAGCCCAAAGGGGTATGAATGTCGCCATCAATTCCCTCCCATTAGAGATCAGGAAATCCTGTGGGAGCCAAAGGGGATAAAAGATACCAAGGAATGGAAGCCTTCTAGACATCGAAGGACCCATGCACATTTGAACTCAGAGATTTTGGCCGCATGCACAAAGCCTGCAGGGGTCTGAGCTAGTGGAATCCCAAAGCCGAAAGCTGAGAAAATAAATTGACATAGGGCCCACTGCTTAACCCAGAAGCTATCTACAATTAATAGCCACTCTGAAATACAAAATTAGTTTGTTCCAATGCAATCTAACCGGGAATACAAATCACTCTTAAAGCCGAGCATGGTGGCGCACGCCTTTAATCCCAGCACTCAGGAGGAATAGGTAGGCGTGGATCACCGCAAGACAAACCTTGTCTCGAAAACACCAAAAACAAACAAAGCAAAGCATAGCAAAGCAAAGCAAAACAAAACAAAACAAAATCACTCTTAAGGGCAGACCAACACAAAGATAACTCAATAGAATCTTTAGAGGTTATTTGTCTCATCATTTTTTGTCAGAACTTTTTTAAAAAAACTATGTTAATCCATGCAAACCCTTTGACCATAAAATGTAGCTTCTACTTTTGTGTTTTGTAAGGTTCCTGTGTTCACAAATATGTGTCTCTGTGTTTTTATGTGTTTGAAGTGATATAATTTGGCTCCTTTAGTTCTGTTTGTTGGTTTGTTTTGTCATATTCTGATTTGTTTGATTTTGTGGTATCATGTTTTATATAATATCGCTCTTTTGAAGGGAAATGGGAATAATCTCAAAGGATACAGTGGACGGGAAACCATGATCAAGATAAACTGTATGAAAGAAAAACTATTTAAATAAAAGAAAAATAGAAAAAAAAGATACAATTAAGTAGAAATATTTAATTTCTAAGAATATAGGAGAAAATAATTACTATTCTTATCTTTATATTTTAAAGAAGTTCTGAAATAATTCTCAAGGTTTGTTGAAGAATAAATATACTACAGGGAACGAAAGCCAGGAAGATGAGCCAAGTGAGAGGTTGAATGATCACATAAGAGAGAGAGAATAGGGAAAATCAAATGTGCTGCTCGGGAACGCTGCTACCACTTTGCATTTTTTTAATACATGTGTCAGATGCAAGTTGAAATCATCTCTGAAATTCCTTTCCAATAAAATGTAATTAATCTATATTTTCTCTTTTCTATACAAGTAAAAGAATTATTCTCAGTGCCTTAGATACAGAAAACTTCAGTGGCTTTAAAATGATCATTTTTTTTTTTTACATTTGAATTTCTCTGTAATAGAGAATCGCTATGAAATTGATTTAGTAAGATAACATGTCTTACTTTGATTGGCATAATTAATCTTTCTGAAGACGTATAGAATAATGACAGTTCACAGAGAAGAATGAAGCTTAGACATGATGAAATACAGTTTAACAAAAGCAGCTGACTTCTGCAATTTACAGTTATTCTCCACTCAGATGAAATAACTCATATTAATGATTATGCAGATAGGTACATTGTATTTACTGATTTACATACCAAATGCCTCAGAAGATATTGCAACATCTGCTTATTAAAAAATCAGAGATTATTATTGAATACTCCATTAATTATTAATTTATTAATATTCCAAAGTACTTTACATTGAAATATATTTATTTTTTGACATTTAAAAAAATTTACTTTTAATTAATTAATTTATTTCTTTACTCACTTTACATCCTGATCATAGCCCTCTTCCTCCTCTTTCCTGGTCCTATCATCCCTCTTTCCCGTCCAGTCATCCTGCTTCTCCTATTCCTCAGAAAAGGGGAACCTTCCCTACCCATCCACCAGAGTTCATCAAGTTGTATCAGGACTGAGAACATTCGCTTCCTCTGTGGCATGGCAAAGCAGTAGTGCAAGGTGGGGAGTGACTAAAGAGCAGAGAGCAGAGTCCATGTCAGAGACAGCCCCTGCTCCTCTTACTAGGGGACCCACAGGAAGCCTGAGCTCCCAGCTTGCTACATCTGTGTAGGGGCCCTAGGTCTTCTTGTGGTGCTCCTGTCTCCTTCAGGTCCTTCTATCCTTCCCCCACTTTCCCACAAGACTACCTGTGCTCATCTCAATGTTTGGCTGTGAGTCTCAGCATCTATTTGGATCCACTACTTGGGTTAGCCTCTCAGAAGACAGGTATGCTGAGCTCCTGTCTGTGAGCACAGCAGAGCATTATTAATAGTGTGAGTCGTTGGCTCTCTTCCATGGGGTGGGTCTCAGGTTGGGCAAGGCAATGGTTGCACATTCCCTCAATCTCTGCTCTACCTTTATTTCTTCATATCTTGTAGGCAGATTATATATTTGAGTAGAAGTTTTTTGTGGGTGGGTTGGTGTTTCCCTCCTCCCACTAGGAGTCCTATCTAGTTAGAGGGTTTACTCTTCAGTCTTCATGACCCTTGCTACTAGAAGTCTCAGCTAGGGTCACACCATCTTCTCCCACAAGTGTACCTGGTCCTTGATCTCCAGCTTAGAGATACCTTAGCCTGTGGCTTCTCTTCTCTCTACAGGCCCTCTGTCCTCCCACCCTACATGTCTCTTCCATATAGTATTTGACATTCTAGACAGAGCAATACAAAAACTAAAGGAAATCAAAGGGATACCAAAAAAGAAATGAAAAAGTAACATGATCCTAGAACATCAACAGCTACCCTGGCTGCCACAGGACCAGGAACCCAAATAGAGTATACAAATGGCTTGGTCTGTGCTAGTGATTTAAATGAGAAGTTTCCCCCATAGACACATACATTGAACACTTGTTCCACCATTGAGGTTGCTGTTAGGGAAGATTTGGGATGCATTGCTCTGTTGGAGGAAGTAAGTCACTGAAAGCATACTGAGAGTTCAAAAACCTTATAGCCCTTCTGGTTTGTTCTCTCAGCAGCTTCCTTATAAGAGCTCTAATCTTTATGTTCCTACCACCATGTCTGATATTTGCTCCAATGCTTCACAGTATGTTAGATTTTTATCTTCCTGGAACTGTATGTTAAATTAAACTCATTCTTTTTTGGTGGGTCATGTTGGTTTATCACAACAACTAATGCACCTGTCTATCCTCAGTTTTTTTTTTTTTTTATCTGTAGTGCAAATACCTACACATACGGTTCAGAAAACATAGAAGACATGGGCAGAAATTTTATTGTAATATCTATTAGATAGGAAACCTACAGTAAGATACTATTCTGTAAACATGAAAGGTTGATACACCAATAAAATCTCAATAATATGGCTGCCTCGAAATGGCCTACATAATGGCACTATGTCTCTACATGCCAAAGTGGATATGGGCATTTTCATAGTTACAACTATATGAAGTAATACAGGAAATCAGTGGTTGCCAAGACAAAAATCAGAACTTTTCCTCAGCTTTGGTTTGGATTTCTAACCCCATGTAGCCAGGCCTAGCCATATGTACCCCAAAAGCAACACTAAGTGGGCTCGTTAGTATGTGTTTTTGTGTATGTCTATGTGTGTGGCTATAGATGTGCGGCAGAATTAATAAAAAAATGATGTAATGAATTTGTGGAAGAAATGCAGGAAACATGGAAGTAATTGAGTGGGGAGAGAAAGGAGTGGAAATGTGTCATTATATTCTCACATGTGAAATCTACATTTTTAAATTGTTAATAAGGTGTATCAGTAAGGAATATATTTAAGACACTAGGTTACTCAACACATGAATAAGAGAAATGGTTCCTTTAAAATCTACTTTCTGGTGAGAAGTAAATAATGTTGATTCCAGTGAGTTATTAATTTAGTGCACAGGGCAATTCTCACTTGAATGAAGGTGTTGAAAATGCACTGGATATAAAAGCTCACTTGTGTGAAAATGTGCTCATAGCAAGCTCCATGTAGAGCAAGAAAATGATACCCTATCACAGCTCCAAGATAGAAATCGGTCAATGTTTTTGTTTAAGAGACTATTTTCAAAGATTTTTTTAAAAGACATAGCAAATCAGATCATGACAAAAAGAAAAGAAAAGAATAACAGGTCTTACCAAATTATTACTAGTTTTCCTCTGCCTAAACCACTCAGTGATTATAGTAACTACAGGAACACCAAATTTGATAAAAAATAGTTATAATTATGGAGGATAATTAGAGTGTGATACTGCTGGTGTGATTAAATCTACTGTGCTGTGTTGCAATTCCCGCACTTAGGAATACCAGTACTTATTTTGCTGTGTGAAATGAACTGTTACTGAAATTTTATATGCTTCATTCCATGTCTTCAAATGCCTAAATAAAATTTTGAGATAACCAGCTCCATTTGCACTGTGGTGATTTGAAAGCAATATACTCTATGGTCTGGCATTTGAAAACTTTTACCCTAGTTACTGTCTGTTTGGGAAGCCTTAGGAGCCACAGCTTTATAAAAGGAAGTGTGACTCTCAGAGCTGGATTTAAGGTTCCAAGAGAACCGGTCCATTTTATTTAATTCTTTTGACTTTCAGTTTCAGTTCAAGATGTGAGATATCAGCTGTTCCTGCTAACATACCTGGTGCTTCCAACAATACAAGCCCTCATGATTATGACTCTTATCCATTTGGAAGCAAAAGCTTAAAATAAGCCTTTGTGCTTTAAGCTACCATTGTCTGGAGGGGTGTTTGACAACTAAGAAAAACACTGAGCACATTGACCTCTCCTGAGGAAGCATGCAGAGAAAATAGGGGAGTAGTTAGCTGTGAACCTTCTTTTTCTACAAAAGGAGGAAATGTTGGCATAGATTATTGTTGTCAAAACCAAATATAAGTATGTGTCTTATCCATTTTACACTTATGAACTCGTCTTGTTTTGTTTAAATAAAAAAGAATAATGGGAGCTGGAAACAGGAGCTGAGTTCCCGGTACCATGTTCAGGGACTAACAATGGCTTGTGACTCCAGCTCCAGGGACCTGACACCATCTCCTGTTTTCTGAGAGCACCTAAGTGTTTGTGTTAACATGCACACACACTCACACTTGTGAAAATAATAAATCTTTTAAAAAATAATACGAGATGTATAACAAGCATAAATTCCTCTGGAAATCATGAATATGTATATGTGCACTTCTGTATATGTATATGACAGAAAAGGCCCCTTGATGATTTTTCCCCCTAAGCCAGTATATTTGGAGAGTGCACTCACATCTATCCAGAACCAGTATCTACTCTGTTGGCCGAATACTTGTTTGTCCACTGTTAGACTTTAATTTTTAACTTACGTCTCTGCTGTAAATGTTTATATTTGACTGCTGGATAGGCTGATGTCTACGAAGGTAGTGACACCTGCTGTCGTTCACAGCCTCTGTTCAATCTTCAGGGCATACTTGGTGAGATGGAGAAACCCAAACCTACAGCCTGTGCTTTGTCCTGTGCAGAAGACCAATATCAAAGGACCAGAAGAGAAACAAACACTGGTAAACAAAAATGTATAAAAACTGAATTTCTGTCTTTTGAAATAAACTGTAAAATACACCCTATATTATCTCTTACTGTATATATAAATTCTTACATCAAATAAAAAAACTATATATATATATATATACATATATATGTGCATGCATGCATGTGCGCGTGTGCATGCACGCGTGCGCACGCTCACACACACCCACACACACACACACACACACACATATATGTCCAAGTATCCAAGTATAGATACAGTATGCTTGCTTGTATCTGGTGGCTTACCAGTAGGACAGATTTGAAGTTAATAATGTTGAAATTGTCTCAGTCCATTAAAAATTTCATAACAGGCCCAAATCACAAGAAATGTGAATACAGTCTACATTATAAGAATATTTTTTATTTTATCAATTTTTTAACTTTGGATATTAAAAAAAATTAGTTTCTATGATTATGAGCATGATGAAGCTAGCACACATCTACAGAAGGCCCCACTATGATTTGCTCTGTTCCCTATGAGAATTACAACACGGGTAAGGGACATGGTATTTTACTAAATGACAGGATCAATTGAAAATTCAGACTGTTTAACATTAAACACTTTCTAGCTCTAACAAGTATATTTTAAAAACTGAAGTAAGCAAATTTGACATGTGTAAATACTTCTGACAGTAGAGACTGGTATAAAATTATATTTCTACTGCAGGAGTAAAATGTATCCTTTTCATATTTTTGAAACAAAATTAAATTATGCATTGTATTTGTCAGGATTTGATTTTTCTAGTTTTGTTGGCAGTTATTCTGCAGAAATATCTGTGTACTATGAAGGAAAACATAGCTACTGGTGATATTACAAACACATTTTCCCTAAGATGTGATATGCTTCAATTGAAACTTTACAGTGTTATTAGAGTGTTTTCCATCCAGATGACTAAGATTTTATAAGCTCTAATGTCTTTGTCCCCTTACTCACAAGAGCAACAAAAACCCCTAATATAACCAATAGGGTAAATAGGAAATTTGCTTCAATTTAGGAGATCAGAGGAGAGTTTTATGAATATTTAAAAATTTCTATGATTTCTACTATGGTATATATTAGACAAATATTCCTTAGGACAGATAAATCATATCCTGCAATAAAAATAATCATTTAGAAAATGCAAAATGTAGTTGTACAAGAATTTGAGATACTTTAGTTAGAAATAAAGCTCATACAAGATTTAGAAACTATTCCTACATTTTGATCACACAATTAAACTGCAGCTCAAATGAGAAACTTCCAGACAAATAACACATCATGTTGAAAGTAATCAGACACCATGGATAATTCCCTATGTATATTCTCCCTGACGCTACCATTAATTTCTTACATCTTATCAAATCAAACCAGAAAGGTAGGATAACACACTCACAAGCAGAACTGAGTAAGAGTGGATTTAGAAAAATAATTAGACTCTAGTCTAGAGTATGGTCATCAGGTTGAAGGGTAAGTACCAAGAATATTGAAAACCCATAAACAATAGAAAAATGCATGTATATGTCCAGTATGTATGTGCAATATTCTGCATAGTCTATATTTTTATATCAGTAGGGACAAACTAATTTCTGTAAGGATACTAAATATGTGCATTACTTCAGAATATTTGGTGTATTAGGTTTATGTAACAAATATAAACAGACAGTTAATAAAATGATGTTTCAAAAATATAAACTAAATTACTAATACAAGCTTCCTGCTGTCCCTCATAAATTCTTATCAAAATTCTAAGTGTAAATGTTATTTTTGAAAAAAGTATTTTTATGTACACACTTCCTATAAAAAAAAAAGTAAATGTAGACTTAATAGAAGGGTGTTTTCAATTCAAAACTTCTTTAAAGGCAAACTGTTTTGTTTTGTTTTGTTTTTGTTTTTGTTTTGCAAACAAATGTATGAACTATTATGAAGGCCATCAAGTGGGTATTCCTTTTACTGGTAATACTGTATGGTATAATAAGAACTGGTTCTCGTAAAGTAGGATGGTCTGAGTCCCTCTGAGACATTGCTAAGTGAACATCTATTCGTATATTTACCTTGAGGCCAGACAAGGAGTTGTGGAAGCAGAAGGACCCTAAATAAAATTTAATCAATTCTCATCAGTTTTTCGTTCAAATTGTTCACCCTATAAAATTATGAAAATTAATTAAACTATGTAAATATGAAAGGACTGTGTGACTATTTGCATCTGCTATAGAGAGATCTTTATTAGTCATCAGATAGAGTATAAATAATCAAGGAATATAGTTGTTTTTTTATCTTTTTGAAAATATCTGATTTTAACATAGTCTAGTGTCAGTAATTCCTTGTGGGCTTTTTTCTTATTTTTGATATAATTTTTTAATGAATTAATTTATTTAATCACTAAACAGGCTGATCACAGCTCCCTCCTTCTTCTCCTCACAGCCCCACCCTCCCTCACTCTTCCTCCTCTCACCATTCCTTGTCCCCTTCTCTTCAGAGAAGAGGAGGGGCCCCCAATTGGTTATTCTAGGCTACTATCTGCAAGCATAGCAGAATATCATTAATAGTGCCAGGTGTTGGCTCTCTACCGTAGAGTAGATCTCAAGTTTGGCCAGTCATTGATTTGTCATTCTCTCATTCTCTGCTCCATCTTTATACCTACAGTTGTAGTCAGGAAAAAAAAATGATGTCAAAGATTTTATGGGATGGTTGGTATCCTCCTTCCTCCACTGGAAGTCCTGGCTGGCTACAGAAGATGATGAGTTCAGGCTCCATAGGCACTGTTACTAGGAGTCTCAGCTAGGCTCACTGTCACAGATTTCAGGGAGCCTCCCCAGCCCCAGAGATGCCCCTCCACCAATTACTGTTCTCTCTCCCAGTCCTTTCCACCTACCCTGTTCCCCACATCTGATGCTCACAACCGTTTCTCTCCCTTCCCCCTCTCCCACCCATTTCCCTTCCTCCATCTACTTCCGATATCTATGTTGTTTCCTCTTCTGAGTGAGATTCAAGCATCCTTCCTTGGACCCTCCCTGTCACTTACCTTCTTTGGGTCTGTGGATTGTAGCATGTTATCCTGTGCTTTACAACTAATATCCATTTATAGGTGAGTACTTACCATGTGTCTTTCTAGGTCTGGAATATCTCACTTTTTTTTAGTCAGAGAAATGCAAATCAAACTTTGGAAATCAATTTGGCACTTTATCAGAAAATTGGGAAGAGTTCTACGTCAAGACCCAGCTATACCAACCTGGGTATATACTGGAAAAATGCTCCACCACACCACAAGGACACTTGCTCAACCATGTTCATAACAGCCTTATTCATAGTTCCCAGGTACTGGAAACAACCTACATGCCCCTTACCTGAAGTATAGATAAAGGAAATGTGGTATATTTACACAAGGGAGTACTGCTCAGCTATTAAAAGCCAGAACATAATAAAATTAGCAGGCAAATGGATGGAACTGGAAGAGTCTTTGTGTTTTTTTTTGTTTGTTTTTACATTCTTATTACTCTAGCACTTTTGGAGGAGCTCTTCAACACTGAATACACGTGTATAACAATTTAAACTGACACCTTGAAAGCTATGTAGTCTACTTCACTTTTTCATTAGTTAGAAGTTGTTCTAAAGTACATTATTATAAAACTTAATTCATCCTTCTTTAATGTTTAATACTACTGCCTGTGTCTAGGAATTGTAATCTTTATCCTAGGAGATCAACATACATAACCTGAATACTTTTGTAAAATATACAGTCTAAACTTAGGGGAAATATGAGTATAAACTCTTAGTATCCTTCCATCCCTCTTGCCAATGCCTTCCTCCCCCATCACTTCCTCTGTGTTCACTAATAGTTCTGTGGCTATCCTTGGTAATCCAGTGACAGGAGAGTATTGTAGCTTTTATCTCAGGGATGAGAGAATTCAAAATGGATGTGCAAATCATCCAGGGTCCACTGATGAAAATTTCTTCAGAAAAAAATTTCAAAGCAAATTCTCAAACTAAATAATAGCAACCATATAAAAGAGTTTCTAAAGATAGTGAAATAGAACAAAATGTGCCCCTCCCTATACAAACTCCACACTTGCCATCTGATTACCAGGACTAAAATCTCTAGCCTAGGTATGAATTTTTTAAATTCTTAATTAATTATCTTACATTTGTATTTCCTTTAGAGCCCAAAATTAACTCAATTTTGTTTTGGTTTTGGTTTTGGTTTTGGTTTTTTGAGACAGGGTTTCTTTGTGTAGCCTTGGTTGTCCTTGACTCACTTTGTAGACTAGGCTGGCCTTGAACTCACAGTGATCTGCGTGCCTCTGCCTCCCGAGTGCTGGGATTAAAGGTGTGTGCCACCATGCCCGGCAGCTCAATACTCAATATTTAGTCTACACACTTATCAAGAAGTGTCATGCGATGTATACAAAGAGTCATTAGGAGGATACAGACTCATAAACTATGGAAATTTAGCACACATCCACTGAATAAGCTAAAATTGAAATAAGTCATTTATAAAGATGGCTAAAACACCAAAAACTGCCAGGGATATGGAGAAACCGAATCATGGAAAGGTAGAGATTGGCCATGAAAAACCCTAAGCATCGTGAGTTTGAGGCCATCCTGGTCACAAAGTGATTCCAAGACAGCAAAGGCTATGCAGAGAAACCCTGTTTTGAAAACAAAAACAAAACCTCAAAAAAGCAAAGCAAAAGACAAACAAACAAAAAACTTCAACAAAGAACTACAGTATTACAGTAGCAGCATCAAGGCATATGTCAGGAAAACAAACAAACAAACAAAAAAGCTAGGAAATAATTCCTGTTCCAAATACTGCATTTTTACACATTGATTTACTTAATTATTTTGGAATCTATTTTTACCCTGAAAGCATAGATTTTTGACCAAATACTGTTTAAACATTATTTAAAATGAGAAATAGCACATAAATACCTTACAGTGTATGGATAATAAAATGTTGGTGCACTTATAGCATGAAATATATTCCCATATTATTGTATTATGCAGTATACATTTCAAAAGAAATGTTATATTAGGGAAGCTTTGGGATGATGATTGTTAAAACAGGCAGCCTATATAAATCACCAGTGATGTATATTGTGTTAGAAATAAGGTCACAGACTATTATTCTCCAAAAATATCCTCAAGAGCTTTGTTACCAAAACCCTAGGAGACATCGCTTCCTGCTTGCATATGTCCTATACAAAACTGCTATAATGTTTACATATAACAAATTTATTTATAAGATTATTTCTAGATTATTTATAAAGTAACATGCTAATGCCATGCATGTATGTAGTCAATATAATTTCATTTAAAGAATAATAACAGAATGAAAATCTATACTATATGCTCAGAGCAAATATAGTTATTTCCTGTGCACTTCGGAACCTCTGGTATATTATATCTTTGACTGTGGAACCAATGGATATTGTTAACCAACTGCCTGAAATTGCAAAATTATAACATTTGTGAATTAGCATAATTCATAGCAACACAAAATATATGAATGACTAGTCTCTGACTATAAGAGAGACATATAAAGGAACATACTAGAAATATACTTTTGTTGTGATGTGTGGAAGTCAGTGTCCTGATTATAATTTACCGCACAGTTTTGGAAGATGCTGATGAAACAACCTAAGTGAATCATGCATGGCATCCCTGTGTTACTTCTGAGGACCACATGTGAATATGCAATTACCTCAGTTGTTAAAATGTTCAATTAAAAGAAAATCAATTACTGTTTTTCACTCATTGATTTAGATGCAGATTAGATTCTGGGTTCAAGCAGCGAGACTGGATGCCATCTTCCTTTTCATTTGCAGCGGTTCAGCTTCCACTTATTTACTAGTAATTTAACTTTCAGCTGCCACTGCCTGGTTCTTTATCTAGATTTAAGTCAAGCTATGGTGTTTTTTTTTTTTTTTCCTCTGAAGCTACTTTGTATTTCTATTCTTGAGGATCAAGAAGATGTTGATATATATTTCCAGGTTTGAAATTTGTTGTGGTGTGGTATTAAAATTTTGTATTTATGTGAAAGTGTGTTTATATTTGAACACTTTTGATATGTATTTATGTCTATCTAAATTCCCTCAATTGTCTTATGTTTCATTTATCATCAGTCATCAATCTATGCATCTATCCATCATGTACCCGCCTATCTATCAATCATTATGTCTGTCTATCTTCTCTCTATCATCTATCTCTCTATCACCTATCTATCTACCTATCTATCCTTCTATCTTATCTATGTTATCTATCTATGTATCTATGTATCTATCTATCTATCTATCTATCTATCTATCTATCTATCTATCTTCTCTCTATTCCTCAATGGTCCATCTGTCTATCTGTGCATTTATCTATCTATTTATCTACATTATATCTGGATTAATTCATCAAATAGAAGACTCAGTATGTTAATTTAGTAGGAGAATTTGGGGCAGGAGAGATGGTTCTGTACTTAAGAGTATTCACTGCTCTTCCAAAACAGCCTGTGACTCCTCCCTCCAAAATACAGCTCCCTGTTGGCATCTAAGTGCACATGTACGCATGTGCGCAGATGCACATTCACACACATACTAATAACTAAATGACAAAATAAGCTTTCAAATAGGTTATTTTAATGAGAAAAGTCTGAGTGTTGACATAAATAAATACACAATCCACTGGTGGTCAAACTGTATGTCTTACAAGGAATGCCACCTAATATATACTGTGGTTCCTAATCTTCAGGACAGAAAATATATACCCCGTCTAGAGTTAGAAAGCATATGATTTCATCACTGGATAAACCTGGTATTTATCTGAGATGCTAAGTTTTTCTTATTGTTGATTTCAGAGTCATCATTTTGTGAGAAGTGGATGTACTTTCACAATGTTTGTAGTGGCCTAAGAGGACAGAGGACCATTATCCAGTAAAACATATATTATCAGCAGTGGGAGGATAGTGGGAGTCCAGACATGTCAAGCAATTAACACAGAAAAGGTTCAATAAGGGTTCAGCATTGATTGTTGATGGTGTCATAATAAAAAGGCTGTTATTTCATGTTTGATCAAATAAATATAATCTCATTTTGGCAAATTCAGAAAACACTAATACCAGGTTTGAAATCCATAAGGTGCCATCTATTTAATAATTATAGCACCTTTTCCAAACTACTGAAAGAACAGCTAGTTACTACAAGATGTTGTTAAAATAATGAGAAACAGAATTAAATAATTTTTTTCTAACGTGGAGTTTAAGATTTTATTCATTAAACTTAGAATATCAATAAATAAATGTGCTAAAATAATAGAAATGACAACAGTGTTCAAAAAATTAAATGTACAGTAATGATATACAAGGTGACATTGGTAAAAAGGAAAGGTAGAGGTGCATCATTTGTTTCTGTCTCTAGATTTCTATGGCTAAAATTGATTTTTTAAAATTAAGGTCCAGGCACTCAGTAAGGACTATTGTTGAACTTCTGTTTCCATGATAGAATAGCCTCAGGCAGATATCCCTTTCCTATTGAATCAGACATAGGTTCCAAGAGAATAAACTGCATGCTCTCTTAAGTCAAGATGAACATGCATGGATAAATAAGACTCCCAAGAGCTTGTAACTCTTGCTCCCCACTGTCCATCCATGCTGGCCATGATGTATCTTCTTTCTCAGTAGTGAGGGTGAGTTCTTTCTCATATCACACATGACAGGGCACAGAGTCTCTCTCACTTAGTGGGGGTGTCTTGAAGATCTTGAAATCTTGAATGATCACATATTATAAATTTCTCAAGAGACAAATAACTATTACTTTGTGTTACATGCCTCCAAAGTGTATGTATGAAGGTGTTGTGGAGAGGGAAACCTTCACTTAGGCCTACCACATGTCTTGCATGACCAGACATGACATTTAAATGAGCCTTCAATTGTCCTTCTCTTGATGAACCTAATCTCAGGGTTAAGAAGACAACAACTGGGTCCTTTGATTTATACATTGATTCTACAGGAATTCATGGTATTCCAAATCAATTTAAGGGTAGAGACTAAATTGCTTTAAATATTTGATCTGGCTACATTGTAGTGTTCAGCAGTAAATAGAAATATAAACTTAATTAACTAAATCAATTATAATCAATAAACAACACCTAGGAATGTCCTTACAGAGTGCCATCAGCCAAATGGCTTAAAAGAATAAGGTCTTGATCTGATGCTCATAAAGAGAGGGAATGTGTGTTCTGCTTGATGAACACTGCTATGGTTTTATTCTAAATATCATAGCTCCTGAAGAGACAGCTAGCAAGGCCTTCCAGGAACCCTTGCTAATAAATTAGCAACATTTCTGAAGGTATCATTAATTTATAGACTAACTGTAAAGAATTTAGGGACTGGAAAGGGGTGATGGTTGCAGTCCTGACTCCCTCATAATTGTAGCAAGAATATTAGCTTAAGTAGCATGCTGCATTTTTCTTTGTATCAGGAACTAACTAAAAGTCTCATTTTAAAAAGTAGCAAACTCAAGCCCATAAAGCTTCAACATAACCTATTGTTTTAAAAGCATTATCATGTCATTCAGTCTATGAGAGTTTAAACTTGTTAAATAAATTTAAATGATAAAACAAACTAAAAACAATATAAAATAAAAGTTAGGGGAAAAGAGAAGGGAATTGTAAGAATTTTAATCATTAGTGTATATCATTAGTGTGAGTAACTCTTTTTTTCAATTTTTTATTTATTTTTTAAATATATACACTTATATTATTACACATAAATAAAATAAACTACATATATCAGGAAGAACCACGAAACACTTAAAGATCATCAACTCATCATATACAAGCAGGAGGGCCTAAGCCCTGCTTTTTGTTAGCTGGTCACAGGGACCTGGAACATACCTCTTGGTCCTAGATATCAAGGACCTTACAATATGCAGGCATTTTCTTGTGGGAGACACACTGTTAGATAAGGAGGCAGCATAGAGCACCAGGGAACATTAGAGGGGAGAGCATATCCTGAACCAATAGGATATGGCATTCAGAGAGGAGGTTATTCCTCTTTTTTCATTTTACTCTTTATTTATTTTTCATTTGTAGATAGATGATATAGATAGATAGATGATAGATAGATAGATAGATAGTTAGATAGATAATAAAGAGGTGGGGTGTGTGTGTGTGTTTAAAACATTACTTATATGTATGTTTTCTGAAATTTCTAGAATTATGTACCAAATTAGTGTGCTTTCTACAGGCAAAGATGATAAAATTTGGGGGATTTAGAAAGGTAAAACCCCTCTCTAGTAGCTCCTAAGATATATTTATAGATGTGAGAATTCCTATTGTACCTGAGAATGTTTCAACGTTGCATTCTGGTGACTTGTAATCTCACTGTATAAATGGAAATTAAGTTGTGATGTCTATTTCTGCTAAACAGCTCAAGCTCAAAATATCCTACAGTAGAAAATGCTATGGGGAAACCAAACTAAAGCATACATGGAATCTACCAAGAAATTTGATAATAGAGCTTCTAAAATCTTCTAAATTTAGTAACTATTAATGGTTTATTTTCAAAATACGAGACTTAAAACAAATATACATTTATTTTATTGGCCACATAAGGAGGACAAAGTTATTAAATTGCTCATTAACAAATACTTGGGCATTGTCTATCTTTTTACAGAATAATAGCTTACTGTACTAATAGTCTACATTTTAAGCACCCAATTCCTACCTTGGAACTCATTGACATTATTAATGTGTCAGATTTGTAGCAGTCGAAAGCTGAGTGTTTTGAAACTGAGATGTGTTTTAATCAGAAAAAAGTGCCAGAAAGAAAAGAACAGAGAGATACTTTAGTTGCCATGACAACTTGAAAAATGTTAACAGTGAAGTTCTACAATCATGAGTGTGTCCAACTTGAAAATGAAAAACATGAAGCTTGTAGAAGTGTACACAATGACTTGTCATTGTCTTTCTTGTGGTTACAATTGCTATTTCTTAGAAATTATATTTAATATTACATATTTTTAAATATGATGAACCTATAAACCCATACATCTACAGCATAAAAATATTTAAAAAGGGAAGATGGGAATCATACTTTTTATGCGTGCTAAACCACACCTATAGCTCTGCATTTCAATGTGTATGCATTAAAACTATTGATAGCAGGCTTGCTGACTCCCTTCAGAGTTATCCTTCTAAGAGCTTCAGTCAGATCATTTGTAAGTATAATTCCATGCCGCCTACCTTTTCTCATATATTTATGTTTCAGGATAAGTTTTGCTTCCTTTTTGGATTTATAATGGTACTAGTTAAATTCAAGTTAATTCATTGTGTGAAGAATGAGAAATACACAGAGAAACCCTGTCCCCAAAACAAAAACATATAAAAACAAAATAATGGGGAAGGAAGGAAGAAAGAAAGAAAGAAAGAAAGAAAGAAAGAAAGAAAGAAAGAAAAAAGAAAGAAAGAAAGAACAATAAAATTCAGTAATATCTCTCTTCTCTTCTATTGATATATATTAATATATATAATGGTATTCATTCTGACTTTTTATATGAACAAAGTATGCTTGAAGTATAATCTGTGTCATTTAATGACAGGAATATTAGGAAGAGGTTTTAGAAAATCTCCTTTGTGAACATCATAAATTACTCTTACCTAACTATAGATAGTTCATTACCTAATGTAACCTCGGCAGCAAGGAGGGGAGGTAACCTCATAAGATAGTGGTGTACATAAAATATATTTTATAGTAAATTGTAGGCCTATAAGTCATCAGTGCTAAAATAATAGGAAAAAGCACAATATAATTAACATATTTACTATAGCATTTCACTCATTATCAGCATGTATTCTATATTGTATAGTTCTATTCTGCCTTTATATGAGAGGCAGTAAATAGATATGCATATACTAGCATTACCAGACGTGTGGTGTGATTCAGCATCATAATTCCACATGGATTATTCAGTTGCACTATAGTTTTGTAGACCAATTATAGATGCAGTCCATTCTTTATGATGCTCTCATTATGAGTTTAGCTACTAATTTTTTATTTTAGATAAACACATTTAAATTTCCTTTTAAATATATTTATTTTGGTGTTTCAAGAAGAATAAAACAATTTCAACATAATTTTTCTTAGTAGCTTTATATTAAACTATTTAGGAATGTAACTTAGATAGTTTCTTAAACATTCTAATGTATTAACATGACATTAGTATCTTGACATGATAGGAACCACTGTAAAAACAGTTTGATCTGATGCATACAAAATTAGATTTGCATGGAATTGGAAGCTGAGTTATAACAAAGAAAAATGCTTATTGAAGTTCTGAATTATAATAAGATAATGTTTGTACAGTTTAGAACTATTGCATAACCTATGAATATATCCAATATAGTCATCATAATTTTTTTATGTTTTTTAAACAACTCAGAGAAAAATATATTTTTGGAAAGTATGACTACTTTATGAAAAACTGAATTCATATAGATTAATAATAACACTAATAAAGCATTGAAGGATGTGAATACTTGGGAAATTAATAGTATTTGCTAAATTTAATATATATTTTTAAATATATATGTATTTGTTTTACTTTATGTCCTTTTTCCTAAGAAATTTAAGTACTATAGTTTTGTCTTAGGCTGTTTCAGTTGTTGTGATAAATACCTTACATACAATAATTAACAGCAGGCATTTAATTTAATGCTAAAACTTAGATATTGAAAAGCATAAGGTCAAATCTTATTCACTGTGTGTTGAGAGTCATGCTCTGACCATGAGGAACCTGAAATCTCTGTCCTCACATGGTGGAAGGGATAATAAAGAAAAGGGATACACGTGTGCTCATGTGACTAAATAAAACAAAGAAGGCCAAGGAAAGCCTAGCTAGTTCCCCTGAGCCCTTTTTCAGTGTTGTCAGTTCTATTCCAGAGTGATCAATCCTTGTCAGTTAGTCATTCATTTAGCTCCGGTCTCTTAATGCCAACACGCTGTCAATTCATTTTTAACATATGAATTTGGAAAAAAACACAGAAATGATAGAAATCTTTAGGTCTACACTGAATATATGAAAGTCTGGGATCCATGGTTGACAGTTTGCCTGGTTGCACTGTGATGGCAGAGTCGGTGTCACTTTGTGATTTTCTTTATTCGTATTTTGCTACTGAATCTGTCTCCTTTGAGGAAAAGTCGGGCATCTATACTCTGAAGTGCGACAACATATTATTTTTATACCATTTAAGAAATCCTTTGGAAGAATGCATTTCTGAGTTACCCTTTGAAAAATGATAATTTAATTCCTAATGGGTTTTTGTTTGTTTGTTTTTTTTTGTTTTTAACTTAGCCACAACACTTCAGTTTATTGTGTCTCCATATCACCTGACAAATGAAATCCCTCAGTTTTAGCATCTTGAGCTGACTGAAGTGAGCTACATAAATATTTTCAATTAAAACTCCCCAAATTGTAGAGCTAAGGAAAGGCACTCATGTGTTATTAGAATCCCTGATAATTTTCAATGAGGAAAGTAAACTGCTTTATATTACCATGCATATAATAACTTCTTATGTTTCCAGAGTATATAGCATATAAACAAAATGCCATGGACTTAGTTACTTTGAAAAATAAAGGGTAAAAAGGAAGACATTAAGAATCTACAGATTAGAATAGCTTTATTTGTACAATTTTAGAAAGTGGTGTTATCTCACAATCTCTAATTATGTTCAATAGTTTTAGCATTTCTATGTCTTTGATTCAGATGATTTTATGAAATGTGATGCACACAATTTGGAGTTAAACTAAGAAGAAATTATGAATTTCTGTCTTTTAAAAGGTACTGAAACTTTAAGGTGTGCTAGATATGCTTTAAGGATCAAATCTAAATAAGAAACAGTTTTAAATTATACTCTTACATTATCTCAAGGCACAGGATTAGCTTCACTGCAGTGAAATGCAAAAGCTCACATCTTTTGGAGTCACAAGTATTGTTTTAATGCATCAACATCAGAACCAACATAGATAGTATATGATAAAATTATTTGCAGTCTTACAAAAGAAAAACAAATTCTCGGACTCCTGTCATTGTATGGGTGTTTTGAAAATGGAGATGAAAACTCAAATAGTACAAAAATATCTCTTAAAATTTAATATAGACATAGGAACTCAATCACTAAAAATGGGACAAATGATGTAACAGAACAGCCAAGTTGAGGAAGAAATCCAAAAGAATCACTCTAGAAATCTATATAGGACCCTATTATTTCCTTGGCTGAAAAGCAGTCTGTTAGCAGGCACAGGGAAAAGTTAGCCAAGGCAGAACGGAGAAAGCTCAGAACAGGAAACAATTACCAACAAACTGTAAGAATAACAATTCCCAGACCTCACATAGAGCTGAAAATCATTCTGGTTTTCACTAGCTAGAGTAGAGAGATGCTCACAAATAATGAGGACATCACTAAAACAAGACGGGATACAGCTCAGCAGCACAGCACAATTTGCCCTAAGATTAAAGGCACCTGTATTCCTGCATGAGTGCACACACACACACATACACACACACACACATACACACACACACACACACACACATTCACATGCATGCACGCATGTGCATACACACATGCATGCTCTCTCTCTCTCTCTCTCTCTCTCTCTCTCTCTCTCTCTCTCTCTCTCTTTTTCTCTCTCGCTCTCTGAAAAAATGTCATTAAAGGATAAAACACTAGTTAAATGTCTGTAACAGATTATAACATAACAATAACACTTAAAATCTAATGATAAAATGTACACATTTGAAGAAGAGGTGAGCACAGGGCAGAGAAAACTCAATCAGCAAACTAAAAAAAAATTGAGAGTGATGATGAAAACAGAAATGAAGCAGTTATAGCTTTGTGACCTGCCTGAAAATCTAAAATACTAAGAATTGTGACAATGACTTAGAGACCTAAACTAAACTTCTTTAAATGAACATCACAATGTTTTTCTGCAAAATGAATTTATAATTATAAGATGTAATCACAATAGGTAAGGCCATAATGAAAACAATCAGTAATCTTAAGTACCATAACGAGAAGTTATCCCAAACAAATCGTGGAAAACCTCTGAAATATAAATAAGCAGTCAACACAACAAAAATACAGCCTACAGAATAGAAAAAGATCTTCATCAACCCTACAGCCCTCAAACAGTTACTACCCAAAGTATAGAAACAACTCAAGAAACTAAACACTATCAAACAACCTAGATATCCCTCAAGCAAAGAATGGATAAAGAAACTGTGGTCCATTTTCATAATGGAATAATACTCACCTATTAAAAACAAGGAAATCTTGAAATTTGTAGGAAAATGGATGGGACTAGAAACAATCATCCTGAGTGAGGTAACCCAGACCCAGAAAGACACGCATGGTATATACTCATTTATATTTGGATATTAGCCCAACATAGGTGTCTTCTGAGAGACTCCACCCAGCCAGGGGTCAGGACAAATGCTGCTAATCTGGCCTCTGGGCGGAGCACTGAAAGCTATAGAGTAGAGTGGGAGATGGAAGGACCTTCCACAGGGAGACCATCAATGCCAATGGATCTAGACACAGGGGGGGTTTCACAAACTGATGCAACAACCACGGACAATGTTTGCAGAGAACCTAGGTCCCCTTCTTCAGATGTTGCCTATGGACAGCTCTTTCTCCAAGTATGGGGGGTAGGGGTGGGAGACTGCCACTGACCCTCTGACCTGCACTCTGGTGCCCATGATTTGATCACTGCCACTTGGCAGGATGGTTTTGCAGGAACACAGACGAAGGGGATGCAGGCTATCCTGATGAGACCTGATAGCTCCCTCCCCCCAGTCAGCGGTCTAGGGAGGGGAATAAGACAGATGTGGGAGAGAGCTTGGGAACAGGAGTATAAGAGAAAGGTGATAACAATCGGGCTGTAATGTGTGAATAAATTATCGTAAATAAAACATATAAAAAGCAGATTTGAATAAGCAGAGCTCTAGTGTAATAATTGTCCAAGAAAAAAGAACAAGGATTTAACGTATAGTTTATTAGAGTCCATAGTAGGCACAAAGGATGATGGCAGAAGTCATGCATATGTTCATATTTGGAAAACAGTGGCAATATTTAAAAATTGAAATTATGAAACATTTGTGACTTAATTAATCTTAAGCAGAATTTGTTCTAAGTACATATGCAATACACGTACTACGTAGACACAACATCATCAGGACCCATAACAAAGCTCTTCTATAAGACACGCACAAGGTAAACATCTTAGGCTTATTATGTCATGCTGTTTTGCCTCCTCTCGCTTTTAAATATACATACATAAATATTATTAGATCGTGGTCTATGCAAAAGCTTGATGAAAGACAGATCTATACAGGCAACATTTGTCAATACTTAATGCCAATTGTTGGATAGAGTGTGTCATTGCCAAAATTGCTCCTCTTTGCAAACCATGCATCTTCTTATACTACAAAGGGACTCACAGGCTGACATAGCCAAGGTTGCAAGAATGTCTCTGACTTTTGAAATTTCACCCACAATTTATTAATAACTTACAGATTGTATGCTTAAAGTATATAGTTTTATTTCCACTAAAACACGTCAGGCTCCATCTCATGTCTATCATGAAAAATATTAAGAGAATTTCAGAGGTTATAATGATATGAAGTACGTGGATAATTCTTGCATTAAAATTAAATTTTGTTTCCTTTTACTGTCTTTAACTTTCATACACTACACTGTGCTAAATGCCTGGATTTGTTTTGTTTTGTTTTGTCTCTTTGTTTGTTTGGTTTTGTTTTCGGTATCACGTTTTCTTTCATTGACCAACCAATGAAACTGTCAAAGCAGAATATGGCTCTTTCAGTTTCCAAGATTAATTTAAAAATCAGAATCAGAAGTGTAGATACACACACACACAGACACACACACACACACACACACACACAATCATGCTTACCAAGCATCAATGATATTTTGATGCATATCTTCAGAATTGTGTGTGCACATATTCTAAGTGTTCTTCGCAATGATGATCATAAAACTATCTTCTAGCTTTAATATTTCTCTCTCTCAATTTTAAGCAAAGAAAACAATTATTCTAATGGGACTGATTTCTTTTCTGTAGGACAGACATATCCTCTAGCAAGCAAGATGTAGTCCAATGGAACATCTCTCATAAGGCATTCTAATAGTTAAAAATATATCAGGTCAAAAAGCTTAAAGTTCATAAGAGATCCTGTGTAATAGTTATTTATGGATTTCATCTTTAAGTATTCTAAATTATTTTCAACAGGAAATAAATATTTCGACAAAAATCAAAAGAGAACTAGAATTTGGAAACTATATTATTTTGTTTCAACTGTAAAGCATGGTTGAGTTACCTGCCAAGTCGAAGGATAATATATAATAATTTTCTCTCTAATAATTGTCACTGCTTGTTCATCTGTTCCTTGTAGCCCATCCATGAAACTATCCATGTACCTGCTCATCAAACATTTTTTCACACCTGTGCTCTTATTTTTTGCTGTTTTCCATCTTCCTCCTATTCCCTTTGTTTAAAAAAAAAACTGCACCTAAACCCAGAGCCAGAATGCATTAATGCAACCATGGCTTTTCACTTCTTTGCAGTTTTTAGATTCTGTAAACTCTGGAATAATTCACTGGCACTTAAATATATTCACAGAACTATTTTTTTATTAATTTTTACAGTGTTAGTCAGAAATCATTTTATTTGTGATATTATTATTTCTCTTTTTAAACAAAAGTATACCCTTCTTCAGTGAAACCAAACTTCAAATATGTAAGTCTCCGGTTCATAGTCTACTTTGTGACACATATACAATTGTTTCCTTTGAATGTTGCACAACTATATTGACAGAGTATATGGACAGCTCTATTTATGTGAAAAATACTGTAAAAAACACCCCTTATATTTCAGAATAAAAATTATCAAAATCGGAATCAGTAAATAAAATAAACATATAATTTTGTTTTTCCTAGTTCCTTTTTAGCAGAGAGATATCAATTCTCATTGTTCATAATTGAGTGGAAAATGTTCAGTGAGGTCTAACGGCACTTTGACTGGGAATATATATTTAGACTAATGATCCCTAATCATCACCAATTTCATCAACCATAGATGTTTATATATTTCCAAACCTTTCTAAATGATGATATTTTCATTGTCTATTTCAAACCATTTCAACAAAAACAATCCCAGTCTTAATTTCTACAACTGCAAAGTCAATATTTCTTTGCCTCTCCTAGTGACGTCTTTCCTAGTGTCTTCCCTACTTTCCTAGTGTTTAAGTCTATGCTGAGCACATCCATATAATCTTGAATAATCTGACCACCTTAAACCATTTCAGAAACAGCTTTAAATCTATTCACAGTCCTAACACACATTTGTTCTACAATGGATCATTTTTAACAATTATAGAAGAATTTATGATCAGCAGAATTTATTCTAACTATTAAAAAATATTCCCATACATTTATATAACACATTCTTATCTACCTATTCCATATCTCATTTCCATTCCTGTCTGACTTTTCCTCCCCTTTCAAGTTTCTTGCCCATCCTTATCCCCTTTTCTTTTGTTTGAGGGCACACTGAATTTACCCAGGGCCATGTATGTGTCTGCCGGTTTGGAAGTACCCAGACAGGCTCAGCAGGATATATCCAGCTGAAGACAAGGATCCTGTTTCTCCTTGAATGCATCAGTTGTCTGTAGTTCAGCAGGGAGAGATTGGGCCATGAGAGCCTTCTCTATGCCTGACCTTTGACATACCAGGTCTTAGGCAGGTCCAGAAAGGCCATCACAGCTCTTGTTTAGTTCCTTGCAGTAAAATTTAACATTTCTTTTAGCAAAATCATCAGTACATTATTTTAAGTATAAGAGATAAAGTCTACTGTCTATATTATCTGATTCAACAGAATATTATAATATTAAAATATAGATAATAGATATTATGTATTATATATTATACGGACATTTCTACACTTATATAACACTCTCATTTTTTAAAGTAAGAGCACCAAGGAAACATATAAACTCATGTAATCATACGAAAACCATAAGCCAACAGTGGGATGACTGAATTAAAAAGTACTAAACATTTTTAAATTGATTAATTAAAAAATAAATCTTAGAAAATATAATCATATCAGTAGTGCACTTTCTTGTAAAACAAAGTGAAATAAATAACCAGCTAAGAACATGGTGTAGAAAATGATAGTCAAGGCCTGCTTTGTGAATTATCATCTTTGATACCATATGGAATATAGATGTTCCCTCTATTTCATCGTATACCTGAAAATTGAATGCACATTTTGCCTTATATTACATCCTAAGTTACACAGTAATTTTAAACAAAGATAAAGCACTTTCTTTTTCATTGGATTAGTTACTTTCTGTTCCCATTAATTTGATGACATTTATAACAAAATAGCACATATTTAGTTGATAGCAAATTCAAGAGATGATTTTACTTGTCACAACAAATCTGTTCTTCTCTTGGAGCTGTAGGGGGAAGTTTTCTCTTTGATTTATGACACAATATAAAATTGCACGACTGCTTTCTTATAATAAGTAGACATCCAAAGTGACATTATAGAGTACAGCTATAGAAGGGAACAGCATCAGCATGCTCTCTGAAAACTAATTCGTATATTTTTAACATTTACCAATTATGATGAGCTTCAAATTCCTTAAATAAAAACATGTCTTATATTTATGCTCCATTATATTTCTAAAAAAAATATATATTTAAAAATGAAAAATATTTTCTTGGGACAGAAGCTGTAGTGTATCATGCAGTGTAGCCTTTTGTCCATATACTTCAAATGTTCATTGCTATGAGTCAGGGGTCTGGTTTGAGGCCTACACTGTCATTACCAGATTCTCACTGGAATTGCTGTTGGAAATCTCATTGTTTCTGTGTGTCAAGGAGATTCTTAATATATGAATCTGCAGGTCCGGCCCCTTCATGTGTTCCAACAGGTCATACATGAGGTAGATTTTGGGGTTGAAAAGGTATATTCCTTCTCAAGTCTTTGATGGGGTTGAAGACCAGATAGTGTAGTTTTACAATTAAGCTTGGTTGTTTATGGGTCAAGATATTCTCAGGTCTAGATAGATGCTTTAGGTTGATAGAGATGAGATATGATAATGTTTTACATTCAGAATTTTAGATGGACCTAGATAGGAAAGATGTTTTCTTCAGAATTGTCAAATGTATATAGCCAAAACACTATCAATATAACATTTATAGAATTCCTATTTTTTTCATGGTTCTTCTTCTTGTGTATAGCTCATTTTATTTATGTGTAATAATATAAACATATATGTAAAAAAGAAATATAAGTAAAAACACAAAGCATTTTAAAAATGAAAAATAGGGAAATGCGATCTTTCATTATGGTAATCTTCAGTATACATGAAGTCACATTAACCTGGACACCCAGGATCTAATGTCTATCCTCTGTGAATGCCTGTTTGGGAATTCAAAGGAAACTTCATTTTCAGGCAGAGTTCATTCTGCTTATAAAGTAACATATAGACATTTTATTATGTGCTCTAATGTCTTTCTCAATTATTTGTTAATTCCTTTATCAATTTCATGATAGGCTAATTGTCCATCAACTTATCATTAATTATTTTTATAACACAAGGGGAGAAATTGCCAGATACTCAATTATAACACAGGATTTGAAGAGCACAAATGTATTTTCTTGCATTTCTGGGTCATACTAGATGTACTTAAAACTCTCTCTGAACTCTGACAAGTGAAGACAGTCAGAGCACACACACCACTGTGTTTTCAATTAGTATCTTAATTATGTTTTGTGCAATCAGTGATACCTTTTTATTTCCTAGAAACAAATGAAGTAAACCTCATCAGACTTATCTACTCCTATAGATAGTCATTTGTGTGATAAACCCTTTTGATCTATGACTATATTACCCAAACCCAATTGCCTCATGCTGTTCATGAAAGTCAGTAATAAGACACAGGCTGTGATGCTATTAACACAATTCAATAACAGAATATTAGAATGTCTATTAAATGTCACAAATGCATTCCTGAATTTTGCATATTGCTAGTAGAAGGTAGTAACATAGAAGACATTGCTTCAGTTTTACAGTTTTGTCAGTAAATACCACTAATACAGTTATAGTTCTTAGAAAATTTAAATCACCTTTTACCTTTGAATCACAGAATATAATTCATTATAGTAAATTGTATTCTTTTAATTCTATAAATAACTTGATAACTCATTTAAACTATAACTTGTTTAAGAATTTCACAGAAATAACATATTGTTAATCTAAGATCTATATATTAAATCACAAAAATATCAAATTATTTAAAATATTTCAGGAGTAAGCATAATAATTTTCATTTGCAAAATATTTTGATGATTAAAATTAAAATAAATCCAGTTGCATGTTGCAGATATCCCTCAGTGGTGCAACCTCAGCCTCATATCCATGCTATTGTTGATACTTAGGTCAATTTAAAAAAATGTGCTTGACTGCTCAGCACTAAGTCAAAAATAATTTATATCCCACTCCAACACTTGGGAAATTGATGCAGATGAAGGGCTGCAAAGACTGTCAGAGACACAGGAGGTGGAGAACGTCAAGTTGTTGTTGTTTTTTTTTTTTTTCATGTACAACAAAGCAAATTCAAACACAGAATTTACACTGATTGTGGCTGCATGCATAAAACTTGTGCACCCTCCAATCTGACAACCCACAAAGTGAGGGAGGAAAGTGGCTATGTAACACCACCTCTAGCTGAGATTAAGATTTGATAACCATGTGGAGAGGTACAGTAATTTTTGTTTTGCTTTTTTGTTTATCTTATGATGTGGCACACCAGAGCAGATGTCAATCCCAAGGCCCACTGGGCAACCCAAACAACTATGAAAGAGAATAAGAAATTGGGTTGGAGGGAATAGCGAGCTATAGAGGCAGTAAGTGGAGGAGTTGAGGAAGACAAATATGTCCAAAATACATTGCATATAATTTTTAAAGCATTATTCATATTACTTCTTCTCAATTTTGCATTAGACATTGATGAAAATGTTTTCTCTCCAAGGTAGTTATGCTCTTACTGGGCACAAGACTCTCCTTTGCCATCCCGTGGTTATCTGTCTAAGCTGAGACTAAAGGAAGTGTATTTTATTATATATTGTCACATGAAAGCCTTTGTGTTCAGTGATAGGGTAAGATGATCATTTCAAATGTTCCCAGGCATAATTCATTTAACCCCAGTTACTATCTAAATGGCATCACAAGGCAAGAATTACCATTCTTGATTTTCCAGCGTCTATAATCTTCATACTAAATTTATTCTTTGTTCATTGCCTTATTCCACTTTCAAAATGTACATTGAAAATGGCAATGGGGAATTCCAAACTGCTTTGGATATTTCCATTGATCAATATTTTCAACGTGAAATGAAACATTTAGAATAAACATAAACCAGGCAGACTCCCAAGCAACAAAAGTCTCAATATCAGTACACATTGGACCCTAATATACTAGGTAGAAGAGAGTTCAACAACAGTGCCCAACACTAAATGATATTAACAGCTTTGGCCACTTAACTACAAGACAGTTTTGTTTTGTTTTGTTTTTCTGATTTTGTAAAAACAAGCCAAGTTGCAGAGAACAAATTATTTTTTTAAAAATCAAATATATTTTTTAATCCTAATGAGAAAATAAACTCTAAAATTATTGTTTAGGCACAAGAACAAAAACATCATTGTATTCTAATGATATGGACAATCCCTTCTGTGATACCCAGGATATATTATCAGTCTAAAAAAAATCTATGTATCAAATTATATGTCAAATTCATTATCAAAATTAGCATTACTCTACCATTTGAGTTGAAGGACAACAAATCATGAAATTTCTCTTTTTTTATTAATTTATTCAGATCACATCTCAATTGTTATCCCATCACTTGTATCCTCCCATTCTTCTTTCCCTTCCGTTTTCACCCTATTCCCATTCCCCAGGTCTATGACTGAGGGGAACCTCTTCCCCCACTATATTGTCATAGGCTATCAAGTCTCATCTTGGTAGCCTGCTTAGTCTTTCTCTGAGTGCCATTAGGCCTCCCCACCAAGGGGAGGTGGTCAAATGGGGCACCAGAGTTCATGTCAGAGTCAGTGCCCACTCCCCACCTGTCACGATTTTCTTCTTGTAGGTTTCTAGGACCCTCTTGATCCTTCTTTTTCCCCATTCTCCTATATTTCTCTTACCTAGAGTCCTAATAGGATATCCTCACATCTATCCCAATCTACTGGAAAGTGAAGACTTTCATAGGACATGCCTTTTGTGCTAGTGTCCAATTATAAGTAAGAATATACCATGTGAGTCTTTCTGCTTCTGGGTTAACTCAATCAGTATGATCATTTCCAGTTCCATCCATTTGTCTACAAATTTCGAGATTTCCTTGTGTTTAATGGCTGAGTAATATTCCATGGTGTAAATGTACCACAGTTTCTTTATTCATTCTTCAACTGAGGAACATTTAGGCTGTTTCCAGGTTCTGGAATTTTGTTGTATTTTTGTTAAGAAAAAAAAGATTATATTCCATTATTTATTTTTGATAATATAAGATTAAAACTACATCTCACAACCAAATAGAATATATGTTTATTGCTTCCTATATGGTCAGCCAACAGTGTCATAAATATTTTAATTAAGATATGTTACTACATATGTGGTGGACCTAAGACATTATAAAAAAGAAAAAATAGAACAAGATGAGATATTTGTCTACTATATTTTAAAAGGCATTTGTGACTGTAATTAAGTTAATTATCAATCAGAAAGAAATCTTGAGATTCAAACATTCATATGAGAAAAAGTAATATCTTCAGAGAGTTGATTGGTAAAATATTGATTGATAGTTTGGTCACTTGAAGCAGGAGAGAAGCATTGAAAAGTAACAACTGTAAATGGAGAGAGGCCTTATGATAATGAGGAAGGAGGCAGTCACGATCTACAGCACTCTACATTGTCACATTATGTTACACTAATCAATAATGTTTAGTAGCATGCTTTGTAAAGCATCTTTTTTGCGTGTGTATTTATAGTTATTCAGTATATAATTTAGGTAAGTGATGTAGAAATAAAAAGATTATAATAAATTATAAAAGTGGTGACAAAAAAGAAAACCTTTCGTAGAAGTTTTCTGCATGTGGAGTAGGTGGATTGTGGAAACGCCAAGTCTCACATTACGCTTACTTACCTGTATTATCCGCTAAAACAGAGGGTGTAATAGGTATCATAGTTCACAATGCTATATTCTCACACATGAACCATGAACTGTGCTTTAGAAGACAAAGAAAAGACAATATTTAACCCGATAAATTCCACAATGTATCAAGTATTCCTCGCGTGTTTACATTTTTAAGTAGGTCTTCTAAACTAATATTCTATAGACAAAATATGTCCTATTTACTTCTGATATTTAAGGTACATTGAAGACAATGTCATTTTCTTAATTAGCAGTGTTTAGTGAGTTTTAGTGCAGAAGTGATTCATATCTGTTTCATCATGTATAGACTTCTGACATTTCAAACCCCTCTTAGCTTTCAAGTGTAATTTACCCACTTGTAATTTAAGAGTTGTGTTATGCATATACTCTTATCCAAATATTATGGTAAAATGCAATTATAGTTGCTTTCAAAGTCAATATGCCCGCAAAATAGAATATTGTGTGTAAGGAGCCTCACCTGAATTGTCCTAATTGGTTGAATTGGTGTGGGAAGATTACTTTGACTATGGACAGCATCTTCTGGTAACATTGTAGGTACAAAAAGAGAATAAAAATCAACTGAAAATCATATGGAAACCTATTACTGTAGAGGCTTTTTTAGACACACACAAAAAAGAGTCACATTGAATTATTCTGTAATTGGACATTTTCCCAACAGAACTAAACAATAAGACCCTACTGCAGAAGACATTTCATACTTGAATCATGGAATATGGTAAAAAAAAAAATCTGGAACTTACATGAAAGCTTCAAGACCACTGGCTGCCTTTCATAGCATTGGAAGGTGCTATGCATACTACCAGAGGAAAGAAGATCATTTTCAATTTTTCTAGACGTAAATTCTGTGAGGTAAAAGAACAACCAATTTGGCAAAATATGCCCATTGGTGCCTTAGTGGCATGGATGTCATGGGAGTAGGAAACACTTTGGTTAGATCTATGGTCCAGTACACAACATGACACACATAACTGCACCATTATCAGAGAATCTGTGGCTACAAAGATAATAGACTCAATGAAAAGAAACTGCTACTGTTATTTTATTAAATGAATATAATACTAAGTCAAACTCCAATGTCATACCATTATACTCATAGAATAAAGTATCTTCCAGTCCTCATCAGAGGATTCTGCTTGCAGTGGATGCTGAGCTGCATGGAGGTGCTAGCTAGCTAGGCTTCAAATAATAACACACTGTAGAATGTCCATCCCTAATGGAACATGTCTATCACACTGATTCCCCCAAAAGCTCAGGCATCGTTGTGGAGGAGGGGCCTTAAATAGTGTAAGAGCCAGAGGCAGTGGATTACTACAAGGAGACAGTATCTCCTGGATGCATCAGAGAAGTTTCTCATAGGAACTCAGTGTGGAGTGACACCATTCCATGCCTGTGCAAGTCTATATCAGACGGAATCTCATGATTTTCAATCACTTTCCCCTAATGAGACTACCTTGCCAGGCCACAGCTGAAGAGGACAAACTCAGTCCTGGTGCAGCTTGATGAGCTAAGGTGGGTGGGTAGGAGGACTCCCTTTTTCCAAGGAATAGGGGTGAGAGGATGGGGGAGGGAGAGTGAGAGTGGGAGGAATGGAGAGAGTGGGCTATGACCGGGACGTAGTGAATAAATTAATAAATTACTCAGAAAAAAAAGAAAGTATATTTGGGCACAATCAATCTTAAGACATGTTGCGCAACCCACATGAACTCTCTTTCTGAGTTCAGCTCTTGTTACCCTGACATTAGAGCTTATGTGTGTTTAGGCTTCTTTTCCTTGGGACTCAGACATATATGGTTCCAGTTCAGCCTAAAATATTACGAAGACTCTCACCATCTTCCTTTTCTAATGAATGTACAGCTTTAACTGTCATTTCTAAAACAAACCAGAACTGTAGATAGTTCTTCCGGGAATCTATTAGTACGTCTTATCTTATGTTAAAGGAAGTATCAGTTCCCTTTCAAAATATAGCCCTTGATATGTCAAGTCAACCATATTCCAGAAGAAGACCATGTATATTCAAATCGATTTATGCAACACAAATTGGCATTGAATGGGGAAAAAATAGGAAAAGGAAATAGAGTTGAGTGCAAAAGGCAAGGAAGGGAAATAGATCTGGAAATTTAGATGGGAGGGTGAGGACAATCAAAACAACTGTACAACATTCCAAAAGAACTAGTAAGAGCAAGAAAGAGATGCAGTTATTTGTATTTTAGTTATTTTATTTTCCCTCCTAATATTCACCGTTCTCTCTTACCACCCAGTTTACTTACTCTTTTATTTTTTTTTAATTTTAAAATTAATTTATTCATATTACATCTCAATTGTTAGCCCATCCCTTGTATCCTCCCTTTCTTTCCTCCCTCCCGTTTCCCCCTCTACTCCCCTCCCCTATGTCTGTGACTGAGGGCGACCTCCTCCCCCTGTATATGCTCATAGGGTATCGAGTCTCTTCTTGGTGACCTATTATCTTTCCTCTGAGTGCCACCAGGCGTCCCCATCCAAGGGACATGGTCCAATATGGGGCACCAGAGTTTGTGTGAAAGTCAGATCTCCTTCTCCACTTAACGGTGGAGAATGTCCTGTCCATTGGCTCCTTCCTTGACTGATATCAAAACCATCACCTCCATGCCTTCACTCTATCCAAGAGTAGCTCTACATGGCATAAATAGCTTGCTTTCCTTAAAAAAAAAAAAAAAAAAAAAAAAAAAAAAAAAAAAAAAAAAAAAAAACCTGAACTTATAATCTCTTATCTGTGGATTCCTGTTAAAATGAATAAACAAATATTTTAAAACATGGCCAAAGAACCAGGGGCTTAAAATCAACCACACTTAAGTAAAACTAATGTCCTACCGTGTAACTCCAAATTTTGTAGCACTTTGTCTGGCTTCTGGGACTCCCTCAGCATATTATGGGCCACAAATGGCTTAAGGAGTTCTCCTTCTTCAGCTCTGCCACCTTTAACACACATATAATTTGTCTCCTAGGCTCTGGCCAGTTCTATTCAATGCCTGCTAGTTTCTTTTGGGAATACCCTATAGTCTGGGCATCTCCATATCACTAGAATCTCTACTAAAACTGAGTCTACACCTTAAATTTTAGGCCCTGGGCTCTATGCAGGGACTGCAACCCAACCACATAGCGGCAAACCCTAACTGCTTTTCTGAACCTTTCATGTCTTCAAAATTAGTCTTATGTGGAAAATGCTTACACATAACCAAGTTTTGCTGTTAGTTTCAAATGTAGAATTTGTCTCTTCTAGACTACAGCCTTTGTGTGCTGACTGAAGAAAAACTACCCATAAGATCTCACCTCAACGAAGCTGTTCCTCTACTAATTAAATGATTGGTTGGTTCTCTCAGTCCAGCGTCTACTATTTCCCTGAAGAAAAAGTTTCAGTTCCATAGATTTTTAATTCAACATATTACTGGAATAGTCAAACAGAATCTTGGCTTTCCTCTGAAACTTCCTGTCTGCTCTCTTGTATCTGAATTCCAAGCTCTAACAGAAAACCGTTATGCTTTTAGCACTCAACCTAGGGAACATAGCCCTAGGTTCCTTCTTTCTCTTATAAAACAATATGGTCTTTGAGTGACAGCGACACACACTGTCTTGAACAAATTTATGTCCTAGTTTGCTTTTTGTTGTGGTGATAGATCACAAAACCAACTTGTTGAAGGAAGAAGTTACGTCATCTTACACTTTATGACATTATTATTGTCCTTGAAACCCAGGCCAGGAGCTCACAGGAAGAACCTGAAGAGCAAGCCAGTGAGTGGTTGTCCTTCCTGCTCTCTGGTTAATTTCTGTGTCCAGGTTACTTTTTTTTTTTTTTTTTTTTTTTTAGCTCCGTCTCTAGGTGATGCATGGAATATTAACTGTAACTGTAAGATGAAGTCATTTTCTTCTACATCAAATTGTTATTATTAAGTTTTTTTTGTGAGAGTATCAGTAAGAAAACTAAGACAAATGAGATGGTTTTCTTTAATTTTCTACCATTTATCATGTTTCCAGTCACATTTTATTTATTTGTGTTTCTGTGGTCCTGGGGTTTTTACACACAGGCTGGCCAATGCAGTCTACATCTTACAGCCATAAGTCCTGTGTCTGTCTAGTTCATCACATTGTGAGAATTACGCTAGTACTGATGTTTAGTTCAGAAAAAAAATGACAAAATATATATCATAAAGTAAAGATAAGCCAATCATTAAGGACTTTTTACCTTTCCCCAAAAGCAATATTCAAGACACAGCTGTGTGAAGACAAATCTTCACATTCTTAATTTATACAGTTTCATTTTCTTAAGAGCATATAAAATTCATTTTTTATAATCCATTTTCCAGGTGATCCTGTAGCACAATTTTCCTGGTGACTCTAGAGGTTTTTGAGAACTTCAAGGAGCTATGGACAAAAGATGTCATGTTTTTTTGTTGTTTTTTGGTTTTTTTTTTTGTATTTTAATGGAGTGCATGCATTTTCATAAAAGATAAAGTAGGAAGGTATTTGTAATGTGACATTTTTAAGACTGCACTAACTTTTTCATCTTCTCCGTCACTAATCTGTTGGGAAATAGTGGAAAATTTTAGACATATGAATCGTCTCCACACATTTAATGGTGAAATGGTATTGTCTGTGAATCTAGGTGCCCTAATGAAGGGTTATTTTCTGTAAGTGCTGAAAGGTTGACAGTAGTAGCTTTGTAGACTTGGACAAAAACAAGCTGATACCAATCATATACAATTGTCTTTTAAATGGTGAGATGGTTTAAATAAAAAAAAGAATAGCTGTGAAGTGCTGACTTTAAGGTAACAGTTATATTCCTTGAAAGCTTATTTCAAACTGGTAATAGAAGCACATTAAGAATGTTACAGAAGAGAATGAAAGAAAACAAAAATATCCTCCTTGTATTTGTCGGCTTACATTTTTCTTCCTGACATTGCCTGCTTAGCTGTGTTTTAATTCTTTTACAAACGTAAGTTAAATTGAAGTTAAAATATGTGACCATGTCAAGATACTCTGAATCTTCTCTCTTATTATCTTGATGGCTTACATCTTTCATCTTCATACACTGATTTAGTAATTTGTAGAAAACCTACTATTTCTGTTTTCTTGATCTGGTGTATCATACTGGCTACTCAATTTAAATGTATATATGTTCTTCAGCCCCTCGATATCCAGTATGTTCTTGCACATTTTTAATATTTATAAATCCCATGCAATTGCTTATGGGTAATGATTTGCAGTACTTCCCCACATATCAATGTTTCTGCTACTGATATCATCTTAAACATTAAATCCATCTTGGTATGTTTATCAGCCTGATATGCACAAGATGCTCCTATTCAATATCTCTACCATAAATTTAGGCTTCATCTTAGTCTTGACAATGAATTGGTTGACCATTATCATTTATTATGATGAAAGTTATAATTATAATTTATACTGAAT
The DNA here is from genome assembly GCA_907169655.1 of Acomys percivali. Taxonomy (NCBI): domain Eukaryota; kingdom Metazoa; phylum Chordata; class Mammalia; order Rodentia; family Muridae; genus Acomys; species Acomys percivali. Next base: position 10,964,756 of record OU015743.1, on the reverse strand, counting down.
CCAGAATAAACAGGAGAGGAGCCAACACAGAAAAACCCTACTCAGGTAATGTTCCAACTTGTGAAAAGAGAAAGCCTAAGAAATCAGGAGCTCAAAGCAGTCTATTCCAAGCTGGCAACCAACTTGAGAGGCATGAGAGACAGGAGTTAAGATATCATAGATTGTTCTTTTATCATTTCAAAAAGTTACTCAAGAAGAATAAAGACCAGGTACTTTGTGGTAAGAGGATCCTGTGTAAAGGCGCTGAGACAGTAGGAGAGACTGAGAAGCCATTATATGCCATTGCTTTGTATATGCTACCCCATTATGATAACTATTCTCACCTTGATTTGAGGGGTTGTGATAGTGTTGCCACTTGGCATTATGACCCAATTAAACCCATCACATTTAGTTCATACAATTGACCAGAAGAAGGGTCCCCAAAATATGTGGTTTGCTCAAGCATTCCATTTTCCCTGAGCCTTAAAAGCCCCTTCATCAGTACTAAGCCAAAGGATACAAAATATCTCCAACTCTTCCTCAATTGCTGTCTTTTAACACATTCTACAGACAACCAATTAAACAAAATCAAAGTACCAATTAAGCGAAATCTCACTGTGCTGGATTCTCCATTCAGCCTTATCCAGTTTTATGTTCTTTCCATCATTACCCCATTCCTTTAATTCTCTTTCCCACAAATATTTCCCGGACTTCTGATTGAATGAGTAAGCAATCTCATTATGTGCTTCAATGGCATGGTATGAACCACATTTCCTATCCCATTGCTAGGGACTGCTTAGCTTTGAGTCGGTCAATAGATTTAGAAGCAAGGACTGATGATGGACACCACCTTGTGCTGCCATTTATCTTCTTTGGTGATGAAGGTTTTGAAAACAATTCAGGAATGATTCCTTCACGCAAGGGTGGAGAGGGCAATATTCCAGAGCTTGGGACAGATGTTGTATCCTTTGTTAAATGTGGAATGTGGTTTCTTCAGGTAAAATAAACTCTTCAAAATAGTTTCCATCTCAAGTCACAGAATTCTTCTATTTCTCATCAATGTACTTGTCTAACACCCTTGGATACTGGCACTTGGATTTACACTGTAATGTCAACCAATATTATAATGAAGGTGTTGCTTTCATTTTCGGCAACTTCTTCAGCATTACTCTATCAGGAGGAGGCAGGGTCAGCTCTCCTGCTGTTAAGACTTACAGCAGCTCATCCACCTCTTCATATCTAGAGGCAGTTCCACTGTGCTGCCCAGTTAAGGTGCAGGCCACACTTTCCCAAGTGCAGGAGCCTGTGAGGAGCTTGGACAGCTCTCCTGTTCTCTCACAGTTGGGCTGTCTCACCTGTGCTTTCCCATGAGGGCCAATTCCTCATCTGCCAAGTATTACAGCTAGTGAGGGGGAGGATGAGCTCTCCTGCTCTCATGACCCAAGGGCCTGTTTTACTGACTACTTCAGGTTAATAGTGAAGAGGGCATCATCCCCACACCCACACCACCTCACAGCATACAAGTGGTGGGCCGAGCTCAAGTGCTTTCATGCTAGTGTCTGGCTCACCTGTGCCCCTTCCTAGGCCTACTGTGCTGCCCAGTTGAAGTTCAAGGCTTGCTAGCTGGCTCTCATGATCCTGAGGTCATTTCTCCTGACTGCTGCAGGTGGCAAGGGGCAAGAGGGCAGAAAGCATATCACCCCACACAGGGGCAACTTGAGTTTAAAGGTTTCTGGAAAGAAGATTCTATTCAACAGCACACTTAGAAATCTCTGTATTGTTGGTGTTAATCTGGAACAAATTAATTTTTTTTATCAGAAAGGTCATTCTGTTCCATTTTTATTTTTCCAGAGACATTAGATGCAATCGGCCAGCATTAGTGCTTTCTTAGTTTTCACAAATTATCAAATGTTTTCTCCACAGACTGTGTAAATTTCTTGACTCTCTTAAGAAGTAAAACTGAAGTATCAAGTGCAAGAACTTGGGGAAGAAAGGGAGAAGATGATGATATAATTAACTTATAATATTGAGACAGCAAAAATGAATGCAACAGAAAAAAAATTTCCATGAAAAACTTCTCCCACATGATTTATTAGAAATCCATTTATGCTCATCATCTTCTTGGGGTCAGCTGGTGTTGTCAGGAGTTAGCTTGTTGTCAAAGAAATGTAGGATTATTAAAACAACTTCAAATGCAATATTCTGTGTGTCTCTGAGGCTTTTGAAGTCCTTATTCAACTATTTTACCTCATATATCGATAGAGTCTTATCTATTTTTTAGACTTAGGATACATATTCTTGTTCTAAAATCTGACATGTTCATGTTTATATGAATATACTAAATTCTATAGCAATGACTTAGACATAACCTCATTATGAGTAACAATTAAGGTCTTGAGTTAAGGAGTAGGTTCAATCATCTAGCTTTTGTTCTGTCCTCCCTCTATGTTCCTGTATCTCTCTTTCTTTCTTTTCAGCTCTTATCTCCTTACCTATGTGTGCAAGATAAAGGAAAAGAGAGACATCCCTGTGTTTCACTTAGTTTTTTTCTCTGTGTAAGACCAATAATGACTTAAGACTACCTCCAGATGAGAATAAGCACTTGTAGGCCAAGAGAGAAGACAGAAACCTATAACGACCCCCTCAGAGGCAATTGGGGCATCATTCTCTTACGGTTTCTTCAGGTTGAATTGGGGCAAATAATACTTATGGAGATGGTTTCAAATGTGGCAAACCAGCCACTGGGCAAAATGTCCTTGTTCCTGCCACAAACAGAATCTGCCCAAAAGTGGGCAGCTTAGATGCAGGCAAAGTCTACTGCCACACTCTGCCAAGACAGGGTAAACAAGTCCTCAATAATCCTTGCCCTGCGAATAAGTCTGACACAGATATTTGGCCACAAAGCCAAAGATGAGACTCCAATGTCGTAGACAGTGTTGGGTGACTGTCTAGGCAGTAAACAGTCTACATTAATTTGTTCATTTTGGAAGCTGCTGACCCGCACTGCTGGTTCACTCAGGAATTTAAGCTTTATTCCTTCTCAAGTCTCTGAGGGGCATTGAAGGCCAGATAGTATAGATTTATAATCAAATTTAGTTGGTTAGGTGATAAGATCATTTTATATCAAGATAAAGAAGTTTAATTATTAGAATTGAGATAGGTTAGATATTGAATTTCATTCAGAAATTTAGACCCAACAAGACAGGAAAAACATTTACTTCAAGCTGGACAAATACAAATAGCCAAACCACTATGCATGTAACATTTATAGAACACATGATTCTCATGATTGTCACATGGTTCTCCCTGCTGTATGAAGTTTGTTTTATACATGTATAATAAATTAATATATTTTTAAAAAAAGAAAGGAAAAAAAGAAATTCATTTATGAAAATCTTTTACTAGAATATGTACATAAGTAAAATGTATTTTCCCCAGGAGCTACATAAAACTATAAAAATGCATTTATATTTGCCAATATCATTAAATACTTAATTTAAATTTGAAATAATTTTAGCTGGATACTTATTTATTATTATTAATAAAATATCAATGTCTTAGTTTTATCAGGCAGAAGCTAACAATATACATTTTTACATACTTAGTTTTATGACATAAATACTTATTGTCCATAAAGGTACCTTCCATTCACCTGATGTAAATGTCATCTAGGAGAGTGACTGCCACATAAACTCACTCTTTCTAGCTCTTTCTGAACTCTGGCTGGTTTGTTACACTTTATACATAACTATAGCCTCTCCTTGAGACCTACTTTATTTCTTAGCATAACTGTAGCTCCTCTGTTAACACCTGTTATAGATCTTAGCATATCAGAAGCCATTTTACTCCCAAGTTTCCATTTTGATTATAAGGTAAAATCAAGTTCAAGTTCTCAGGCCCTATGTTCCTTAAACCAAGATACAATTCATAGGGTCAATACTTGCTGCTTAGAATAAAACAATAGATGATAAATGCATGTTCGGCTTGGTTTAAAGAGAAATGATGTTCTGTTGGAGTTAAGCCCACAACATCCTGCTATGTTTCCTACTCCCAGAGAGCTGGAAAGGCTCCAAAGAGTTCCTCTACCTAAATCTCAGCCAGTCAGCTCAAAGTGTTTTGTCTAGCTACCTTGTTTCAGTGGAAATTTACTGATCAGTTGGGTGAATACAATGTACCTAAAAATAAATAAATAAATAAATAAATAAATAAATAAATAAATAAATAAAAAAAAATATCCTGCCTAGTTGTACTTTTTATTTTAAAACCTTACTTTGGAAATGGTTTTTTGGCATGGTCTGGCTCCAGATTTAAGACTGAGTCTCTGGCCAGTCAGTTTTTGATTCAGTGGTTAAATAACTCCTTTTGATATCAATCTGTTTGAATAGTCATTATGTGCCTATTCCTGAACCCTAACAGGTTCAACTCACCTATTCTGGCCCAAACTCTTTGCCAAGTTGACTGATTCTTACTGCTTCTTTTGGTTTCTGACTAAATTGTTTTGTTTAACCTCAAACTAACTCTGGCAATCTGTTCTAATCTTCTGCTCCTTCTCATTCTCTGACTCATTCTGTCTTCACCTGCAAGCTGTCTCCATAAAACTGCCTCTCTCTCTCTCTCTCCCTCTCTCTCTCTCTCTGTCTCTCTCTCTCCACCCACCAACATATCTCTCTCTCTGTCTCTCTCTCTCTCTGTCTCTCTCTCTCTCCACCCACCAACATCTCTCTCTCTCTGTCTCTCTCTCTCTCTGTCTCTCTCTCTCTCTCTCTCTGCACTCTCTTATGTTGCCTCTCTTTCCTCTCTCTTCTGAGAGCTGTGCATATTCTATCTCTAACTCATTCTATCAAATCTTTCTCTGATTTGTTACTTTGTCTGCCCCTCAATTACACATCACTTTCAAACATGGCTGCTTCTTTTTTCTAACTAACATTACCTTTAATATTAAGGATTAAAGGTGTGTACTAAGGGCATGTCTATATTCCAGCCAGATTTTACTGCAATCTAGGGTGTGTCTGCATTCCAGCCAGATCACATATACCTACAAAGTCTTTGGATATGATCCCTGGCCAGAGCAGCCACGTTGCTGGAATAAAATCCCTCTACAATTGTCATTGTTTTAGAGAAAGGATCTCATGTGTTCTAAGCTGGCTTTGGTTTTTCCTGACAGGGTACCTCTCTGTGTAGCCCTGACTGTACTGCGACTCATTATGTAAATAAAGTCGGCCTGCCTTTCACTGCCTCCCAAGTGTGGGGATTAAAGATGTAGACCACCACTGCCTGACAAAACGTATACCTTTTTATTTGTATAGCTATTTGACTTGATTTGTAATTTCTGAATTTATGGAGTGAATGATTTCACTTGCCACTTAATGAGTTAAATTATCTAAAATAACAAACCTGTTGACAAGAAAATAGTGCTTGATGATATCAAACAGAAACTTTTTAATTATTGAAATAATATAATATAAAGGCAAATCTTTCTAAGCATGCTAGAAACTGACATAAAAACAAGATTGAAAATATATAAATTATTGCCTTTAAATGAAATACAGGGATTTGTCCAAGTGTATCAGATAATTGTTTTAATTTATATACTATAATGAATTGTAATAGGACTGACTAATATGCTTGATGAAGCAGAGCAAGATTAAGGAGCTAAATTATGTCCTTTCAGACTATCTTTAAAACTTTTGTTTTAATTAATTAATGTACTTAATAAAACACATAAATGATTATGTAATAAACTATATAAATAAGATGCATAGATAAATATATTAATTAATATATATCAACTAATTTAACTATTTAGGACTGACCTTTGCTGGGTTTGCTGAGTATCCCAGTGGGTCTTTGATGCATCTGACAAGGTAAACAGCCTCTAGCACTGCATCTCCTTAAGTGCTTATTTTGTGTAACAGTGATGTCAAAAATTCAACCAAGGGAGGCTTTACGAAGTCAGGGACTAGGCTGCTAGCACAATGGTTGTTATCAGTACTTGTTCCTGCTGTAGATGTCCCTGGGTGGATTCCAAGGTTTCACATGGCAGTTCAGCACTCTCCCACTCTCAGTAAATCCAGTCTCAGGGGACCTGATACCCTGTTCTCACTTCTGAAGTCACCAGGCATACATGTAGTACACAAACGTGCATATGGGCAGAGCAATGTCCTTGTGCATGTAGTATGTTGGTCATGGTAGAAGAAATAAAACAGAAAAATCAGTTAGTAGTGTAGGAGGACTTGTTTTAAGTAGATCGCAAGTGTCATAGCATGAACTAAAGCCAAGAAAAAAAAAAAAAAGAAAGAAAGAAAGAAAGAAAAAGAAGAAAGAAAAGAAACACAGCCAAACTGAAATACTGCTCCAGATTCAGAGAATGTCAGCACATCTAACAATTATAAAAATTTTTATAATATTTTTAAGGAAAATATTAGTAATAAGAAATACAAATTTTAATTTCTCTTTCACATATCTAATATATTGTGATTATATCCCTATTCAGTGTTCCTTTATCTCCTCCCACACCTGTGGTCCTTTCTGAATTTCCATCTAGTGTGTGCACGTTTTGCACATGGGTCAGAGATATCTTTTATATCAACTTACTGAAGTGTAAATGTTCTTATTCCCAGAGACAGGAGACATCCATGCTTCAGTGCAAGCTGGCAGTCGTTATTTCTGGCATTGCTCAAATCATTTTACTCTCTTACTTCCTAATTTCTAAACCTATCAACCCAGCCAAGTAAATCAGAGGTCTCTCTCTGTCTCCATGGGAAAGCTAAGATGATAAACATTGCATTCTCCTCACTATTGTTCTGACTTCAACCTCATAATAGAAAAAAAAAAGTGCTAGAATAATCGTTTTGTATGTTAGCCTATAAAATAGTGGTTACAATTTTGGAAAAATACATTGCTACATAATTAAGGTTGTAGTTTCCCACATTGTTTTAATTTCCCCCCTGAAGTGGTAAAGAAATAAACTGATGTGCAGGTGTAACAAAACCTTATTCCTGTCTCTTATAAAAGATTGTGCCTCTTAATTATTTCATCTTCACTCCTTGATAATGCAGAAAGAGATTATGTCTTATCTGGCGTTGGTGTCTTTGTACCTCTTCGCAGATGGTACACATTGATCCAGGTCCCATCTCTGAAACAAGAATACTTACATTTTATCATAACAAATAACAAAAAAAGATTGACATCTCCTGTTAAGATTTTAACTCTGATTCAAAAACAAATCAAAGCAAAAAAAAAAAATACAGACAAAAAGTATAAAATGTTGACATGATTCAGAAGTTCCTGAATTTAATCAACATTAAAATTAAAGGAAATAGTTTCTATAAACGGAAGTAATTGTAGAAATCATTATAACACCGAATTGTTGTTATAAATAAAAATACAGCCAATGAGTAACATTACAAATATAGGTATTTTAGAATCTAATTATTTTCTCATATTAACTACTATTTTATAAATAATAATGTAAAAAAAATTCTATAGGCCTATTTTAACTAACAGCATGATTATATGTATAGTATAAAATGATACTGTGCTTCCAAATTGTACATTTTGAAATTCTGAAATCTACCATTGTTTCAATGTATAATGTAACAGAAGATATAACCTCTGGAAGAGCTATGCAATGAATATTTATTTAATAATAAACATAACATGTATCCCTACCTCTCAATAAAAATATGTGCAATATAGCCAACAATATTAATTTTCATTAAATGTGAACTTCAGATAATTTCAACAAAATACTATTATAACTAGAAGAATAATAACCTTTATAAAATTCAGAAATCCATAATTTCTGGTTGTATATTTTAAATGCTTAGTTAAAATTATGCTACTATCTTTTAAACCAGATATTTAATTTAATTTAATTGATGACTTTAAATGACATAAATATACAGTGATATGTGATCTGCAGAAGAGATATCACAAAAATAACTCTCTCTAAATATATATATGTTCTATCATTTTATAAATGTGTATTTTAATATTTTATTGTTTTCAGTAATTCATTAATTGTTTCCATAATATACTACTATTTGAATTGCCACAGAAGAGATGGATAATAAACTACATTTAAACTATATTTTTATTTCTCTTTCTGTTGATAGATTATACAGTCCTTATAATACTACATGGTTTGTCATTAATCATTTTCATATATTAAGGTAAATTTAACTCTAAGCAACAGGAATTTGAAAAATAAAGATGTTTTTACTTCTATCTGATAAGAGTTATTTATTTTTACTCATAAGATTTGTTTTACTTTGTTGAAAATGTACTCTTTTCTCACATAGCATATCCTCATTACAGTTTGCACCCCTGCATTCCCTGTCCCTCGGCAGTGTCCTACCATTTGGATCTAGTCCCTTTCTGTTTCTCATTAGAAAGTGCAGGCTTCTAAGAGATAATAATAAAATACATCAAAACAAGATGCACTAAGGTAAAACAAAACCATAAAATAAGATTGGACAAAACAAAAGGGGACCTCCTCCCCCACATGTGATCTACCATTTCAGCTATGGAAAGATATATATGGATGTTTATTAGGATTGCAATGGATTTAGCAATGGCTGTGAGCAGTGTGATTAATTTCAATATTGATTCTTCTATTTTAACACTAAGTGGTGCTTTAATTTGTACACTAACTATAGTATATATTTTATATTATATATTTCATAATAATAATATTTATTGTTTTTCTATCAACTCTTTTTGAAGTGCATACTGTAGAGATCTTTTCATTCTTTGTTCAAAAAGTTTTTGTAGATATCGTTGTATTGCATAGAACTTTCATCTTTTTGTTTAAATTTTTCCCTGGATTCTCTTTTTTTATTGCTATTTGAAGAAGTATTGCTTTCTCCTTTTTTGATAATTAGCTATATGATTATATTGCTTTCTAAATTAAATTATATGTTCAAATAATAGCCTGATATTTCACTTATTGGAGTTACTTTTGTATAGTAGTGGAGTTTTATCCATGTATAATAATGCTATCTACAACAACAATAATCTGACTCCTTATGTTCCATCTTTATGTCTTTTATTCTATCATACTGATTCTTCTTTCTGGAACATTCCATTCACTGTTAATATGTGATAAATGAATTTGGTTGGTTATTATTTTTCTTAATGAAGTTAAAAAGCTATATATATCATAGATATGGGGCTTTATCACTCTTTTAAAAAATATTTTATTTTTATAATTTATTCACATTACACCCCAGTTGTTAACCCCTTACTGGTATCTTCCTGCTCCCACCTTCCCTCCATATTCCCTTCCCCTAGTCATCTATCTGACAGGGAGACCCTCTTCCCCACACCATCTGACCTCAGCTTATCAGGTCTCATCTGGAGAGTCTGCATCTCCTTCCCTTGTGTGCCCTTTCTTTGTGGTCCAGCAAGGCCACATGGCCAAAGGGAAGTCCTTGTTCCCACTCCTCTACATGGAGAGTAAGCTGTCCATCAGCTGCATCGGTACAGGTGTTCTAGGTTCTTTGCTTTTGTTTGTTTGTTTGTTTTGTTTCATTTTGTTTTATCCTATTACCAGCTAGGTTTCAAGTCACAATAATATTGGCTTCTTTAAGACTGGGAGAATTTATTTATTTTCAATTATTTTAATGACTTAAGAAGTAACCTACTAACCTAATAATTGTCTGATAGAATTCAACATTGAAAGCATCTGGTTTGGTACTCCGAGGATATTTTTAGTACTGGTTGAATGTCTTTTGCCATTATTGGCTGGTTCAAGTTTTCTATCTTAATATGTTTCAGCCCAAGTAAGTGTTACTATTTAGGAATTTGACAATTGTGTCCTTGTTGTCAAATTTTTGGGATCATTGTAATGATATGCTTTGAATCATTTTATTTCTTAGCTGTTCATTATAATAAATGCTCATAAAATCTTTAATTTTGTTTCATTCCGCTGTTATTTTCCCTAATGAATTTAGCTAGGAATTATTAGTGAATCAACCCTATGGCTCATTGACATTTATTCTTTAATACTCTAATACACAGGTTTATGCCGTAGTTGTTACTAATTTCTTTTTTTTTATTTCATATGTCTTGTTCTAATATTCTTCTTTCCTGAGGTACAGTGGCAGCTTACTATATTTTTCTGCTTTTTGGGGCTAGTCATTGATTGTTGTAAACACTAATTTTGCTGTATTCTTCTTGGATTTTAATATTTATTATCTCAGTTTTACTTGTTCAAGAATTTTTATAATTTCCACTTTGGTTTCTTGACTTATCATTTGGTTTTTCAAAAGCAGATAATTTCAGTTCTATCTATCATCTATTTATTATTTATCTATCTCTATCATCTATCTACTTCTCGTCTCTATCATCTATTAATTTATCATTTATCTTTCTTTATTAATTTGCTTTCTCAGACGAGCAATTGAATGTAGGACATTACATATGCTAGGTAATTCCTCTACAACTAAGTTATGATCCTAGTCAAAACTTCATTTTTTTTACATCTCCAAATGATTTCTTGTTTATTTGTAGTTTCAAAGCTTTTTTGTTAGAAAATATATTTGATATTATTCAAATTTAAAAATGCTCTTGAGATATATTTGTGAACTATTTTAAGAGTTGCCCTAGATAATAAGCATAAATGATTTTGAGAAGAAATGTAATATGCAATGTTCTGTACATATCCACTAAGTCTAAAATTCTTAATATTCTTGATCATTTTCTCAGAATTCCATCTATGATTAAAGGTGGTTTTTAGTATCCTCAAATATTATTTTAATTGAATATCTCTGTCTCCTGGGTCAATTCATATTTGTTTAATATGCTTATGTGAACACTAAAATGTATGTCTAGATTTGCTATTTCCTTCATAATTAAGTGACTGTCCTTATTTCTTGTTACCAATTTTGAAATAAAGTTTATTTTATTTCCCCTGTGTAGATAGTCTTGATATCTTTGGAAGATAATTGACTAGATAGTTAAATCCCTTCATTTCCTACCTTCTTATATTTTAGAAAAAAAACACTTCTAAGTAACATAAAATTAAGCATATTTCCTCATTGTTGGTACAATAAACTCTTGGGCAACTTTAGATTAGATAATTCAACACATTTACATTTAAAGTAATTATTAGGATATTAAAACATAGAGTACAAGGATTTTGTAACTTAATTTTTCTTTTTATTATAGCTTTTTTATATTACAGTTTTCAAGTGACTTTCTGTGATGATTTTTATTCTTACTGATTAATTTGGGTATGTATATTTAAATATGTATGTTGTGGTTAAATTACCAATAGGACCTAATAATTAAGCCCATAATTATTATTACGGCAGTATTTTCTAACCCACCAGCAATCAGTCAACACACAGATAGCTGTTATATTTTAAATACCTAGTTAACCTGGGACAGCGCAGATATTAATCCCCTAAACTATTCTCTCTCTCTCCCCAAGTCCTGGAACCTTGGCCACGCCTATCCCATTTGCCCTGCCCAAGTGTAATGACTTTTTATTGGCCAAATAGGTTAGGCTCTCAGGCAAGGTACAGGTGGGGCAGAGACAGCAAGCAGTCTTTAGCATCAAAATACATCAGACCAACTTCCAACATATGTATGCATATTTCTTTTGTGGTTTACATGTTAACATATCTAACTTTTTATTATTTAAGGTCACTTTGAAGGAATGGTAACTTAACATTCTTTAAAATATGTTAAAGAAACAAAAAGAACAAACAAAATAACAATACTGGAGCTGGGCTTTGAGCTCATAGTACGTTTCTACAAACTACAATTGCATAGGTTCAACTTTTAGCAGTTAAAAAATAAAAATAAAACATTTATGAAAAAGACCTCTCCAGCCTCCCTCCATTTTTCATCTGAATGTGAATTTTTGTTGTTTGAAATTTTTGTTGTTGTTGCAGTTTTGTTTTGAAGCAAGGTGCTGATAATTAGCTAAGTCTGATATTGAACCCAAAATCAATCCTCCTTAGTCTCCTGAGAACTAAATTTCTTGGCGTGTGCCACCATGTCAGGAACATGTAAAATTTCTAATATTCCCTGTGGCTCTTCTTATAGTTCCTGTCTGTGATATAATGATTTACATATGAGTTGGTTTCTCTGGCGGTCTTGGTTTTTCATGACAGGAATGGTGTCTATGTGATTGACAGACTTTTCTGGTCATATCTAGCTACTCATACCTGTGCCACTGACACTTGCAATGTTGTTTCTTAGTCTCTAAGACTGCCTTTAGCACATATTGTCCGACAGGTCTGACATCATCATCTCTGCTTCATTTGTATGTTTGTTTGTCGTTGGAAATTATTTGTTTATATTACTAATAGTTTTTGGTGTTTGATTTTTTCCTTCAGTATTTCTGAGACTTCTTTGGCTTATAAATATTTGATAAAGAATTCTGTATGCAAAATAACTTGAGCCATTCTTACATCGAACTATTTATCTTGATTTTGCCACATTGAGGATTATTTCTTTACATGCAGCACTGAGCTGGCTTACAATAGGTTCATGAATAACGTTGTTTGAGCTAAATATGTGTACTGACCTTTTTTTTTTTTGAAACTGACTATTTGAATCCTATATTTTCAGAAGATTTTTCTTACTATATCTTTGAATTACTTTCCAACTTGGCATTCACAAGCCCATGTAAAAACAATAGCAGCTGTTTTTGCACTTGAGCTTATGACTACAGCCACTTCCATGGCTACAGGCTCTGTGCAAGTTCCAAGTCCCAGATGAAAATGTCCTCCTGTGGATTGGGCTGTAAGTCCAATAAAATAGCCCATTCTATCCATAGTTACTTGTGCTGTTACTGCTGTTGCAGTTCTTGACAGTCAGTTTCATCACAAAGCATATAAAATCCATACATATACAGTAATCGGTGCCGTAACGTTCTCCAGAAACTTAGTAGTACTTTCTGGCACCACAAGAGCAGCACTACAGGGAAGAGACACTCCTGGTTCATTGCCAGCATTATTTTTCCAAGTCTTATATTCAAAACATTTGGGTTCTTCAGCAACATAGTCTTAAACGGGTGTAAACTGCAAGCAGCGGCAACGGTGATGACTTTTACTGTTTTAGCTGTCTCTAGGTACTCCCTGATCACCAACTCCTAGGGAGATAACCCACCCCTAGCACTGGGATTTTCATTAACCTTATGGAGTTGAGAGTATCTGCTTTCAGTCTTCTAAGACACTTTGTTTACACTTTGTGAGCCAAGTTTTTCCATAACACTATTGGGTATACTTGATGTTTCACAAATTGGTCTTTAACTCTTAAAACCACTTAAGGATTAGCATGCATTGTCTTCATATAGTGAAGTATATTTTACCTAAGACAGGCAGCTCACCACTTAGAATCCTGAAGCACTATCTCATAGTGAGAAACAGAGCTGTGGAGAAATCCTTGAAAAGGCACTACAAAAGCCCATTGTAGTCCATCATGAGAAAGTAGCTAGTGATCCCAGAAGTTCACGAATAAGAAAAAACTAACACAAACCAAAACATAGTCTCATAAAGCATGAAAACATTGTGTGTATTTATACTAAAGATTTCACTGTCTTGTCCTGTAGGCATCCACTCATTTGTCAACACTGATGAAATTAGTGGGGCTATCTCTAGCTGATTACTATGGTATAGAACTGGTACGATATTTCTTAGCAATCTTTTTGGCTTGTTTTTTTTTTCACATGTCCTAGGTTATTTCTAAACATATCTTCTTGGATGGGTGAAAAACCTTTACATCTGAGAGAAATGGACATAGTTTATTCATACATGATCATACTTAATAACGTTAACCTGTACCATTTCATATCTATCACTGCCAATATATTCTTTGTGTCTTCAATAATCCTTTGGGCCACTGGGAACCAAGGCACATCTTCTACTAGCATCCATGCCATCCCAAGTCTTCATATTAATAAATGAGTAATAAATAGGGGCTTCCAGGAACCCTGCATGTTTTGCACCTGTATTTAAAATCAACTACTCTGGTAGAGAATTTCATGGGGGAGATTTTTACTGCTAGATCTCCTTCTACACCAGAGTGTATGAATAAAATAGTAATCACTAATATTACTTTATATCATATAATTTATACTCCAGTACTGTACTCCTAATCAGGCTGAAATGCTCCCCAAAGGCTTAACACCACACTGAATCTGGTCCTCCATCACTGTTCTGTCCTATGGATTCTAGATTCTACATCTATCTATTTTTGTCTCCAAGTGACATGGAGAGGCCCATATCTTTTACTTTGTTTTGTAAAACCTACTCTCTATGCTTTTTGCTATCTTACAAATGCAGTTCACTTGCTGGTTTAAGTCACTGATGTCTGAAAAAAACCTTTCTTGATTTACAAGTATCTTTTTCTACCACTAAAGTGCCAGCCCAGCTTGGAAGTCACTGATAAATCAACCTCTTTCTCAACTCCATTAATAATAATAATAATAATAACAATAATAATAATAACAACTCCATCTTATTTGGTCAAGTGAAGTTGGGATCTCAAACACTGTGTTCACTATCTTTATTTATTATTACCACTTTAATCTTATTTCTGTCTCTTTAATATCTGAAAATTTCTGTTGTTTCTAAATTTTAGATACCAAGAAGGACTCTTTTTTACCGATCTAACTTTTATGCTGTTTTAATATCTCTTATAAAGTGTAAATCAAATCACACAATCTTCTCCATCATCTTCTCCTCTATAAGCACATTCCCACTGAGTAGCCAACTGGACCATAGGCACATTTTATTTCCTTACTATTCATAGCAGTGGCCAAACAATTATTGTAACAACCTGTGGACACCATCATCTATTACATGTTATTCTCATTGACTGAAAAACATGTTTAACACCTTTAATGTTTAGGAATGTTTAAAAATAGTTAAAAATATCTTGTTGTTTTACTTCTCTTTAATGATCTGTATATTCCCATGTTTTTCTCCAAAATTGAAGGCAATAATTTCTGGGAAAAAAATTACAGCACTACACACTCTCCCCCATTATGTTAAAAGGCACTATGACTGAAGAGATAATTCAATGGATAAATGAGTATATTGCCCTTCAGAAAACTTAAGTTTTGGGGTTTTTTAAAATTCAGAATCCTTAAAGGGTAGCTCACAAATCTCTCTATAACTCCTACTCCAGGTGATCTGATACCTTATTTTAGATTCCTCAGGCTGTCTTTTTCTTTTTATCCTTTTTAAAAGTTAACTAACAATTATTGTTACATACATAAACACACAAATACATAAGATATGTTCAGTCAATTTACTGACATATATATATATATATATATATATATATATCAGGGCTGACTACTTGATATTGAGTACTCATGTAATGGATAATGGACTTATCCATTGGAAAGACTATTTCTGTTACTCTTAGCATCCTTTAATTGCCTGCCACGTTTTGTCTATATGTAGGGTTCTGTAAGATTTTTCCCTTCTATGTTGGCATGTTATAGCTGGTATACTTCTCTGGATTATTTATGCAGCTATATTGTTAAAGTAACATGGGATAAACTTCCATGACATTTCTCAGAGACATGCTATCACAGACGATTCCCTGGTCCTCTCACTTCTGTAATCCTACTTCCCTTCATCTTCTGTGATCCTTGATCTTAGATGTAGGAGATGTAGGTGTTGTCTGTTTTGTAGATGTAGCAGTTGGAGATCGGGACCCTAATACCACTTGTTCTCTTAATTTTGACGAGTTATGGTTTTTAATATTGGTCTCTTTTTGGAAATAGAAGTTTTTCTGATAAGTGAGAAAAACATTTAATCTGTGTATGGAATAATAAATATTTAAAATGGGGTTAATAAATAAGTATGTTGATTTAGTAAAATTGTGGTAGTGGTCTTCTTCTCTAAGACTCCTGACCTCTAGTATTCCAGTACCAGGCATTATTTCCCACATGTTGTGGGGTCCATTTATAGAGGTAGTTTTTTTTTCCATTAAGATATGAGTGTTACTATTGTAACCTTAGAGTTATTTTTCTATTCTAAAGATCATTATGGTCCCCTTCCCATCACTGGAATCTGTATAACACCTTTCCAAACTATGAAAGCCAACAGAATGCACTTTGATAACAAAATCCAGAGGGCCCAAAATAAATCTTACTAAATACAGCTTATAGAGCTAACAAACAAGCAAGCACATATTCTAAAACATTTTCTATTTGTCATAGTTTGGTTTCTATTGCTGTGGTAAAACAATGACCATATTAACTTGGTTTGTTAACATAGGCATATTACAGTCATTATTGAGTGAACCAAAAACAAAGGAACTCAAAGCTGGAACCTGAGACCAGGACCAGAAACAGTGACCATATTTGAGCAATATTTCCTACCCTGTTTTCTGTTGCTTCCCCATCTACCTTTGAGATACAACCCATGATCCAGAGGTGACGCTGCTAGGCCATCCTTCATCAATTATCAATCAACAGTATGTGTCATAAGCATGCCCTTTGCCAGTCTGAAGGAAGCAATTCCTCAATTTATATTGTTACAAGATGACAACCAAGGATAACCATCATAATGTTTAAACTATCTCACCACCCCTCTCTGGACCACAATCCGCCATTAAATTGCTATATAAAATAGAAATAAAACAACAAAAGAAATCTAATAAATATGTTTTAACCAATTGTATATTTCACATATCATTCATAATTTTGTTCTTTATATGTATGTCAATTGAATAATCTAACATTACCATTCCCATAATTGAAACCACAATAAAGAATAATAGAATTTTTCAGATCTGAAACGTCTTTTATGTTCAAGGCACTGATATAACATCCATCAAGAAACTCTAAAGAACAGTTATTGGAAAACATTAGATAACATTTTGTGACATGGAGCCCTCAGAATCAGGCCTTAAACAGTTCCGGGTTAACTTGAAAGAGCAGAACAATGCAATGCCTGCAATGACATAATCTCTTGGGACATAAAACACTGTCAGGGGTTTGACTAGAGGTATAGAAGACAAATGGAGACAGCATTGTACAATCCATTTTATTAAACAGCATTAATTTGTTAAATGAGTCAATGTTAGAGTGAGAAGACAGCAATCAAATCTAATATTGGCATATATTTTTTCTTTTTTTATTAATTTATTCATATTACATCTCAATTGTTAGGCCATCCCTTGTATCCTCCCTTTCTTTCCTCCCTCCTGCTTCCCCCTCTACTCCCTCCCCCTATGTCTGTGACTGAGGGGGACCTCCTCCCCCTGTATATGCTCCTAGGGTATCGAGTCTCTTCTTGGTGACTTATTATCTTTCCTCTGAGTGCCACCAGGCCTCCCCATCCAAGGGACATGGTCCAATATGGGGCACCAGAGTTTGTGTGAAAGTCAGATCTCCTTCTCCACTTAACGGTGGAGAATGTCCTGTCCATCGACTAGACTGGGTAGGGGTTCGAAGTTTACTGCCTATATTTTCCTTGGCTAGTGCCATAGTTTGAGGAGGACCCCAGGGCCCAGACCCGCCTGTAGTTTTCCAGGACCCTCTGCATCCTTCTATTTCCTCATTCTCCCAGGCTTCTCACCCCTAAAGTCTCAATAGGATTTCCTCCCCTCTGACCCACTTTCCTGGTAGGTAAAGTTTTTCATGGGGGCGTACCCCTTGGACTAGTGGCTCGATATAAGTGAGTATATACCATTTGACTCTTTTTGCTTCTGGGTGAACTCACTCATTATGATAATTTCTAGTTCAATCCATTTGTCCACAAATTTCGGGAATTCCTTGTTTTTAATAGCTGAGTAGTATTCCATACTGTAAATATACCACAGTTTCTTTATCCATTCTTCTACTGAGGGACACGTAGGTTGTTTCCATGTTCTGGCTATTATGAATAAGGCAGCTATGAACATGGTTGAGCATATGTCCCTGTTATGTGGTAGTGCATCTTCTGGGTATATTCCAAGGAGTGGAATAGCTGGGTCTTGAGGAAGCCCTATTCCCATTTTTCTGAGAAAGTGCCAGATAGATTTCCAAAGTGGTTGTACTAGTTTGCATTCCCACCAGCAATGAAGGAGTGTTCCTCTCTCTCCACGTCTTCACCAGCATGTGGTGTCAGTTGAGTTATTGATCTTAGCCATTCTGATGGGTGTAAGATGGAATCTCAGTGTCGTTTTGATTTGCATTTCTCTGATGACTAAGGAGGTCGAGCATTTCTTTAAGTGTTTCTCCGCCATTTGATATTCCTCTGTTGAGAATTCTGTTTAGTTCTGAGCCCCATTTCTCTACTGGGTTATTTGGTTTGGTAGTGTTTAATTTCTTGAGTTCTTTATATATTTTGGATATTAGATCTTTGTCAGATGAAAGGTTGGTGAAGATCTTTTCCCAGTCTGTAGGCTGTCGCTTTGTTCTCTTGACAGTGTCACCTGCCTTACAGAAGCTTCTCAGCCTCATGAGGTCCCATTTATTAATTGTTGATGTTAAGGCCTGGGCTGTTGGTGTTCTGTTCAGGAAGTTGTCTCCTTTACCTACGTGTTCCAAACTCTTCCCCACTTTTTCCTCTAATTGCGTTAATGTCTCTGGTTTTAGGTTGAGGTCTTTAATCCACTTGGACTTGATTTTTGTGCATGGTGACAAATAGGGGTCTAATTGCATTTTTCTACATGTAGACATCCAGTTAGACTAGCACCATTTGTTGAAGATGCTGTCATTTTTCCCTTGAATGGATTTGGCTTCTTTGTCAAAAATCAAGTGACCAAATGTGTGCGGATTCATCTCTGGGTCTTCAGTTCGATTCCATTGATCCACTATTGACATATATTTTTATTACGAATGCTTTCAAACATCATTTTCATCTTTCTCACTGAATAATTTCTACATGTAAGCCACCAAAAGATTATTTACTTTGTTAGTTGAAATGGATATGTGTCATACAAAAAAAAAAAAAAAACCCAAATACTCATAAGCAAACACCATGTGTAAAAACTGAGCAAAGCAATGAAGCAATAGGATACAATGTCATTTGTCTGGAAATAATATCAAAACTTTAAATATAATTGTCAATTTTCTGGCAGACAAGATTATTTCAATGTTACCTGTTAAGGTGAAATATTGAAACCATGTTGAAATTTTATAATTAACGCAATCCTGAGTAAGTGGTCTTCCTAAAAACCCATGTTAGGTAAGCCAAATTTATATTTAAATAAATTTTGAAAAGAAGCACTGAGATCTAGGAGAATAATGTATATCACAGCCGCTTTTGAAATTCAATATAAAACATGGGATTAAATAAATGTGTACCTACATTTTAAATTCTAAAGCTTAGTACTTATAGAATTTTCTAAGTATACTGCTGATAAAAGTAAAGCAGAAAATCATATTTTTCTGCATGTTCTACTATATTGTTGGAAAATGTTAAAATAATATTATCACATGATTTTGGACATTTAAAAATTATCAAATATATAAAAGAACTTACCTATATTTTAGTAGAATGTGGATGTTTTTAGAATTGGTCCAAAGTAGCAGCTGAAAAACAAACAAAAACTTTCTGATATTCTTAGCACTTTTCTATGTGGTTTATCTTCCCTAAATGCTTGTTCCTTCTAATTCTTAATTTCATCCATATTTTCACTCACAGATGAAGTTACCAACTGCCAGTCTTCTCTTATGTTTCCTCATCCAGTTACATACTTTAATCTAGCACGCTTGTGTATATATGCATTCTCTCTCTCTCTCTCTCTCTCTCTCTCTCTCTCTCTCTCTCTCTCT
>OU015743.1:10923912-10945029 GCA_907169655.1 Acomys percivali | reverse complement strand
GATCAAAGAGAACCTTAAAGGTAAACAATGAATAGTGATTAGCTTAGGTTCAACTAAGACATTTGATACCCAGAGAAATAAGCAGAAGAGTGAATAAAGCACTAGTCACATTTCTGAAGAATGAAGTTGGTAGATTGCAAGTGACAGGTTCAATTACTGGTCCATAGACCACTGACACATCTGCCTGAAACTCTGAGAAATGGCCAGTGGAAAAGGGATGAATAACTCTTAAGATTTAGAGAAAATATGTAACCACTCAGGCAGAAAATTAGCAATTACATTTTGTGCCATCAGTAATAACTATTTCAACAAAGATCTTAGGTTAACGTCAGACTGTGTGACAGTATATCAACCATTACACCTGTGTTCAATCAGCAACCACATCCCTCAGTGTGATGCTGATCTGTCCAGTTCAAATGTGGCTTGTTCAAAGATAAGCAGGATGGTTGACATATGCTACAGAAGTATCCAAAGCAACTAATTATATAGTTTTGACGCTGACTGTTACAAAGAGAACCAGTCTGAGAAACTTGTATAGTTGTAATTTGTTTTGCAGAGGACCCTTTGGTGTTTATTCTGTTCCGTAGTAAACACAATATGTACTGAAAATAAAGATCAAAATTATATCATTGGATCGGTAAGAAATTTTAAGAGTGGAACATTCAGATTTACAGTGGAATTTACTATGAACTTAATAGAAGGAAACATTTCTGACAATGCTTCCATGTCTCAGAATAAGTGTTTAAAGTAATACATGAAAAGTTAAAGATATCATTAAAAGAATAACATACTTATTTATTAATCAAATCTAAATTTCATCTGGCATTTCAGTACATACTAAAGGTTTTAATTTACATACTTGACCAAAAAATAACCAATGTATCACAACTGAGCTTTTGCCAAAAGATCAACCTTAATTTAGTCCTGAAACCAAACAATCTTATATAATATTTTTACAATGACGCATAGACCAAATAAGTAACCCCTCCCCAAAGTGATCAAGGAGTAGAAAATTTTATGTTATTAAAGTGTTAATAAATGCTTAATCAGGAGAATATCAAATGAAGATATCTATGAACACAATGTTAGTTGTAGATAGCAAGCCTCTTTACAATTAAAATCTTTTTGAGTGTTTTAATATGATACAAAACAGAGAAACTGCCTGAACTTACTGTTAACCATCCAGCTCCAAAGGCACATAGTATATACTGACCTACTGCTCAGCACGGTGCTCATGAACTTTAAAATAATGTGAATGTAAAATAAATAAGGCAAATATTCTCAAATAAAGTTCACTAGCTCTTTTAGTGTTTTTACTCCTTATTGGAGAGTTCTATATATTGTAATTTAATCATATTTGCCCCTTCTCTCTCTTTCACTCCAGACCCCACTCCCAAATTTCCCAGTCCAGATTTGATATCAACTCAGATATATAGGTACTGCTTTATTTTTAAATCCCAATTAATTCTAATTAGTGCTGTCTATTTAGTTGTGTGTGTGTGTGTGTGTGTGTGTGTGTGTGTGTGTGTGTGTGTGTCTGTTTGTGGTGGGTGGCTAGAGCTCTTGGAGTTAGAAGAGGGCATCAGATACTCTGGACCTGGAGGTACAAGCACTTTTAAGTCCCTTGATATGCTGTTCATAAACAAAATATGGGTTCTTTCCATGAGCAATAAGCAGTCTTTTTTAACAGATTTTCCCCAAAAATTTAAGTTGAAAAGTTTGTAAAGCATTAACATTTATTTTATTTTATTTTATTTTTAATTAATTTATTCTTGTTACATCTCTATGGTTATCCCATCCCTTGTATCCTCCCATTCTCCCCTCCCTCCCATTTTCCCCTTATTCCTCTCCCCTATGACTGTTCCTCAGAGGGATTACCTCCCTCTGTATATGCTCATAGGGTATCAAGTCTCTTCTCAGTGACCTGCTGTCCTTCCTCTGAGTGCCACTAGGTCTCCCCCTCCAGGGGACATAGTCAAATGTGAGGCACCAGAGTACTTGAGAAAGTCAAATCCCTCTCTCCACTCAAGTGTGGAGACTGTCCTGTCCATGGGCTAGATCAGGGTAGGGGTTTAAATTTTACCGCCTGTATTGTCCTTGGCTAGTGCCTTAGTTTGAGCCGGACCCCTTGGCTCAAATCTGCCTATCATAATGTTCTACTTGCAGGTTTCTAGGACCCACTGGATCCTTCTACTTTGCTATTCTACCATTGTTCTCTCATCTAGAGTCCCAATAGGATGTCCTCCCCTCTGTCCCAGTTTCCTGGTAAGGGAAGGCTTTCATGGGACATGCCCATTGGGCTAGTAAAGCATTAACATTTTATATAATCTATAGAAAAGCCATTCTATACCATAAAGAGGACAATTAAAATTAATGTACTTGTCTCATTTTTGTCTTTGTAATTATGATAAGAAGTCAGGATACATTCCTACGTTTGTTCTTAATGTTGCTAGGGCCACCACCACTAAACTGCATGAGAAGTGCAGAGATCTAGGCATGCCGTCTTCGGTGTGAATGGCAGATCCGTTATTGAAGATTACGTAGAAAATAGGAATAAGCTATTTTCCTCATATGCAAGGCGATCCTTTCAAGGGTTTTCCATACCAGTCTCTGCGAACCTAGAACTGCATCCAGTAATTGTTGCCTATCACTGAATTTTTCTGTATGTTGTTAGTTATCTACTGTTTATGATCAAAACTTTCAAATTCCCTTCGTTTAGGCTTCCCCTTCTTACTATCCTTGGTCCCAAAGTACCCCTGCCTCATCTACATGCCATCAATGTTCAATTCGAAGGAGCTATCATGTTAGAAGGGTTTGAGTGACTTCTTCTCATTAAGGTATAAATGATAGATTGATTCCTGTTCTGTCTTTTCCGGGCATTTACATTTTAATAGGGGATAATTCTTTCATTCATGGGGAATGAGCTCTCTAATAGTGTCATTTCAAACCAGAGTAATAGGACACTATGTAGGAAACGTGGGACTGGGAAGTCTAGTTCATTTTTCTCAAGGTCACATTGCATTGCTCATTACTCTTCAAGAGTTCAAAACTTTATCTGTACCTTGGATTCTAATGTCACCAAGGTTGGGTTTAGTTTTCCAAAGCTGAATGTATTTTCTGGAAGCAATTTAAACGTGGATGTAATCCCATTAACTCTTTCATAGCGCTAAGATAACCTTGAATGAACAGCAAACATAAAATAGATAACTTCTCTGGTGGTGGCCAAAGACTGAAATAAAGCAGGAGAAAAAAAAAAAAATAATGAAACACAAATGCAGAAAGCTACAAAAAGTGTAGAGACAACCTAATCATGCATCCTTGCTGCAATATTTATATACCTCCAAGCTCTGTAGTAAATATTGTTTTATGTGCATACACTATTCCTTCACTTCAAGGAGAGATGAGATTTCTAAGTACCCTTTTGCTGCACAACCCTAGTAAATAAAATGCACTGTACCACTATAACCATCATCGAGAGAGATGGAGATCACATCCTAGGCATTCTTATTTTTCCTTGAAACATTTTTTATGAATTGTAAATCATACACAATTCTAGAGAAAGGAAATACACAGGAAACCAAGTGACAACTTGTTTGTGTCTGTTTCACAAAGGTCTAAATTTTCAGTCCTAGTAGCTCATATATTACTGTATTTTATGTTTTGCCTTGACATCTCGACTTTCCTGTAATACTATAAAAATTAAAATACTACACTTTAGTTGAGCATTATCATATTGACTGTAGATGAAAATTGCTGCTTGTTTCAAAAGTATATTATATATGCATGGCCATCTCAAAAACAATGTACTTTTAAGTTAAAGGACATGATAATGACATAACTAAATATTTAAATTTCACTTGGAAAAAGCTGAAGACTCATATGACTATGCTTTGCAAACTTCTGGCATTCCCACCTTCAAAGTCAATAAACTTACTCTGAATGTCTAAAAATATCCTCTATTTTGAGAAAAACATAGTAATATTGAGATAAAATTTTGTCAGTCTCATATAACTACTTTTTCAATGCTATATTGAATTCATATTTCCTGTGATTTAATATGTTCTTAATGAGAAAAATATCTGACCCACTTATTCCAACACACTGTGGCACACAGATTAACTGGGCTTCAGTCTAGTGTAGCAACTAGCAAAATAATATTACCTTTCAGATATTGAATGATTTTTATTTTCAAATAATTTAAGATTATTCTCAGTGTGCAGGTCTTTATGCAAATGTAACAAATGAGCTGCACATGACATCCATCAGTTTCCATAGCCAACCTAGTGATTATTTTAGTGATTCTATTGAAATAAAATCTTTTTTGCGATTTGGAAGGTAAACTTTCTAAAATTATCATTCAAAACAACTTGTAGCTAAAATTTTACTATTTCAAAAGAAAATAATATTGTATAAATCAGATAAAATGAATAATAAATAAAGACAATACTTTATGATATTTCCCTAGTGAAGTTTGGCTTTATTTAAAGCTACTTGGAACATTCTAGGAAGAGGGCAGCTTTTTTGAAATATGCCTGTGACCTCAAGACATACAAAGAATAAGCAGAAGAAAAGGAGATTAAAGCCATCCAGTCAACATAAGAGGGGTGAGGCTAGCCTGAGTAACCTACTCATGACTATGTCTCAAAGGAGATCATGACAACCATCTCAGATATTTTTACCTTAGAGTTAATGATAAGACAAAAACATAACATGTAAAAGACTATAAAATTCATCAATATGAGTCCAAAACAGAACTTTTAAAATAAAAGAAATTTGTCTCAGCTGCTGTAATGTTTATTTAATAGATTCTAAATTCTATACAATTGTTTTTCTGTGTTTTCACCCATACTGATAATAAAATGGAGGTAATACTTGTATCTTTCACAACATTCCTTTGCATTCCATTCATGTTGTATGGGTAATTTTACCAAATAGTCTCTAGGAGTAAAGAACCATAAATTAATATAAGACATGGGTGTGACCACCTTTCAGACTCAAGAGTCTTTCTCTTATTGTTTCATTAAGTTAAACATTTATGCCTTACTCTTTTTTTCATGTCTTAACTTTTTATTGATATATTTAACACTTTTAATTAGAAAACATTTTTCTAATAGAACATTATGTACACAAATATCCTCTGCTTTTCTTTTTTGAGTTCTTTTTTATTAAATATTTTTATTTGTCACATATACATTTATATTATTACACATATATACAATAAACTGCCTACAGCAAGAAGATCCATAAAACAATCAGGATTTATATAAATGTTACATTCTTAGTGTTTTGGCTATTTGTATTTGGCAGGCTTAAAGAAAACATCTTTCCTATCTTGGTGCATCTAAAATTCTGAATGTAAATGAATATCTATCATATCTCATCATTATCAATTTAAAACATCTATCTATACCTAAAAACATCTTAACCCCTAAACTACTAAACTTAATTGTAAAACTAAACTATCTGGTCTTCAACCCCATATGAGACTTGAGAGGGAATAAAATTAATTACCTGAGTATACAGGGAATGAAGGTTAGCAGCTTCCCAAAAGAGAAGATGACAGAGACAGTTTGCCACCTGAGCAGTCATCCAAAACTCTCTATAGCAATGGAGCATCATCTTGGCCTTGTAACCCAATATATGTGACAGACAGAGGCAGGGACTGTGGCGGTCTTTCTTGCCCTGTCTTGGCAGCTTTTGGCCATCGACTCTGCCTGCATCCAAGCTTGGTCTTTTTTAGGCAAAATTCTGTCTGTGGTAGAAATCAGGACATTTTTGCCCAGTGACTTTTTGCCATATTTGAAGCCCTCTCCATAAGGAGGTTCTTTTATGCTCATCATCCTCTTTGAGGTAGACTGGGTGTTGTCAGGAGTTAAGCTATCTCATTGCCAATGAATCTTTAAAATAGTAAAAGCATTTTAAAATGCCATATTCTGTGTGTCTCTGAGATGAGATAGTAGATGCCAGTATTAAAATATAGGTGTATTAAGTAAAAATTGTTAGATATATAAAATAAAGGCATATGCTATAAAGATATTAAAACATACACATATGAGTTTAAAATAGAAAAAAATGGGAAATTCAGATTCATTTAAAAGAACAAGGATCTCAAATAAGAACTATTTATCTACTGCAGAGGAATTTTAAGCCAGTACATGACTGCTCCGGAAACAGATTACACCCAATGGTCAGCTGGAATGCAGAAACGCCAAATACCTTTTATCCCTCTGTGTGGAACACAGGTACCCTAAGTACATACTTTTAATCCCAAACAATGAAGGTAAAGTTAGTGTGTAGGAGGAAGCACCTAACTTTGAAAGGACATCTACTTGAGGGATAGACAAATTGATGGATCAAAGAAAGACTTGACAGAATAAGATACACCCAACTCTCATGAGAAAGACAGGGAACAAATTCTGTGAGAGAGAGAGAGAGAGAGAGAGAGAGAGAGAGAGAGAGAGAGAGAGAGAGAGAGAGAGAGAGAGAGAGAGAAGAGGCAGATTTACAAGGAGAGTTGTACAGAAATAGGTTGCAGAAAGAGAATGAGCTAGCGAACTAGACACAGGTGTTAATAGAACAAGCCAGAGAATGAGTAGGAGGCAGAAGATTAGAACAGATTGCCAGATTGTGCCAGATTGTGCCAGATTGTGCCAGATTGTGCCAGATTGTGCCAGATTGAGACCAAGCAGAGCAACTTACTCAGAAGCTAAGAGAAGCTTGTTTTTTCCTGATGTATTTCTGTATTGGAATTTGAAATTATATATTTTGATAACCTCAGCAGTGCTCTTCCTTCATAGAATTACTTTGGCCTGTTAGGGTAGTTTATGCTTCCATATGAATTTCAAAATTATTTTTTTCTAGGCTTTTCTGTATCACACACTGGAATTTTTCTGGGCATTGCTCCAGATCTATAGATTTTTCTCTCTTCCTTTCTTTCATTTGTAATGTAATTATTGTTACAGTACTCATCTTGCTTATCTGTGAGTCCAGGGGATCTTCTCATCCTCTAAATTGTTCATTAATTTCTTTTTACAGTTAAACCTCTAAGACATCACCTTTCTTAGGCTTATTTCTAAGTATTTTCATCTGTGAAGAAAAAAAGAGATTCATCTCTTGATTTCTTTCTCACCACATTCATTATCAGTATAAGGAAAAACTATTGTTTTTTCTAAGTTTTCCTATACACTGCTGATTTGCTAAAAGTGATAACAAATCTAAGAGTTCTCTTATAGATCCATTAGGGTAGTTTAAATATAATGTTAAATTGTTATTTAATTTCTTGAAAATAACAATTGCCTTGCTTCAAGAAGGCATTAATTAGACTAATAGAAATACCTAAAAAAGGAGTTGGCTAAGGATTGCATTGTTTGTCTGTTGAAATCATATTGGTTCATGATTCATAGTATAGTATTTCATCAAACGTCTATGCAAATCTTTACAGCACTATGCCTTCCATTTTAATTTGTTAATTACATAAATAAATGTAATAAAAATGGAAATAATAAGGTAAATTTTTAATTAGTAGAAATGTTCTCTAGAGTGTTTTAGAGGGTCAAGGAAAATGATGCATTGATGTACTATTTAGAATTTTTATAATTGTGTTTCTTGAATTATTAAATATCATGTAGTAAAGCACTTAACAACTGACTTTTCTGAGAATCAGATGAACATCACCAAAAATAATTTTTAAAAGAGATTTAAAAACAGTTGTTCTAGGAACTATTATCAAATGTGCACCACAAAGAGATACTATCATATTAGGTAAACATGAAAATGTTAAAGATAAGTGTTGTCAAAGATGTTAAGACATAAAAGCTAAACATTTCTGATGGCATAAAATTCTATAGATGATATACAATGCACCATGAAGTTTTTTTTTTAATTAAAGCTATCTAGTTGTAAATAGAGATGACTGAAGTGCCACTTATTTAGAAAGCCTATGCAGGATGATTAAATTTCAGGGCCTGGTTGGTCTATTCTGGTTTGTTTGTTTGTTTGTTTGTTTGTTTGTTTTGGTCAACCTGACCCAAGCCAGAGTTATCTTGAAAGAGGAATATCCACCGAGAAAACGCCTCCTCCATGTTGCCCAGCCCTAAAGAAACATGAACTAAGTCAGTATTTATCTGTAGTTTCTGCTTCAGTTCCTAATTTTAGTAACCATAGTCTATCTTGCCTTGAGTTCATGAAATTTGTTCCCTCAGTGATAGATTGTAATCTATAAGCTAAATGTGCCATTTCTTTCCCAAGATGTTTTTTGACATTCTTTCATCACAGCAATAGAAACTAAGACAATCTTAAAAAAATAAAAAAAGGAAAGAAATAAAGAAAAACAGAAAAAGAAAAATGAAAGCAAAAGAAGTATTTATTGTTCAGTACTCTATATGCTACCAAAGGAAAAAGGGATAAACCAACTTGGCCACAAACCCTTTGATCTACAATGGTGTCCATGGTGTCCTATCCAGAAGATATGCTAGTGCAATGGTGGAACAAATTTTGTTGGAGTAAAAAAAATCCATATCTGATGTGATTGAAGAGCTCACCCCATGAGAGGGAACACATACCTGATACTTCTTGGCTGTTAAGAACAGAAGACAAATAGCCCAGAACCTAGGGGAAAACATAATACTACATTTTTTTTAAAGTAGCAATTAAATACCTTCTAATCATATTTGACATTCTGCTATACTCAAATCACTGTCTTGCTCAGAGATGTTCCTCCTGCAGCAGATAGGAAAAATATAGGCACCCACAGCCAGATATTATAAAGCTAGAGACTTTGGAACCTTAATCCTAAAAAATAGGCTGTGTCCATTTAAATCGCTCCTCTAAGGGCTCAAGGAATCACGAGGAAAAGGAGGCAGAAAGAATTTGGGAGCCAGAGGAGATGAAAGTCACCTAGAAAAGAAGAGCCTCTAAATCAACAAGATCAATGCACAGGGACTGCATGGATAGGCACCAGATGGGTCCATAGAGCTGAAAGGAGACATGTAAACATGCCCCCATTCCTAACCCAGAAGTTATCTCCAATGGATAATCATGGGCAAATGAAAATTTAGCTTCCTCAGTGGTAGCCTTGCTGGAATAGCAAACCACTCTTTTTTGTTTGTTTGTTTTGTTGTTTTGGGTTTTTTTTTAAGGTTTAAATATATATATATTTATATTATTACACACACACACAAACACACACACACACACACACACACACACACACACATATATATGGAGCATGATCATCAACCTTAATCTTAGGCCAACTGGGCTTTCCCAATACAAAAAATTGTTACCTAAACTGTGAACCAAATTGAACTCTTTCTCTGTTGTGTTGGCTTTGTTAGGGTCTGTTATCATAGGAACAGCAAACAGATCAGCCACATCATCCAAAATTTTAAACTGGCCTATTCGTTCTCCTTTTCATTAAGCTGTACAAATTTTATATCTTTCTTCCCTGATTTCTGTTCTTTCTCATTGAGGATTTGGTTGAAATAAATAAGCAATAATCATGTCATTGACTGGGTACTGTTCTGTCTTGAAATTCAGTCTGTAAATAAATCTATTCATTATTTTAAAAATTGCTCCATTCAAAGTTCCAGAACGTAACCTGAAGGTAGGTAGATTACTGTCAAAATATAACATAAATGGTCTTTATTATAATTTACAATGAAGTTTTTATTGTCTTCTGTTACATCCAATAGCTTGAATCCACATTCTTCTTAGGATTTTTTGATTCTGAATCATACTAGCATTGTCATGAAGGTCTGTATAACATTCCATAAATCTAGTCCTCATCTTCAAATTCTTCTATAATATATATAATACATATATAAATATAGGGAGATTTATATGCAATATGAGATACATAATATAATATATATCTACAAATAGGAGACTTCTTTTTGGCTCATGTGCTGAGCACGAACAATCTATCTCAGCAGGGAAGTTGCACCAGCAGGTATGTGCTGAGCAGATACAGTCTACCATGGTAGGGAAGCCATGTGTTAGGCTGAGTACGAAGCTGTTTCCTTTTATCTATGAATTCTAGAGAAGTGAGACTAGCTGTACAACCTCCAGGCTCATGCCTCAATAACTTACCTCCTCTGAATAGAACTACCACATAGACCTTCCCGGGGATTCCAAGAGCATCACCAGCTGATTACAAAGTGCTCAACACGAAAAGCTATGAGCACAATCTTGCATAAAATACTATTTGCCAAGCTGGTTCTTTTTACTTGTCAGTTAAGCATGTTTTAAGAAAATAGAATATTTCATGTAGATTTAAGTATGAAAACATTTATTTAAAATTTGAAAAAGGAATACTTCATAGAAATTTGGAGTTTCAGCTTTATCTTCAAAAATTGGAAAAACATACAACAGCAATGTTATCTTTTGGGGAAAACTTCATTTATACATTTGAATTTTTTAGAATTACATTTTACTTTAGGTTTTTCAGTATCATATTTTCAAAACTAAGAATAGCTCTACACTTTTTTAGTTTTGCAAGAAATATAGAAAAAATAAGTCAAGTTTTCAGGTTTAGTTTCACCAGTGAACTGGAAACATCAAATGCATGAATGCCTTTCTTTGGGGATTATTTGGGTGTTTTTGTGAGTCATCAAAAAATCAGGATAAAAATACCTTTTGACACAGATATGGTTAAAAAATGAAGTTCAAATTATAAACTTCTAAAAGCACTTGCTTTTGCAGCTATACAATAAATTGATAATGTCCCTCTTTCCTCATGATGTCATCACTTGGCTTTTAGAAGCCCAGTATACATTTATGGAATTAGATACAATATGGTTAGAGTAATGCAGGCTTTTTCAAATGCTACCACAGTAACTGAGTACTGTTTAAATGTATTGTTTTGAATCTTGATACTATATTTTTAGCTAAAGACAAGGTTAGGACAGTGTTTTTGTACTTAGAAGCAAGCATAACTGAGAATAATACCATGCAAATATTTTAAATAAATGTGGGTTTTCTATGGGACTATGAATAATTTCTGAATTACTTCTAGTATTATATAACAATAAGCCTGTGGTCATTAGAAAAGTATTACTTACTTAGCAATAAAATGTAAGCACTGTACAAATAAACAAACAAAAATAAATATGAAATGACTCACAGACTTTGACAGCAGAAATTTGAATGACTTAAAAAATGACCAAAGAAAATAAAACTGTACCAGATAACAAAAATATCCCCATATACATATTGACTTCAACAAAGAGACCCAAGGGTCTTTATGGAGTCCATTTTATAAAAGTCTCCTTGAAACACAGAGAAAAACTAATCATACTGAAACAGTACGAACTGCTTGCTATCACATGATATGCTGTTCAAGCTAATTGATCAAAGTTTCTGTTTTCAGCTTGAGATATGACCTGAAGAAAAGTAAATATTTTGCTGCAACAAAATTAAGAAGTCATTCACGTGAGCAGTGAAGATCAAATCGATAATAACTCCTGAAAGATGCTGAGCTGATAATAAAAGGAGCTCTTATAGCTACACACATTAAGTGCAGCTTGAAGGAAAGCTGACTGGGATTTCAGACAGCACATTTGCTTTAAGGGCGATAGCTCCACTCCTTTGCATTACTGCAAACTATTGACTATCCAGGGGGTTTTAGATTTTGCCCATTTAGCCTAGGAAAGGGTAGCAACCCCTGCCGTTACGTAGCAGCAGGATCTGCCTATTTCCCACTGGGCCTGTTTCCAATAGGAAAGTAAAAGTTTTTATTTAACCTAATACTGTGAGCATCAAATTAAATAAAGGGGACTTCAGAATATAATGTAATGCTATGAAAGGATTAAGTTTTGCTTTTTTAGGATAATAAAGAGAAGTAACTGCGGGGCTGGAAAGAGGTGGTCCCAAGGAGAATCCAAGCTTAAAACTCATGCAGGAACTTTTACGAGTTTATGCAGCCATCTAAAAAACTCTGGACAAACATCAAAGAGCAACTGTAGTAAGGAAAGGGAAGGCCTGTTCGCTTGAACGTTTACCTGTGCACGTGACTGAATACATTACAAGTTTTTTCTGTATCTTTTCTAATATCAAATTTATCAAATGCTTTGGTGAAACATACATGTCTTCACATGGTTGATGCATGGGTAGGATATGATCACAACAGGGAACAAAGTGGTAAAGTATAACTTGTCTGATCAATGTACACAAAATCATAGACATAGGCACCAGGGACACAAAAGTGCAGGTATTTTTAGGTAGAATTTTTCTCATAGCGGGTGCAGCAGAAACTGCTCAGATTAGATGGGATAGTATCAGCCATGGGACATAGAAAACAATAAAATTTTACTTTGTATAGCAATAAGCATTCTAGATTAATAATAAAATCTGTGGCCTAAACATAACTAAAATTCAAATTTTGGCTTGTGATTCAAGCAGACTTCAGGATGGAGGGTGTGTCAAAGGATAGTGGTGTGATCTATCCTGAGACGCTGATGAAATCAGTAAGTTTCTAAAGTCCTCATGAGTAATGTGCTTTTAAAACGTTAAAGAATGTCATTCTTAAGTAATTTACGTATATGCTTAGCATCAGATATCTACCATTATGAACCTCCTATCAACTGGACCTAAATGCCCTGAATTCAAAGCTAACATTCACACATTTAAATAGTTCTTTAATTAGGCTGTATTTCTGTTGTTGGACGAAGTACTTAAAATAATGAAAACATGCTAGGGTTGTCGGATGTGACGTATTAAATTGAGTAAATATTTAAATGCATACTGGAAAGTCTTACCATTCTGTCATGCTTTCACCTTGATAACCGTGCACTATCTATTCTTTAGCCACTTTTTATCGGAGATTTGGGAAACCAAGCATCATATGAGTGAGAATGTTTTGCTATTAGTTTGTATTTTTTTCTGACTTTATTTTTTAGATAAGGGTTATTAATTCTGTAAAGCAACACCTTATTTACAGATAGTTCTGTTTTAGTTTATAATTAAATCAGGCCCTATACTATTTGTTCTTACATATTTGTCATAATCATTCTTTCCCTATGGTGATTACTAACACAGAGTCATCACACCTTACTCGGGTTTGGACTGCATTGCAGTAAATGAGGTAGGTGCAGAACATTTCATGGTTTTATAACATTCACACATGTTGCTCTATATTTTAAATAGATGAATGTGTTCCTACACTACAATCTACTTCAGATTTTACTTTGTACTTATTTGTTTTTGTATACTGGTTTTATTTTATTTTTTAATACAGTATACTCTGTCACATGTTTCCCTTTCCTCCAGGGTTCACCCTTCCACCCTTGCACCCTTCCTGCAAAAAGAAAAAATACACTAAGTCCAATTTGGGTTCGCCACATATTCAATGAAGCATGGCCAAATTCCCAGTGGCCAGCCCCTTTGCTCTCTCATTCCACTCCTGCCTGCAACCACTGGACATTCTCGACTGTGAAGAGCTTTGTTTCAGCATCCTTCTCACAAGATGAAAGACTATCTGCAATAGCTTCTACGGGAAGATACAAAAATGAGACGAAGATGCCATAACTGAGAACGTGCTGGTGACTGCTTAGAAGGTACCTTAGTAGCATTAAGTTATTAAGTAATAACTAATTTTACTAAGGTATCCTTTAGTTATCTTAAAGCCCCAATAATTTTAAAGCTTAAAATTTAGACATGATAAAGAAAATTAAAATTTTTCCACCTAGTATTCTAAATGTCAACTTAATTAATTTTACAAAAGGAAATTGAAAAACATCATCAGCTGGACATCATCAGCTTGAGTGAAATATAAAATGTTGGCTGAGTCCTATACTAGTCAACACAGGGGTAAAATGGATTAATTGAGAAACAAAGGGGCCTGCACTGTAATACCCACCGCTGTCTTTTACGTAGCCAATAGGAGTACCTAAACATTGTAAGATGCTAAAGATATTGATAACAGGGATGGCGATGATATAATAATAGCAGAAGTCATAACTAAACATCATAAGTACAGTTCAAATAGAAAGATAAATGTCTGGTTGTATCTTAGGATTCACATGTGTTTTGTTTGTTTGTTTTTCCATCAATTATGCCCTTACATCAATGTGGAATTAGATTAGATATAATGGAGAGATTTGATTGCCTTGTTCAATATGGCTCGTTAAAATTATGTTTGCTTTTAAGAGCTGTTTGTTTTCCATTTCCCAAAGCTATGTCAGTTAATATGCCTTATTGATGTACATAGAAAACATGGATATTTGTTATTAATTATATTCTAAACAATAACATTTCATCAGCAATTTATTTAGTGTTAGTACCAGCATAATAAAAGAAAATACTAAATGGGATTAACTGTCATATATTCATTTCAATTATTTTCTGCTTCTGTAATAGCAAATCACAGTTCTCATGATATTTGATTTGCTTCTCTCATGTGAATTTACAAAAGAATTAAAATACCACAGGAGTAATAGAAACTCCTTAAATAGTTGAGTATAAAATTGCTTTTTAATATAATAATATAAAGAATACCATACAGAGAGCATTGTTTGATTGGTTTTGTGCAATGATCCACTGTTACTCATATTAGAGTCTTTGTGAAGTGTGTAAATTTGGAATAAGGACTGTACAAACTCAGGTCCATGAATTTCAAATGACTAATATGGGAAGTGGAGGTGTGGGGTTGAGTATAAGGAGAGGAGACCTATGTAATTATATTTTAATCTTTAAAAGTTACAAAAATATGTAAAATCTAGATGATAACATCAGAGAAAGTATATCACATATATGACTTACTATTATTGTTGTAAAAATCAACATTTTGTGTTCCAATGGAAAAAACTGATCACTACTACTGTAATTAGTATATATTTGTCTCACAAAATAATTATTTAATAAAATTTCATCAATCTCAATGAGAAAAAATTAAAAAGGAACTATACACAGAAAAAGATGTAAACCTTGAGTAGGGTAAATTTCATGTTTTATTGTCTGAAACTGAAATGGAAACAAGAGAATAAGAAGTATTTACTAAGCCGGGCGTGGTGGCGCACGCCTTTAATCCCAGCACTCGGGAGGCAGAGGCAGGCGGATCGCTGTGAGTTCGAGGCCAGCCTGGACTACAAAGTGAGTCCAGGACAGTCAAGGCTACACAGAGAAACCCTGTCTCGAAAAACCAAAAAAAAAAAAAAAAAAAAAAAGTATTGCTAATTAAACCTAATTTATTTGGATGTCTGACTTTGTTCAACCTACTATCTGTGACAAGACAGAAGTCTTCCATAAACAATTATAATTCATGTAAGCAGTTTGTATATTTTTTTATGTTTTGAGATTATGATATAATTACATCACTTGCCCATTCTTTTTCTATCTTCCAAACCCTCCCATAATAGCCTAGTCACTCTTTCTCAAGTTCATGATCTTCTTTTCCTTAATATTCTTCCTTATGGCCTTGTGTTTGTGTATTTCTTTGCACATAAATAAAACCTACTCAGTCTGTGTGTTACCTTTGTGGTCTACGTTTTCAGGGTTGAACATAAAGCATTAGCACTTCCCTGTGGGAACCTATGATGCTCTCATCATTCTTTGTCCAAGCTTCAGGACTTCTGAGCACTCTAACTTCCATGTTAGCATGTCTATTGGTGTTCTTCTTCAGCCCCCAATT
This sequence comes from Acomys percivali, assembly GCA_907169655.1. NCBI lineage: Eukaryota > Metazoa > Chordata > Mammalia > Rodentia > Muridae > Acomys > Acomys percivali. The sequence continues at coordinate 10,929,404 of OU015743.1, read as the reverse complement.
AGGCAGTCATGTTGGTGAGACTTTATGAGTGTAGCTTCTGACATTGCTAGGAGACAAAGTCTCACAGGAAACTCCCTGTTCGTATGGTCTTTACAATCATTCTGTCTCCACTGCTGAAATGATCCCTATTGGATGTTTTCCTCCTTTGGAGTATGCATGGTGCCATCTGGTGTGATGAAATCTGGTCCTTGGAGAAAGAGGCTTACAGGGGAGGTATAGCTGAAGAGCCTCTAGGGACTGTGTCCAATGTGCCTGGTGTCATGAGAAAAAAGGTTATCTTCAAACTCTGGGAGTGACCAAAGGCAACAGCAATAGCACATAAAGTTGTGGGAGTCTTTTGAACAACCTTGCTGTTATTTTACCCTTCCCTCTCTTCTTCATTTTTCTGCCTCTCTCACCCTACGTAGAGACCCATGATTTTCCCATGTCCCACTTCATTTCTCTTGACTCCTGATCTCTCCCACTGTTGAACCTCCCCAACAGTGGCCTGTTCTACTTTCCTGTTATTTGTAGTTACTCCGAGGTACGTTCTCACATCTAAAGATTTGGAGCTGTGATGAGACAGAATATGCAATGTTTGTCTTTCTGGTTTTAGGTTACCTGACTCTATATGATCTTCTGGAAACACGTTAATGTACCTTGAAAGTTCATGATTTCGTTTTTATTAGAGATGAATAATACTGCATAGTGTATGTGTGCCACATTTTTATTATTTACTTGTTATTTGAAGAACATTTAGGTTATTTCTATCTCCGAGCTATTGACAATAGGACAGTAATAAACATGGCTGATCAATTAATTATCTGTGGAGTACAAGTCCACATCTTTTGGGCATATTGCAAAGTGTAGTGTATCTGGGTGATATGGTAGGTTTACTTTCAGCGTTTTGGAGAATTCCTCACACTGATTTCCAGAGATCCCAGACCAGTTTGTAGTTCCACTTAGAGAGAATTTATTTATTTATTTTACATCCTGATTGCAGCTCCACCTCCTCTTCTTCTAGTCTCCCCTTCGTATATACCTCCCATCATTCTCCCCTCTCCTTCTCCTCAGAGAAGGGGGCGTGGTCTTCCGTGGGTACCAACCTGCCTTGGCACATTAAGTCCCTGCAGAACTAGGTGCATCCTCTCCCACTGAAGTCTGACAAGGTAGCTCAGTGAGGGGAACAGTTCCAAAGGCAGACAGCATAGTCAGAGAGGGACCCCATCCCAATTTTGGGGGGAGCCACATGAAAACCAAGCCAGCCTTCTGCTACATAAGTGTAGGGGGCCTAAGGACCAATCCATGCATGCTCTCTGGTTGGTGATCAGTCTGTGAGCCACCTTGGCCCAGGTTAATTAACTCTCCAGGTCTTGTTTTGGAGTCCTTGACCCCACTGGCTTCCTCAATGGTTTCCCCAACTCTTCCATAGGACTTTCTGAGCTTTGTCTAATGTCGGCTGTGGATAAGTGTCCTTTTGTCACCAGATTCCTTCTAATATTTTCTGTTATTTTTAAAGTTATTTTCTTATATTCATGAGAAAAGATAAAATCTCATATTTGTTATAATTTACATTTCATAAATGATAAAGATGTTGACCATTTGCTGGGATTACTTACCCACTTTTCTACCTTTGAGAACTTTTTGTTGTTGTTGTTGTTGTTGAGAACTTGTTGATCTGGTCTCAAGACCATGTTTTAAGTGAGTCTTTTTTTGTCTCCGTTTCATTTCATTTCATTTCATTTCATTTCATTTCATTTCATTTCATTTCATTTCATTTCATTTCATTTATTGCTTCCTTGCTTGTTTGCTTGATTTCTTTATAGATTCTGGAGATTAATCACCTGTCAGATGGGCAACTGAAAAGATTCTCTCCCTCTTTGTGAAATCCCTTTCTCCTAGTTGATTATTTCTTTGGCTGTCCTGAAACTTTACCGATTTATGAACCTAACTTGTTAGTTGATAGTAAATGGAGTCCTATTCAGAAAGTTCTTTCCTGGAACCATATTCTACAGGATACTGCCTATTTTCTTCTCACCGTGTCAGGGCTTCAGGGCTCATAACCATGTATCTGGGTCATTTGTAGTTAGATTTCCTGCAAGGTGACAAGTGAGGATATAATTTCAGTTTTTGCCTGGGACATCCAGTTTTCCCAACATCGTTCATTGAAGGTATTTTCTTTCTCCAGGTTTTTTGTTTTGTTTTGTTTTGTTTTTCATCTTTGTCAAATATTTCATGACTAAAACTGCATGTACTCATATGTGGATCTCAGTTTTGTTACATTGGTTTACATATCTGTTTTGTGTTTGTAACATCTACCTTTATTCTGTGCCTCTTTAATATCTTGAGGTCTGGCATAGTAATGCCTAGAGCACTCCACTTTTGTGTAGGATTATTTTGGCTATCCCGATTCTCTTGTGCTTCCATATACATCTTAATATAAGGGTTTTTTTTTTTTATATATTTCTGTGAAGACCAACATGGATATTTTGTTTAAAAATGTATTAAATCTGTAAGTGGCTTTCTTAATGGTCATTTTTACAATTTTGTATCAAACCATGAACATGGGATGATCCTCATGTGGGTCCTCTAGTTTGTTGGGCAGGTGCTGTCTAAGACATGGACTCTATCGCCTGCTTTCTATCACTTTCGCCTAATGATGCTGCCTTGTCTGGCCTCAGTGGATGAGGATGAGCCTAGTCCTCATGAGACTTGATGTGTTGGGGTAGGTTTGTGTCAGGGGGCTCACCTTTTCTGCGAAGAGAGGGAGGAACCAGGAGAAAGGGAAGGAGGGGGCTATGATCTGATTGTAAAATGGATATATACATTCTAAAATAAATTTAAAAATATTTCTGTCTTCTGTGATGTACACAGAGAGGCTTTCACTTCTATAATATAAAAAGTTAATATATAATATATGTGCATACAAATACCTATATCTTTATATTAAATATCAAATAACACATAATAAATAACATAATAATCATATGTTATAATTAGAGAGAATATAAATTCAATTTTTATTTTAAAAAATTACTTTCCTTACATTCCAATCATAGACCCTCTCTCCTCTTTCCAATCTAACCCTCCCTCCTCCTTTCCCCTATCCTGCCTCCACTACTCCTCAGATAAGCAGAGCCCTGCCCCCTCCAACACACAGCAGCATATCATGTGCCATCAGGACTGAATCCATCTTCTCCTGTGTTCTGGCCAGGTAGCCCCATGAGGGGGAAGTGATCAAAAGGCAGGCAATAGAGTCCATGTCAGGGCCAGCCCCTCCCCCCTTTCCCCTGTCTCCATGACCCCTGCTGCTAGGAGGGTCAGTCCCCTACATATCCTCCCAGGAGACTATATTGTAAAACAATAATAATCAAATAAACAGGGCTGTTTCAGAGTTTGGGGCAGGATATAGAAAAGTTAGAGGCTAGGGACTTGAGAATGGCTGGATGAAAAAAATGAATGGGAGAAGTGATAAATTATATTTTAATGAAAGTGAATAATCATGATAAAATGCTTTATCAGTAGTTGGAGCGATATCACTTAGGTATTCTATGTTTGCTTTCTTGACAAAAAATGTTTCCAAACATTCTACATGGCAAAGACAAAATCATGTACTAAAAGAAAAAGCATCAATCTTGATGCTTTCATCAAATCAAGAAATCCATCTCTATGACATTTCACCAACATCTGAGCACCATCTGGGTCGTGATATGTGGAAAGGATGTTGTCCTTTTACCTCTAAGAGGAGCCTCTGAGGAGGTCAGACTCTCCTTTATTCAGATTCCATGCTAATTGCATTCCTGGAATAGCATGCCATTTTAGCAAAATTGGAAGTACTTGAAGATCAGGAAGCCTGAAGAGGCAATGCCCCAAGAATGTAGCAATGCTTGTGGTTTCCTGGAGGAGCTATTGTGTTACTGAGGAACTGCTTCTGTAATGGCGAGGATTTCATGGAGATAGAAAGGTAACATCAATGATGTTGGGTCAGCCCTTTCTATGAAAAAGGTTTTTTGACTGGGAGAAATGTTATCAGTACAGACAACAGAAGAACACTTTTTAAATATTCCAGTAAAAGGGTTATTCCAAGGTCACAAGAATGATTTTAATGTCAATATTTACTGAAATTTACTATTTTCATAAGTGTAGGCACATTTGAGTGCTAGCTTTATGTATAGGTTATGATACATTAAAATTATTTTTATAAGTAGTGAAATATATTTTTGTTTAATTCTACCGTATTTCCTTCTTCTACTATTTTAAATATTCTTACAGCTATGTCATGCGTAGCAAAGGAAAAATTAAAACCCATGTGCACAGAAGCACCAAAGTAGACATTGAATTTGAAAGCACTGAAAAGAGAGGAAACTGTAGTCTACCTTCACACTTAATTCTAAAACGAGCTACTTTGAAAACAGAAAGGCAGACTTTTCTATTAGAGTATCTTTGTGTAAAGTAACCACCCAAACAGAAGTGATCTACACTCTGACCAAGGAACAGTGGAATATAGGGCAGAATAAGCCAAGGAGATCTGACATTACTTACCATTTGGATATATTAGAACCCTCTCTGTGCTACCAAGTACCGCTCATGTCAATTCACCATGTGTGTATCTCATATGAGGTTCAGATGTTTTCACGTCTCTGAAAAGAGAGGTGTGTGTTGACACTTTTTCTTGAGAAAGAATATTAAATGGAGTTCAAATTGGATTTTATAAACTGAACCCATTTTCAATATGTAGTTTAGCAGTTATCCCAAACCGACACCATTTTTAGATACTATTATACCAAGGTCAAGTAGGGTAATAGCTCAAATGTTTCCTCATTCCCTGTTTTAGTAATTCTAGCTGTAAGACTAGGCAAAAACTATGCTATTTTCTATCATTATCATCTTGACTTTACTCATATTGTGTACAAAGGCATTTTATTGATAAAAGTTTTTTATACAATATACTCTTCTTACGGTTCCCCATCGCCCAACTCCAACCGGTTTCTCTTTTCCTTCTTGCCCATATAAATCCGCTTTTAAAGCAAGAAGTAGTTGCAGTCGTCAAAAATGAGATTAGCAAAGGTATAGTAAAGCTGTTTTCCCCATGTCGTATCTAATTCTCAAATAATGTGGGTGTTGTATTCAGTTTGCATGCCTGTATTCCATTCCAGACTTTCAGGACATTTCACCAACAATTCCATTAAGAGTTGCTTCATTACTATATTTCAGTTTCTCACCCATTTAGATGCTTCACTGGCCATAGCCCTACTGAATCCACGGGGCTTCAAGCACAACTCAGTTTTTCAAAGAAGTGAACCACCAACTCACAGGGTGCAATGATGAGAAATTAGAGTACCATTTCTTTCTAAGTCATAATCCTCAAACTAATGTATTTTCACTCTTGAAGGCACATTGCTATATATTTGTTGTTAGCAAATATATATATGTGTATATATATACTATAGTCTATAATATTTTACTCTCTCTCTCTCTCTCTCTCTCTCTCTCTCTCTCTCTCTCTCTCTCTC
>OU015743.1:10881506-10909863 GCA_907169655.1 Acomys percivali | reverse complement strand
CTTGTAGTAGAAAATGAAACAGGAAAGAAAGATGGTACCAAGGTAGCCAGAGCTGCTTCATTGTTGGCTGAGGTTTGGAGTAATTATGTTTGAAGAAAGATGCTTTTGTGCCACGGCTCACTCATCTCAGCACAGCCATGGTCTTGTCTTGATCTCCAGTACTTGAGTTGAACAAAGATGAATGTGCTCCATTTTGAAGCTTTCACTGATACTCATTGTGCCTCAAATTTTTACAGTCTGACAAATCTAATTGCTTGTAACTTACCATATTTTAAAGACTATCATTCCATCTTCATTTGACAGATTTCTTATAACTGCCCATTCTTTAATTGGCTAAAAGAAAAAAAAAAAAACCCACATAAGGTCCATGATAAAATAATGGAGAGAATCTTTTGAGTCTTTAATTAGGTCAAGTCGATTTTTTTTTTCTTAAGCCAAGGACATCATTAGAAAATGCTTTGTGTGAGGCAGGATTTCAAAAGCAGCACAGTCAGTAGCCTTTCCATTGTCATGAAAGAATAGGCTCACTCTTAATTATATTTGAAAAAAGGAGCAACAAAAAAAATTCTCAAAGTACAGTAGCCTTTTATTCCAGGTTTCTGTGGGTCAGGATTTGTAAAAGGGTAGATAAAAACAATCTATTTTGAATGTGTAATATATATTATAAACTCACCCATCTTTTTATGTAATATTGTGATAACTGTAGGGTTATTGTGATTTCATATGGGGAGATTTTATTTTATTTTGAATAATAATATTTTCTAAATCCTTACATATATTGACAGTTTAAATTACTTAAACTTTTTTGGCACTGAGAATGTTGCCTTCTTTTCTTCTTTATAGAGTTTGAGTTGTAAATGTTATTCTGTAAAATTACCCAAAGTGTACCAAACTAGGTCTAAATTCTGCAATATACTTGATTAAATTCAACTCACTTAAGCTATCTTTATAAATAAGCATAATTAAAATGAATGGAGATAAACCTCCACATTTTAAGGTTATGAGGCATAACTAATTACTAATGAATTACACAGAGATCATTATACATATTGCTAAAGTATACTCTTATCTACTTAGAATAATCTCATCAATTATATGTTTGTGATTGAATTTAAAAAATAGTATATAATATATATGTATATATATACATATATATATAAGCTAGCAGTGTTACAAGTCTTGCCAAAGACAATGTAATGTTATTAGTAAATAAATGTGTTTTGATCAGTATGTTTAAAAGTGCCTCAAGATAAACAAATTGATAGAAATAGTATCTTTTAGGAGGGAAGTAATGAAGAAGATGGAGACTGCTTTCATTTCATAGAGGAAGATGTGTTTTCTATTTAGAGCAAAGATGAACATATCTGCCTATTAGCACTGCTTGTAGAGCAAATTGTTCAAAATGTTTATGTTTCTCAAAAACAGAAAACAGGAATTTGCATCTCTTTTGAAAGAGTTAAGTATTTTTTATTTTTAAAAAGGAAATAGAAGATGCTCAATAAATGAACTTCTCACTCTCTCCATGCAGACATCCCCATCCTCTCATAGGCAGTGAAGCGCCCCTTCCTTTTACATCTAGCATAATAAAAAACAGTATACATTCCTCTTACCTTGTTCTGTTTTTGTTTGTTTTTGAGACAGGGTTTCTCTGTGTAGCCGTGGCTGTCCTTGACTTGCTTTGTTAACCAAGCTGGCCTCAAACTCATAGTAACTTGCCTGCCTGTGCCTTCCTGAGTGCTGGATCAAAGGCATATGCCACCACACCTGGCCTGATACCATTTTTCTAAAGAAAAATTGTATACTTAAAATAGTTTTCTTTTTATATTAAATACCTTACTAATTACTGGAGAATACTACTAAGCTATTAAAAACAAGGAAATCATGAAATTTGCAGGAACTGCAATTGTATGGAACTGGAAAGAAAAGATCATCCTGAGTGATGTGACCCAGACCCCGAAAGACATACATGGTGTGTACTCACTAACAAGCAGATTTTAGCCATATGGGACAGGATGCACATAGAGTTCACAGACACAAAGAAGGTGAGTAACAAGAAGAACACAAGGGAAGATGATTAAATCTCCATGAGAACGGAAAACAGAGTAGACAACGAAAGTGGCTAGAGTGAGAACAAGGCAGGAGAGAGAAGAGAGCATGGAGACCAGACCTGGGGAGAGATGGTGTGTCAATGCAGAGGGCATAAAGAGAGAGGAGAAGCCAGAAACCGTGGGCAGGGGCATCTCAGTGACAAGCTGGACACCTAGGATAGGGAAGCTTCTAGGAGGATCTGGGTGTGACTCCAGCTGAGACTCCTAGCAGCAGGAGTCGTGGAGACTGAAGAGGACACCCTCTTACAGGACTCGTGTGAGATTTTTATCTTACCCTATCTAAAATGACTAATACGAAAGAGCAACAGGCAAAACGAAGAACAACAATTGTTGTGGTGGATTTTGGGAAACTAAAACACCGAGTGCTTGTGAGAGTGTAAGGCAGTGCAGCCACTAAGGAAATCAGTGTGGCAGTTTCTCAAAAATCTAAAAAACAGATCTCTCATATGGCCCAGATGTACCGCTTTTGGACAAACATCCAAAGAATCTATGTTCTACTGTAGAGACATTTATTCACCCATGTTCATTGCTACTCTGTTCATAAACCCAGGCAATAAGAATATCCTAGATGGCCATCAACTGATGAAAAATTATAAAAATGTGGTATATATACACAGAGGAATATTACTCAGTTGTTATAAAATTCATAGGCAAATGGACAGATCTGCAAGTACACATCCTAAGTAAGGAAACCCAGGACCAGAAAGAGATAAAATAGATTTTAAAGTTGAATTATTTAATGTTTTGATAAAATATCATAAAAATAAATATGCATGATTATTATGGTTGTAAACATTTAAAGGCTTGCAGAGAAGGGCGGGGTCTGCTCAGGTGAGGCAAGCAAAAATTGAGAATGGAGTTTAACCTGGGACTGTATTAGGTTTGTTGTGTATGTACCCTTTTCCAGTAATGCACTTGGCAGCATAGCTCCTTCACCTGTGTATGTTATGCACAAATATTTTGGTACTAACATTGCTGCTAACAATCTGAGACTGTCACCTGTATCAAGCAATCAAACAACACTTACACCCCTCTCTGAATAATCAAATAGGTTTTACCTTCCCAAACAAGAATCAGAATTAGACAGATTCTGTTCAAAATACTCCAATATATCGAGTCATAACGACCCCCCATAAAAATTGTCTTGGTGTCTCCCCAGCCATTGATTGCCTATAACTCCTAAATAGAGATGAGACTTCTAAGCCCTTCCCCTGTCATGCTGGCATGCTGACTGATGTGGCCTCGTGCTGGTCTCGTACAAGCAACCAGCCCTTTGAGAGTTTATGAGTACAACATGCGTTTTGCATTCAAAAGACACTATTTCATAACAGTTCTACGGTTCTCAGATTCATTCTCCACACATTGTGTTTTATAAATTTTTTAAGGTTTTTGTTTTGTTTTGTTTACTTACATTGGCTGATTCAGCAATCTTTTTTCCTTTAAAAAACGTATTTAATCACTTTAAAGCCTAATCCTAGTCCCCTCCAACTTCTACTCCCAGTTCCACCTCATGTCCCCTTCATCCATTCCCTCCTCTCCTTCTCAAAAAAGCAGAGGCCCCCAAGAGGTACCAGCCCACTCTGGCTTCAATTTTTTTTAACTGTTGAGGCTTGCTTTGTGACCAACTGTGTGTCAGTTTTTGAGAAGTTCCCATGAGGTACTGATAAGAAGGCATATTTTGTTTGGGTGTGAAATGTTCTATAGATGTTAGCTACGTCTATTTGAGGGATAATAATTTTAGCTCTATTATTTCTCTGTTTAGTTTCTGTCTGGGTGACATGTCCATGGGTGTACAGATAAGGTTGAAGTCTCCCACTATTAATGTGTGGGCTTTGATGTATAATTTAAGCTTCAGTAATATGTCTTTTACAAATATGAGTGCCCTTGCACTTGGAGCATAGATATTCAGAACTGAAAGACATCATCTTGGTGGATTTTTCCTTTGATGACTATACAGTATCCTTTCCCATTTCTCTTTATTAATTTTTTGTTGTTGTTGTTGAAAGTCTATTTTGTTCTTGTGCTTCAGCTGTGTTGGAATATCCAGGGCTCTGGTTGTGCTGTGCTGCCCTGGGTCCTGATAGTGCTCTGACCTTGGCTTGTTTGGAGCCATCTGAGTTTGGAACAACTATAGGTTCAGGTGCTGACTTCTGAGTTCATCTTTATTGTACAGATGTTTTCCCTTTCTTTCTGTTCCTTTCTGGTCTTTTTGCCTGAGTGGCCTGTGGTTCTAGCGACCAGAAGGTCCTCAAGTCCAGTAGGGTGACTCTGCTAGGGTTTTAGCAGCCTTCCTAACCTTTGGGGTTTTGCGTAAGGGAGTTACCCCTGAGGTTCTAAGGTTCTGGAAGCTGCTGCCATCTCTGTGGTGGCAGATACCACATGGCCACTAGTAGAAGAGGGAGGTTCTGGGGACTCTTCTGGGGTTTTAGGAATGGTCTTTGGTAGAGTAGGGAGTCTCTTGGGTTCTGGGAATTGGCATGGCCTCTGGTAGAGCAGGGGAGCTTCTACCAGAATTGTGGGCTAGGATATAAAGAAGAGGGCAGGGGGTGCTTTGGGCACACTGGACAGGCTCTTAAGAGGCATTGGCTGTCTTTTGGTTAGTATTCATCTGGGTTCTGGATACACGATCTTCGGTAGAGCGAGGGTGATTACATCTTTTTAAAAATATACATGGAGAAAGTTGTGCAATGAAACATGTCAGTTAGTGGGCCTACAAACAATTTAAAGTTTGCCTTCTGAAGAACATTTTTGTGTTTGTCTGTTTGTTGTGTAGCTTGAGGCTACTATCAATAAACCAGCCATCATCAACTTCGTTCACAAGCTTCACACATCTTCATTCATGTAGGATATTTGAGTCACAGGTTAACAGTTCCAGGTTTTCTGAACCACAAGTGCTTAGGACAGACACTACTCCTGGCTTGAGTTGTTCTATTAGCTGTTCAGCATCTCAATGTGGACAACATTGTGTGCTTCTAATGATGTTCAATGTGCAATGTTTGCTTTTTTATAATTTGTTGTGTTCGCTACTTAACAAAATATTTGTATGTTCTATACCCATTTTCAAACTGAACTGTGGTTTTAAATAGCAGACCTTGAGAACTCTTTAGACAGTCTCAGTACTGATTTTATTTCATGAATTTTTAGAATTATTTTCTCAATATCTGTACCTTATGTTTAAAATCTCATAAGAAGATTTTACATACAATAAGGGTTTTAACTTTTAATGAAGTCCGCATATCCTTCTTGTCAGCACTTTCAGCAATTGTGAAATTCTGTATTAACCACTGTCAAATGCACAAAGAAACTCTCTGGCAGCTGAACTAATGTATGGGTACAGAATTTATGAAAAAGTATGGATTTAGAATGCTGTTTCAATCTATATCCACTTAGTAAAATTATAGTACCAGGCTCAAACCTGGACTTGACTTATGAGCTCTGAGGTATGAGTTACTAGCTAGGTTTGCACAGGAGAAACCCATGTTTCCATGTAAAGCTGGCCTTAAAGCCAAGCAGAATGCTCTTGGTTATCCCATACCGTGCATGTCACGATTACACTGACTGACATCTCTTACCACACCAGTCATTATTATAAGTCCACAGGATTCAAAGCTGAACGTGACTTTTTTCCCCCAAAGTCTTCCTAGCAACTTCTTTTTTTTTTTTTTACTTATTAATTTATTCTTGTTACATCTCTATGGTTATCCCATCCCTTGCAACTTCTTATACTAAGAAAGATAGTCAGCAAAAAGGAGCTTTCCCATCAATAACAACATGATTTCTTCATGTCCTGAAACCAAAGTCTGTGGAGTCCTCAGCAACTTGGTCTTCCCTTCAAGTCAAGTTCCAGTGGGAGAGTTGGGAGCAATATCAATAACCTTTACTGTTTTTAAAAATCCACTGATATCCAGACCCCACAGTCATCTGTGAGAAAAGACCCCACTTCCCCAGACCAGAAGGAAAACAGTCTTCCAAGCTGCATCCTTGGGCCTAGAACTCCCAACAGCCCAGAGCCTGGGCCTGTTCTGGTCAAGGACACCCCGGAGGAGAAGTATGGGATAAAGGTCACATGGCGACACCGAAGGCACCTGTTTGCCTACCTTAAGGAGAGAGGGAAGCTGGACAGAAGCCAGTTCCTTGTGAAAATCTGACTGGATTTCACACTTCGGTTCATCTCAACGCTGCTTACGGTTAGGTTTCTGAAGTCACTTCTGGCATGAAAGAATGAAATGGAATGAACATCAGTAGGACGGCGACTTAGCTAGAGGCCTAGAGTTGGGATTCGGTTGCTGGATTTGCTATTTAAGCCACCTTGCAACAGGAACAGTTGAATTTAGTGTCATGAACTGTTGGTATTCTTTTCATATCAGCTGTTTAAACCTCTGAAGTGTCTTGTACTGTTTACAATGCTTGTAAATAAATGGCTGCCCTGCGTTTTTAGAGAAAAATAAAATAAAAATAAAAATAAACTTTGGAGCTCAATAGTTCCTATCCTATAAAATAATCAATGAGATTTATTAGGCATGTATTAATAAATGTGACTTCCAATTTTTAATTATGGTTGTATACCTTGGCAATGCAGAACCATGGACTAAAATTTTATAGAGCACTGTTTTGTCTAACACTTGAGAGGGGAAAACTTGGAGTTTTCTATTATCTGGTTATCTGAGGTATTAAGATTTCTCCTTTGTTTGCTCCATAGATGCACTGTACTATGCCCTGGGCGAGACCTATGGATTGTTCTTTCTAATCTTTTCACATTAATTCTTTCCCATATCTCAGGCATTTTCTTGTGTGCTGTGCTCAGAGGTCATCTCAAAGCTTGGCTAAGACAATCTCAAATTGCTTGAGCTATTTCTTTCTTCTTGTTAATCCCTTCTCTTACACATTATGTTAACTTGTCTATCCACCTAGGGCCTCCTCAGATTCCACATCAGTTTCTTCAGTACAGGTTTATTGTGCCCAAAAATGTACTCATACCACAAAAATAGGAAGTCTCCACCCCAAATAACAACCAAGAGCTGTCCCTTGGCAGTACCTCATATCTCTTCTTGCCTGAGATCCAATAAAAATAATCGATTATTTTCCTGTAATTTTGGTTGTGTTGTGTTTAGTTTTGTTTTTTTTCTCAGCTCTGTTAAATATGATTACTGCTGTCGTAAAACAGCTAAAGGTAGATATTTGTGAAGATTGTCATACCCACCTTTATAAAAGAAGCACCAACTAAACCTTTTAAAAGCCCTTTGTGAGATGACTATGTATAATTTTTATCCTACAATTTTGTAGAAGAAAAATATTATTTATGATAATCTAATGTGATTTTCAAGTCTAAAATTATTTTGGCACATCAGTACTTTTCTCCTTCAACTCTTTTGTAAGGAATGGTAATTTGTGGTGAAATGTAGAGGATATGGTAAAATTTTATTTTGTCTCTAAGGGGCATTAACTTATTTTTGTCTTTATTTGAGCCTACGTTACTTTGTTTCATGTTAACTTTGTTTTAGTAACTGTACCTATCTTGTCTGTCATGGCATTTTAATGATTCATGCAATAGTGACAATAATTTTTAAAAACTTCAAAATTAGTATGAAACTCATATAAAGTATATTTCTTTACCTATATCATGATAGTCTAGCTGAGTTGCTTGAGATTGTTAACAGCTTTTTCTATGTATTATTCTCTAGGAACAGACTTTTTAATATAACTTCTAATTTGTGGGAATATTGATATGAATTGGTAGTGAATAATCAACTGCTTAAATAGTAGATGAGTGAATTGGTTTGATTTATAATCAGGCAAGTATGTCTAATGACATACAAGTATGTATAATAAAATATCCTCTTGTAGTAGATAAATTTATATTTTATTATGTTTTAACCAACATATTCTGATTATATTCTTTCCAGTCCTTAAATTTTCTCTGGTACCCCCAGTCTTCCTACCCAATCATGTTCATATACATTTTTCTTTCTTTAAAAAAAAAAACTAGGAAAAAATTAAAAACCTAACTAAAAAGGTATATATAGAGAAATAAAGCAGAATGCATACACACAAAAAGGAATCCATGGAATCAATTTTGTGCTGGCCAACTACTCCTGGGCATGCAGCTTACCCAGAGTGCAATTTGATATAATAGTAACACTATGTTGATTAAAACTGATTTTTCCATTTGCAATAAGTTATTAATTTCAAATAGATTCTTTTTAGGGCTAGGAATTTGGGCCTCCTTCTCTTCAGTACTTCTATTTTTTCTCTGGTTTATACCTGCTCACACCTTGTGCCTCATGCCAAAATATCTAGATCAGCATGTGTATCAGCCTTGTGTCAGGATGACTCTGATTTTTTTTTAGCGTCATCTACTGTAAAAGTAGTTTTTATTTCCTCAGATGAGGATATGAGGTAAGAGCAGTACCCAAATTGTGTGAATATATAAATGGTTTTGGCTGAGCCCAGAATGTGTTATTTGTTTTTGTTTTGTTTTGTTTCTGTTTGTTGTTTTTGTTTTTTGTTGTTTTTTTTTTTTTGGTTTTTTTGTTGTTGTTTTTCTTTATTCTAGTTATCACTAGGCCCAGACCTAGAAGCTCATAATCTCCATACAATCTGAAAGTCTGGACCTTAAAAGCTTCAGTTTCCAGCTTGGTCTGCTAATATAGGCCTAGAATATTTTCAGCCTCCAAGACTTAGCTCACCCTTTCTAGATCTGTCTGAACTCTGGCTGGCTGGTTCAACTCAACTGTTCTGGATCAAACTCCTCTCTGGGCTGACTGGTTCAAATTGGCTTCTGGAAGCTTCTGACTGAAATGCTTTACTTGGAAAAACTTCTTCTAAACTCCACTAACTGAACTGTACTGACTGCAAGAACTGGCTGAACTTCATTAACTGAACTGAACTGTATTCAACTCACCTGCACCAAATGCAACTCTCCTCTCTCTCCGAGCACTGCTCATTTTTTATTTTAATTTTATTAATTTATTCAGATTTCAACTCAATTGTTATCCCATTACTTGTATCCTCCCATTTCTCCCTCCCTCCCACTTTCACCCTATTCTCCTACCCTAGGTTTAAGACCTAGGGGGACCTCCTCCCCCACTATATTGTCATAGGCTACTAAGTCTCACCTTGGTAGCCTGCTTATTCTATCTTTGAGTGCCATCATGGCTCCCCACCAAAGGAAGGTGGTCAAATAGGGAGCACCAGAGGTCATGTCAGAGTCAGTCCCCACTCTCCACATAACTGTGGAGAATGTCCTGTCCATTGGGTAGATCAGAGTAGGGGTTTGATGTTTACACTTTCTATTGTCCTTGGTTAGTGCAATAGTTTGAGCAGACCTCCCTGGGCCCCGATCTTCCCATCAAGATGTTCTTCTTGTAGGTTTCTAGGACCCTCTGGATCCTTCTATTTCCCCATCTCCTATATACTCACTTATAATTGGGCGCTAGCCCAAAAGACATGTCCCAGTAAAGCCTTCACTTACCAGGAGATTGGGATAGATGTGAGGATGTCCTAGTGAGGCCCAGCATTGCTCTGAAGTAACCTCTTTTTGCTGTGTGTTCTCATGAGAGTTGGCCATGTTCTGTCAAATGTTCTCTAATTCGTCGCTTTGTCTGGCCATCAATTAGGCACCACTGTTTGTTATTAAAAGTGTACTAAGAGCATGCTTGTATTTTAACTAGGGAGATTAAGTGTCTGGCATTTCTACATTTCCACTGGATCACACAGACCTAGAAAGTCTTTGGATGTGACCCCTTGCTTGAGCAGCCATGTTGCTGTATTAAAATCCCTCTACACTCTACCACTTTTGCCTCTCACAATTAGTTGATTTCCTTTCTCATATAGATCAGTGAGTCTTGGAGGGGGAAGTAATACATACAGACATAAAATTTAGGGATGAGTGTTACAAAGTCACTCTTTGTACTTTGACTATTTGTGAGTTTTTGAGCTAATTCCCATATCATGCAAGAGGAAGCTTTTCTGCTGAGTTTTGATTGAAACACATATTTAGGAATAGCAATATATCATGAGAAGTCATTCTATTGAAATGGTCCTTTAGCAGAGTAATAGTTAGTGGGTTTTCCTAGAGAATATGACTTATTCATTCTTAGGTTGTTTATCAGTCTCAGATGTGATTTCCATTAAATCAAAATTGGTTGATTACTCTTCAGCATGTGTGCCCCCATTGCACCAGCATATCATGTAGAAATGTCATGGATTCCTAACTGAGTGGTCATGAAAGTAATGATTACTGCTCCCCTCTGATAGTGTGCAAAGTACCTTCTATCACTGTTGGTGCTACTCAGTAGGGATGAATTTTCTAGTTGAGCACCAGTAGAATTTCCCCTTGTCCAATGACATAAGTTATTTCTTCATCAATAGGGCCTTACATCAAGAGATAAAGAATAGCCAATAATAACTTGTGACATATAGGATAATTGATGGAAAAGGTTAGGCGAAATACTCAACAAAATGTAACACAGAGATGTTGCTAAGAGCATAAGCTGCCTAATTGGTACATTCCCTCATTCATTTTATGGTGATATTATTTAAATTCCTTTCATATATGTATATACATATATACATACATATATATATATATATATATATATATGATACCATCTATAGTAGTGGTAGTAGTAGTAGTAGTATGTTTCCAGATGACTTTACAAAGGATTTTAGTGTCCATTATTTTTACCCATATTCACCAATAAGAAAGAAATAAAAGGTAATGAAATTGAAAAGTATTTTGCTACTGAGGTTCCCCAGAAAGAGAAGCAGAACGAAGTTGACCTGCATATTTACATACCATTTTTCTTATGCCAAAATATTTAAATTTATAGTAGCAGCCATGTATGCATACATGCATGTATCTGAGTGTGTGTGTGTGTGTGTGTGTGTGTGTGTAAAGAGAGAGGGATAGAAGGAAAAAATTGAAATAAATGTTTTACCTATTCAGAAAGTTAGTTAATTTCTTAGAGCTCTTTATTTAAAAAAAAAAAATCCAGTGGGCATCTCAGCAAGCCAGACCATTGGGTGGCTTCCAAAGCAATTAATTCTCAGTGGGGTACAAGTGAATTCATTAAAGCAGAGAATTGTATTGCCTCTGAGGATTTGCGGTATGGTTCATATCTTTTAGAAAAGTAACAGCTGAATGAGCATGTAAAGCCTATTGTAAGCTCCTTGGTTCCTCTGTCCTAATTCAGGTTGATTCAGGGTGAGATATAATTACACCAAAGGGTAATAATTATCTTTATAATGATGTAATACCCCTGCAGCTTTATGTATATTTGTAGCAATCTCTCATTTGATTGATGAGAGACATCAACACATTGAATCAGACGAACAAACGTAACAAATCAATTCTTAAATAAGGAAATACTTTTAAAAGAAAATAATTTTTTTTCTACTTGCCTACAAACACTTCCACCTGTGAGATTAGCTCTGAACAGAAGAAGGTTTGTTGTTTCAGGTAGGAGTGTGAAAACTGTTAAAAAAATAAAAATAAAAAGCAAGTGAAACATGCTCTGCTTGGCAAATGCAAATAATACCATCAATCCTCCTGAAATCCAGGTGACATTTCTTCTGATTCTGCTATTTGTAACAGCATAAACTTTGCTGATAGATAGGACATGACCTCACTTTTGTCACTCCCATATTAGATTATAGTTAGAGACTCATTTTAAAAACATCATTACACTATTATCTGAGACAGAATGGATACTCTGTCCACTAAAACCTTTCCCTCTACTGTGATGGTATTAGAACGTGATTGATTCATCTTGTACCCTGACCTTATGGCCATTCTTGAAGTCACTGAGTTCACAGAATGTCACTGAGAGGCAGACAATCATAGAGTAGAACCTCTAAACCTGATGACAGAGGTAAACATCTCCTCAAAATTATTTAATGACAAAAAGTAAGCACATATCTATCCAAATACATTTATATCCACACTTCTAACAAAACACACAGTCTTTTGAATTTCAAATAATTAAAATGAGTGAATTAATAAAATAATGATAAATTAGAATATTGAACATGTCTGTAATCTAGCAATGCAAAAATCTTTCCTTATCACTTCATGACAACCTTCAATTATTACTTTTCCCCCTTGTTATAATAGTCCTTTTTTATTCAAGAGTAAAAATATGGTGTTCAGGATAAATGAAGCTACTGTAGGTCATCCAATAATATTTTCATTAGAGGGAAGTGTTATGAAATGTGGAGTGGTAAAATCTTTCTTCCATCTTTCAGGTGGAAGCTGATGACCCTATCCTTCCTTCCATGACACACGGTTGGTCCTTTACGGCCTGCTCATCACCTTGGATGTCTCATGGTAAACTTGTCCTTTGAGTGCAGAATTTATTTCTAGTCTATTCTTATTCTGTCTTCAGCACTAAGTTATCTCCCCCAGGTACTGATAGTCTCATGACAGTGTGCTAACCTGTCATTCTACGGGAAAGTAATATCTCACTCTCCTTAAGGATTGACATAGAGATGTAGTGTACTCTCTGCCTTCTCTGTCACAGACATTTTATGATGGAGGGCCAAGTTTAACATTGTTTCATTCAAAGGATGGTAGGATTTGAGCCATCACCTTATGCATATATATGAAGGGAGAAATTTTCTTACCCTTCCTCAAATAACAGTATAGTTTTTATAAAACCAATTCAATGTTGAATTAAAAGCACCATGAGTTTCCATGAAGTTTTAGAAAGCACAAGACATGTCACATAAAATGCAATTTGTTCTCAATACCACTCTTGAGTTGTTCTCATAGCCTGCCTATTTTCTAACTGATGCTTTCTTTCTGCTAGTAGCAGAACCATTTCTGCAGGTTTTCTGAGAGAATTTCCTACATTTGGCTCAGTAGGTGGTTGAAAGATACTTGTTGATAAAACTACCCTGATTTCACAACAAATGTCACTTATAGTTCCCGAGACACTTTTGTTTAATTGCTTTCAATTATCTTAGCCCATGTCCACCCAAGCAAAATGAAGTGGCAAATCAAGCAATCGTCTTGTGTGTGTGATCAATATAGAAATTCAATATGGATAATTAAGGTGCCCCCCCAACTTACTTTTTTTCCTATAACAAGCTTTCTTTTCACCAGAATTGTTCAGATAATTGCCTCAAATGTCCATTTTATTTTGCGTCACATACTCAGGTCCGTAACTAGCCTAACGGACCATGGAAACACAGAGTGGCCAGTGCATTTCTCAGATAGAGCACTATCTAGTTCACTCATCTGTGGTGTCTCTGGATAAATCAGGCAGACTAGACCTGCAGAGTTTTACTGATGAGTGCTCTCTTCCTTAGCTGAGGTCCGTAGGACGGAGAGGAATGGTCTTGACTTTTGCTTTTCTGAAGTGTATCTATCCACCAGGATCCTCAAGCCACGGTTGGAACTTTATATATCAAAAGATAGATGTCAACAGTTAACTGATTCAATAGGAATATTAGTTGTTAAAACAACCAACAGACATATATGGGAGTTTGTATGGGTAATTAGAATATGACTACAGAAAAAAAAGTCAGCCTTGCTTATCTAAAAAAAGTGACTAGAGGTCCATTACAGGAAACATACTCTTTTATCAGAATATATTGGAACTCAATATTGAGTTTAACATCTAAGCATAATGTAAACTTATAAAAATATATACTGTGTAATTTAACTTTATCATGTGAATGATAAATATCCATATAATATAACCTTGGTTTCTAGCAATTTCCTTTTTAAAATTATGAGCTAAATAGTAAGTTTGATGGATCATGTGATTATAATTTCAGTTTCTATATTTCCCTGTTTCAACCAATCAGATAAGCTACAAAGTAGATTATTTTAAAGAGATTTTTAAGAGTAAATGGTGTTTACAGAGTGGGCAGCATAACTCCTTCCAAGGTAAAGTAAAGATAGTGAGAAACAGCTGGAAATAGACGTAGAAGACATGCTTAAATGGTGAGCACGTTGACTGAAAACTATTCTGTTCTTTTTGTAACCAATTATCAAAAATATCTTGGAATCATATTTATTTACATTTGGTCATCAAAACCTTTGTTTTCCTATGGGGGGAAAAAAAAGCATTTGAGCTTTGTATGCCTGCCGCCTTTGCAGTGGTATGCTTTGTGGTATGTTTTTAGGAGAATTAGAAACACATGCAAGAAACTGTGTCTTAAAATACATCTGGGTTTAAACTTTAGGGAACATATTCTTAGAAAAATAGACTCATTTACAATGAATTCAAATTCATTAAACATAATAGTAGATAATCATTAAAACTTCTCAAAACTTGGCAAAAGTATTATTATACACATGGTGAAAATGAGGAATAAATTACTCAACAGAAATGCCATACCATCAATTTTTGAAAGCTTACATTTTTTTAAACTATATTTAAAATTATTGAAAATTTAGTAAGCCTTCTCTCACCTATGTTATAGCCACATCCTAATTTTTATTTTTTGCATTAAAACAATGAGTATATAGAGGCAAGAAACTGGCACTTCATAGTTTTTTTTTGTTTTCCCATTTATCCATGTCTTAGTTTTTTAACTTTTCTAATAGATTTACATAAAAATGCACTTTATTAGCATATGCGTATCTAGGCAGGATTGGGATTACTTTGAGGTGATGACTATCAAAGCTCATATATAGAAGCAACACAACCTGGAACTAGCTCAGTCATTCCTGTCAAACATCTCCATTCTATCCCAGCCCTTACGTAGAGAAAATTCACTTTATACACAAAAAGACCTTTACTGAATTGAGTCCATTAAGAGAAAAGAACTTGATTCTTGCATTAATCTGGCAGGTCACTCTTGTCAGGAACTCTCCCACATCCTTACTAAATGATGTTACTTAGCATGTGCAGAAATCAAAAGAAACGAAGGGACTTTGTACTTAACAAAGTTCCATTTATTCTAAATCTCAAAATCCCCTAATTTTCCTAGTGTAACTCTGTTTTGTTTGCTGTCTTTTGTAACCAACTGTGTTTTTTAAAGAAAGCAACACATTAAAAACAATTATGGACCTAAACTACCTACACATCCTGAATTTCAAAGCATGCAATTTAGGCCACTCTAGGAAAACCACAGAGGCCAGGTGGGACGGATTACCACCTTTAGCAAAACTCAGCAAGAGATATGTTGAAGATTGAAAAATGCCCAGGGTATGAGCTAATTAGAACTTTTTAATAAGTGGACTAAAAGAAAATTGTTAAAGTTGCTGAACATATAAGAAATCAGATATAATAAAGCAAATTCTTAAAGGTGATTATTTAAAATTTTACAGTTGTTTAATTTTTACTAATGTTTTTATTATTCTTTAAACATTGGCATATGTATTCAATATGTTTTTTTTTTTTCATTTTATCAACTTACCCTCTTCCCTACTGCCACCACTGAGACAAGACCCAGGGAACATTAACTTACTCCCAAACTCACACACTTATTTTGATTAGTAATTAATTCAGTAGATTAACCAGTATTGTCTACTCTGTCTATAAGGTATACATGATTTCTAGCAAGTTACACTGATATCTTGAAATTGGACTTAACTGTAATTTAAAATAAATAGTAAATGTCACACATTGCTCATTTACTAGTATTCACTGAGTGTTTTGGTTTGGTTTTAATATTTAGTCTTAAGAAATTGAAGAAAAAAGTATGATACAGGCCAGACATTAGAACAGTCATTTACAGAGGTTTAAGATGTTTTGTTTCATTTGGGAAACATATTCTCATGATGTAGACCTCGCTGGCCTGGAATTCACAGAAAGCCCACTGCCTCTGCTTCTCAAGTGCTAGGACCAAATGTATGTACCACTAGGCTTGGGTAGCCATTACATTTTACACAACAAAGTGAAAGGTGTATTCTGCCAGTATTTGAAAAATCATTTTCCAAATAAAAATAATGTACTCATTTATGAATAATTAGTGAAATTCCCTTGTATGTCATAATTATTTTATATTCCTCATATATCCCTATAAACATAATATCTACCCTCATTTATCTTAATACAATATCAGTTAACTGCAAATATGTGTTGTCTTTTTTATAATTTGACCAAATATAGAAAACTTCCATTTCAAGAACATTTTCAACATGTTGTTTACTATGAATACAAAGAACTAAATATCTCTTTAACAAGCTGACTTCATTTTTTTTTTGAAGATGTATTCTTGAGTCATACAGTAGTTTCATGTTTATGTAAACACAGCACTCTATGGAGCAGAGGAATCCCTGAGTCTGAGAAGTTGTGAGGGGATTCACTTTCTTGACATGAGGCACTTGTGTCAAGGGCCAGAACCTCAAACCCATAGAAAATTAGCAAAGCTTCTACTCCAGATGAAGGTCAGCGTGAAATCAAAGTCTTTCTCTGATCTGTTTGACAATGTTGATAACGTGGACAGAAAATGTCCATCTAGATTTCTTCCTGCCCTTCAACATTATGGCTGGAACAATGTTTTCCTGCAGAGACTGTTTCTATTTGTATCAAGATTAGTAAAGCTTCCGCCTTGTTCTCTCAGTGTATACCATAAACTGCCTCCTTCCTTCAGCTCACTGCAGTAATCCTGATCCTCTGCTCAAAAGCATAGAACAAGCACAATCATACAAAAACAAAACAAAACATCCTCCAACCAACGGTTAACCATTTTATATACTCATTAGAGAAGTATCTGTTGAGGTAATTTACTAACTATTAATAGTTTTGCTTCTATTGATTTGCAGGGGTTCTTTATAGATTGTGGACATTAGCTTTCTATCAAATATACTCATTTAAGATATTTTCTCATAGGTTACAGAATTGGGAAGGGTGTGATGGGGTTTTGGTTAAAAGTAAAAACTTATCAAATGGGTACTCTGCATACTGAATGTGCCAAAAGAGTAGCCACAATGCATACTATATTGAATGTTTGCAGTGTTAAAAGGCAGCAATTCTTCAGACTGGTCCCTATGAAGAGGTAGGAGGGTTTAGGCATGGCTCTGATGACTAACGTGGCTAGAACGAATATAAAATGTTCATTGTATTGAAAGGTCGCTTTGTGTTGGGGGATATATGTACTTTATATGTATATGTTTAGTTACTGCACAGGAATGTTCTATACTACTTTTATGTAAGTAAAAATCCTAGCCTGACATGTCATGCAATCATTATACCAACTCTCAACATTCTGGGACAAGAAAAATGTGACCTTCATTGATAGCTTGGGGTATATTGTGAATGAATGTCTAAAAAAATAAATTCCAACTATCACACTGACTATGATAATACCAGAAACAAAACAAAATTTTATACTGCATGAAACAGATGTACTGAGTTTAACTTAGTCTCATGATAAACTGGAATTTGAGAGCTAGACAGTAATAAATTAATTTTTTCACAGCAAAGCCTGATATAATTTGGGAATTATTCAACACATGTTAAGTTATGGCCACCAGAAGAAACTGAAAGAAACATCAATCTGCAATATTTTCTTTGACAATAAAAACAATTATAATTCCATGCGTTATAAGTATTGAAAAAGAATGTGTTTATTAAGTAAATGAACTTCAAGGAAAGTAGATGGTATTTATTTGTTAAGCTCACAACATATAATTTAGAACCTTCTAAGAATATTACATAGTACTCTTGACATTTGAAATGCATCAGCAAGTTAAGAAGCAATGTTTTTTATAGTGATAAGTCACAATATCCAGTCAGGTAAATGAAAGAACTTATGAGATTACATAATAATTTAGAAGGAATAGGGTGGCATACGGCATGTACCATATGTCACAATGATTAGCAATGTCAATATTGTGTTTCATGCCTTAAGCAATATGATCCAGTTATGCTATTGAAAAATAAATTTTATCACATATTAAAAGTGGTGATATTAGTTGTGAATAAAGCAATAATCATCACAAAAATATTGGTATAGAAAAAACAATTGTCCGTGTGACAGAAAATCAGAGGTTACTGCCTATGACCAACACAGTAGGGCTGAGACCAATCAGTGAATCTTGGAGTCGATATATTGTTACCATTATTTCTAGTGTATTCTATCCTGCAATATAGGTAATATAAGACTGGCTTTGTTGGGATAGTAAACATTCTACAGGAACAACAAAGTCAGTAATCATCCAGCTTTATTTATTTATTCACTGAACATTGGTGCTTCTTACTTACATCCCAAACACAGTTGCCCCTCCCTCTGATTCTCCCAGCTCCCTCCTCCTGCTCCTTTCTTTTCCAGACCCACTCCCATGCATTAAACTTCAGAAAGTAGCAGGCCTCAAAGAGACAACAACAACAAAAAAAAAACAGGACAAAATAAGATACAATAAGACAAGGCAAAAACAAAACAAAACAAAACAAAAACAAAAACAAAAAGAACCAAAAACCCAAAAAAACAAAAACCTTCATATGGAGGCTGGACAAGGCATCCCAATAGGAAGAGAAGAGTCCCAAGAGCGGGCCCATGGCCTTAAAACACCAGAGGTTACTAATGACTCTCAAGCTCTTCATTCTCTCATTTAAAATGAAAATGTGGTTATGATAGGAATGTCTCTACTTCACACGCAACTGCTCATTGAGTCCAAGAATTTACCAGTGCTTTCCAAGGGAGCACTAGGAGAACATTCTAGTCTGTTAAAGACATGAGGTACACACTCCTTTCTCAGCATGCTAAAATCTAAAATGCTGGAGAAAGCTGAAAAAGAATATCAAAGAAAGAAAAAGAATTTGCTTAAAGAAGAAAAAAATAAAGAAAACAAAGCAGCTTAATGAAATTTGCTGAAATAATTCCACTAACAGTCAAATTTTATCCAAATAAATGGTATATAATTCTGGACAAATAGATTTTTCAAAACTATTTAGACAACAGTGCCACCAAGGTGACAGGATTCATGTCTCAGAGAACACTGGGCATCGAAGAGATGGTGAACATAGCTTGGGCGTGGCGTGTGCAGAAGAAGTAAACACAACAAACGGAAATTGGCTTTGAAGAAATAAGAAGATAAAAAGCTCTGATGCTTTCATTACTTAGTAAGAAACATAGTATTTAAAAGTGTTTATATGAAAATTCAATGTGCTAAATGGACTCATTAATGCCATTTTATTAATATGAAGAAAGGGGCCTTCAAAAGGAAGATAGAGGCCATGGGTGTCTCCAGAAACTGCCTCACAGAACAGAGAACAAAAGCAGCCAGCCATGCCTTCAGGCCTGCCTTTTCTTCACAACCACTGAGCCAGCTGTCTTCTATGACCTGAAGAGTAGCTTTACATACATAGCTGCTTCTTATCAAACAGACATTGCCATCTTCTACAAGAAACAAATAGGAAAACAAAACAAACAAACAAACAAACAAAAGAGAACAAAATACCCCTTTCTTTCAAGACAATGCATAGATACCTCTATCGTCCATAATTCCCACCTTTCAACACCAGTGCAAGTGTGTCTTGTGTGACTATTCAAATCTTAGTTTACTCCCAGATGAAAGATCTATTTCTGGATAAGTGGCCTCAAACTTTCTTTGCCCTTTGGCATTTGCAACTGCGTTGTTAGGGCTGTGTCTGCTTGGTTGGCTGCACATTCATTCTCTACTTTGGACACTAAGAAAGCCCGAAAGAAACTTTCATTCTCTGCGTGTTTTATAAACTTACTACAGTCAAATCAGCCAGGCGCAAAAACAGTTTTGAATACTGAAGTAGCAAAGGAGCACCGAGAAGGTAATCGATGCTGAGGAGCAGATGAGCTCCGTGGGGTTTAGACTGCTCTTTACATTCCTATTCATTCATTTTTTCCCCGTAGCTACTACATAGAAAATAGTGACGCAGTGACACTGCAGTAAGAGGTCATGTTCAACCCAGAGAGTCTCCTCATTAAGTTTCAATTATTTTGCCACTTTGTAAACCTGCTCAGTTTTTCCATGTTTCTTACATTTCTAGCACACGTGGGAGGTTAATATCTCTCCACATACATTTCACAGCGGGATCTGAGCTATTAGAACACTTTCAGCTAAAGTTCTTCTTCAGTAGAGCATGTAAATGTGACCCCTGATGGGTGGTGTTTCTTCAGACATGGTAAGAATCAGTGACTCAGCCGCTACAGCAAGCTAAGGAAGTCTTGCTTATTAAGTTTCATAGACATGCATTAGGACAAATGGACCACACATGATGCTCCTTGATATGCACTGTGTTTATTTGAATAACACAAGAAGGACAAGCAGAAAGATAATAGACTAGTAACAGACCAAGAAGCCATCATGACTATTAAATATGTCAAAAACACTCAGTGAAGCACTCTGAAGTTCCAGGTGACTCTTGTAGTCAACTTACTTTTGGGAATTTCTTGGATTTTTTTCAAAGAATCTACTTTTATTTTGAAAAAAGAATCCCAGATGTGATTTAATCTTGCAAAAGTTTCTAGTTTATCACATTCTTCATTTAACTGAGACACAGTAAGTCTCAGCTCATCAATCTGGTTATAATATGTAAATTTTACAAGACAACAGAGACACAAATGTGACTTTGAAATGCATTTTCTTTTGTTATGGGGGTGTTGTTCAGATGTGTGCTGTGTGAGGAGTATGAACTGATGCATGTACCAGGAGGCCAGACGGGGAAATATTAAACTCCAGATTTTTCCCATGCGGAAAAAAAGCTAGAATACTAATAATAAAGCCAGAGCGATCTTCCCACACTTGTCCCTCTTGGAAGAGTGTGGATTCAGCTCCATGGGACCATGCCTGAATCTTTATGTGGCTTCTAACTGTTTCAGATGAGGTCTTCAAGCAAGCACAGGAAGCATTCTTATCCAACCCCAAACTTTGAAAACTGCATACACTTTAGTATAATGCAAACAAAGTATTCTTAAATAATATAGACCAAATTATTTGACAAAAGGAATCATGAAAGTCTATGTGTGTCTTGATATGTCATCAGATTCAAGAGTCCTCCTTAAGTTCAAGAGACCCGGTACTTGAGAGTTTGTTGTGCAAATATGCAGGAAGGCAGGCTTTTAAATTAACAGCAGATTATATAATCAGAATATAGTGTGTATATGCCCTTGTCCAACTGCCTTTGAAACAATGCTATGGCCTGTCATGACATTATGTGTTTGTTCCCTATTGAGATCACAGCATGGTGATATTGTTATATCTCAAGAGAATAAATAAAAACTCACAGGAGGATTTTGGAATGAGCACTCTGTCCTCACTCATATTTACCATCCTTGTCTCTATAATAGCTATTCATTTAGAAGGACATTTAGAGTGATAGGATAATTTACATGTGCAAGACAGGGCAGGCTTTGGACAGTGAGTGAGCAGAACAGTACATTTCAATGATCAATTTGTTAATATAAATGGACCCCCTTAGAATAATTACAGCAAATGATAGAAATGTCTATTTTTCTTGATGCCCTTCCTGGTGGTATCTAGTTTATTGAGACTAATTCTTCTAGTCAAACATGGTTATTACTTATATCTACACAAGCTGTCCTATGATTTCAGGAGTTAATAAGGAAAAACAAATATAAGTAATTGCTCTATAATCAGTTATGCAAGCATTAGTTGTAGAGGATGCAACTGCACATAATGGGCAACACATAGAACTTATAAAAATGAAACAAACCAACTGCAGCAACACAGCTTCAGGTGCCCCTAGGATCGCAGCAAACAAAATCAATGCTTCAGCTATGCTGAGTTCAGGAAAACTTAATTTGCTTCCTGTACTTCAAAATATGAGCTAGTTTTTTCTCTATCGCTTCTTCCAATTTGATAAGGATGTAGCCATAATTGTATTTCCTCCTTTCATTTATATTTGAAAAGAAGAAAATGAATACAATAACAAAAGGAAAGAAACTGAACTCCAGCCGCCCAAAAATAACCTTCCCATGCTCAGTCGAATTGGGAGTAATTCTTGGCAGGATGCTTCCTCTTAAAATGTATGGGCTCCTGCTTGCTTAGGAGGGAGAAACTCTCCTGTGTTTGAATCCCAAAGATGATACAGTTTTCTGAAGACAGAAAAAAGTTAAATTTAGCTAACTCAATCTACTCTGAAAGAGTAACTCAAATATATATTTCCTTATTTGGCCACAAGCTGTGTACATCGGGTAGATAACAGTCATGCTTCTCAAGATTGTTTGACATGATAACATAGTCTAACACACCACCTACAAAGCAAATGTATAAAACAATAAACAATTTTGTCTTCAGTGTGCACTGACTTTTGCTGGCCTAAGTGTGGCCTGGCTGTCATTGCTCATGCTTCTGTGTGGTCACTAATGCTCTGCAGCATGAACACACTTTGACGAGGCTGATGCAAATATTTGGGACTTGGTAGATGATCAGCCTAGAGAAGATGGCCTCAACTCTGCCATTTGGGTCAATCAGGTCTTTGTGGCTTAATAGGTTGAAACAGATTGCAATGGTCAGATCAGGCTAGTAAATATATAAGCAAGAGCTAGTTGCTCTATAAATACATTTCTCAAGTTTCTTCTTAGTGCACAGATATTCATGTCAATGCAACCTACAAGTATAAGCGCATATAAGAGAAATATTAAGGAAATAAATGATAATTGGTCTTTGTGCTGAAAGACTTGTTGGTGCCTTTCATTGGATGATGTAACAAAAAGACTCTGGGAGAGACAAAATTCTTTACCATCTTTGTCCCTATACTTCTTGATAAGAGGACAATTTTTGGGTCAAAGGTCTTATGGCAGGGTTGGTGTCCCATGTAGCTACAGGAGGTATAACTTCAGGTTCCATATTAACTACTGCTAGGAATCTCAGTTAAGGTCACCCCCACAGACTCCCAGAGGCCTCTCCCATCCCAGATAGGCCCTGCACCAATTTCCATTCTCTCTTCCTGTCCTCCCTACTCCACCCCCTGGTCTCTTTACCCTTGATCCCCACTCAACTCCCTGCTCCTTCCTCCACCCTGTTCCCTCCCACCATCTACTTTTCTCTTTTCTCTTTTCTCACACACTCTTTAGTGCTGTCCGAAATAATACTTATATAACTACAAATTATGAAAAATTTCTCTTATATTCACCCAAGTAATATGTTTTAATATTAGTTTTCCCATATTTCAGTTCCCTGAATGCTAAATTCCTCTCAGGAGACATATGATGGCTATACCTACAGTTTCTGGTGCCTTTATCTAGTGCAGTGCATTTCTGGAGAAAACTTTTGTGCTCAGAGAGCTGCTCAAATCTAAGAGAATGAAAAGTGACTGTCAATTTGGGTACAGAGAATGTGCATGTATTGATAGTCGCTACATGGGTTACCTTGGAAACACAAACTCTGAGAAATGTTGATAATACTTGTGTTTTCCAAAAACACAATGACATGTATTTTTTTAAAAAATATAATGTTCGTATATTTTAACAAGATTTTCATGTTCTTTGTCATGCCTGCCATTACGTGCTTAAAGAGAAGGGGGCAGTTACACAGACCATGTTACATAAGATACTGTGCTTTTTATTCCACATCTTCGAAAAAAGCAATACAACTGCAGGAAGGTAAAGACTGGGTTTGTGAAAGGAAAAATGCATGACTCATAATCAGGAAGTTGATTGGCTAGTTATTTTTTCTGTCATTCTCTTTAAATACAAAATATTTTTTGCAGCCATTATACTAATCAATGTTTTTAATCTATAAAAACACCCGTTTGCTGAGAAATTTTAAGTGAATCACACAGAGCAAAATAACAGACTATACAATAACTCTTCTTCTTCGATGATTGTCATAGTTACCTGTCTCGTTGCTATAGCAAAATATTAAACTGGGCAAAGCAAGGCTTCTAGACTGTGTTATTCACCACAGTTCCAAGATGAAGTCCATCGTGGTGAAGGTAGTCATCATAGTAGGAACTGAATGCACTAGGTCCACAGTTATGGTTAAAGAGATAAATCTTTGTTTTGTTTTGGAGAGGGGAACATGGTATTTTTTAATGTCTACAGCAACTCATCCAGCAAGCTAATGAGGAAGAATACACCTGAGAAAAAAGTGGGATTCCATTTTTCTTTTGATTAAAAAAAAATTAGACACTAAATATAGGCAAATCCCACCTATTTCAGAATGATGGAGCACCAGTCCACAAAGTCTTATGGTCAACCAGAAGCAAGTTCTCAACATTTATTTGCAAAGAAACATTGGCTGTCAGGTTTGATCATCTGGGATTTACCTGACTGACTTCATGATCCGATGTTAAGGGCAAAGTGATGATTCTAACATACTCTTATATTTATAAATCCTACTTATTTTCTGACACTGACACTAATTCCTACACTCATTCACTCATTTTTTTCAGGTTTCTCTACCTCGATTTTATGTTTTCTTTTCCTTTTTTTTTTTTTTAACCTTTTCTGAGACTGTCTCACTCTATAGCCCAGAGTGGTCCTATTTAAGTAATTCTACTACCTCAAATGCTGGAATTGCATGTATAAGCCTCACATTTGGTTTATAGCACCTTTAATCTATTTCATTTTTGAGGCTCCAATGTATATCTGAGAAATCAAACCAGAAATTTCTCAAGAAGTATTATAATTGTTTCTGCATTTCCAGTGGCTTAAAGTTGAGTATTTTATAAATAGTACAATTTTAGAGATATTTGATTAACAAAGAATATTAACCAATGCCTTTGGATGTGTTATTTTAGTGTTTTTTTTTTGTTTGTTTTTGTTTTTTTGTCTTCAGTGATGATTTGGCAGATACAATTACAATAAAACCAATCCTCTTTTTAGAGTTACAAAGGAAAGGGCAAATTGTGCTACTATTGAAATTCATCAGTGATTATATACATGCAAATCCAGAGAATGCGAATGTATTGAATATTCAGACTGGTGTCCATAAATAGTTCTAAGAATATTGTCAAATTACATCAAAATCACCTGTTAGCATTATCAAGTATGAATGTAAAATTTCCAGAGAATTAATTTATAACTATGGAACTTCTTTCCACATTTAATATCATAAGGGGCAAGTGACCCTGACAATGAACATAATTATGAAATGTATTCTAATAGCAAATTTTCACCAAATACATAATGATACTATAGAGATCAAATTACCATGAAAAAGATTAAGTAGTATTGCTGTAGTTGAAAATCATACTTGTTTTGATGAAAAATTCACTACCGGGACATTCAAATAAAACAGAGCAGGTACACAACAGATTAGAGATCCTGAGGACAAGGACAGGAGAGTTTTGAATATCAAGTGTCATGGACAAAGGAAACAAACACAGAAAAAGGTAATAGATTTAGATATATGTGAAATGCCATCAATCACCTATCCTCCTGTGAAAGGGAAAAAAAATAAGGTCTAAAACAATGTATACTACAACAATAGCTATCTAGCTTTCAAATCTGATGAAAACATATATCCATATACAACCAAAGGATCAACACATGTCCAGATAAAGAAAATTACACTGGGAGACAATATAGTCAAATGTTGAAAGTCATAATAGAAAGTAGCAATTTTGAAAGGAGAATGAATGTAGTAGAATGTCAGGTAAAAACAATTCTCAGCAAGACTAAGTGATGACTTCTGATCTGGAACCATCAATACTAGCAGTCAGCAACACGGCATTCAAAACACTGAAGGTAAAAAACTATCAGTCAAGAATTCTACTTTAAGAAAACATATGCATCCGATGTGAAAGGCAATTATAATATTCACAGGAAATGAAAAGTCTAAAGAATTATTTGCTATTAGTTGTGATCAGTAAAAAGCAAAATGAGTAATCGCGTCATTGAAGGTGGGATACAGTATCTTTAACCAATTGAATGACTAAAGATGGCTACTAAAAATAACTAAGCTACATTTTTAAAATATAAATTTTTCATAAGGTTGAAATAAAACAAAGCTAAGGAGATGCAAGAAGAGGTAGGGTGGCATAAAAGAGCACAGAAACACATGAGTAAACAGTAGGTAAAAACCAAAATCAGAAATGGCGTATTTAGAATTGAAAAAGGAAACGAAGACCATTGATACTGCTAGTTTGGCAACATGGAACAGAAAAGAGGGGAAACCCCTTCATTAGAATATTAAGCAAAGGAATATTTAAAAATCTTACTAAACATCGAAGTTTGAGACTCCGAAACATTGAAAAAATATTGTTTAAGGCAGTAGACCAACAAGTGTTCTTCGGGAAACAGCTCCTTGTGTTTCTTACTCTTCTCACAGGGGCCTGAGTTGGAAAACATGTTAGGTAAACATTTGCTACAATGTCAAATGATGAGCAAATTTAAACCACTGCATCTGTATGCATCTCAAGACAAACAGAGTCTTCTAAATGGCAAAGTGAGTGACCAACCTGAGGGTCACTGTGGTTCCAGGACATTGACTTTAGCTTGGACCCGGACTCATCAAGATCAGAGATCGACTTGGTGGCATGTGCAGGCTGCACAGTAAGGGACAACAGAGTGTGGAATTAAGATTGAGTTCTCAGAATATACACATAACCAGCTGCTTGGATATGAATACAGGCTTATTAAGAAATGTTTGGGGCCAGGAAAGGCAAGCCACTCAGTGCCTTTGTTCATTCTCAATAAACATTGCTTTGATTACTCAGTCCACTTTCAGAACTTTGGAGACATTTAGAGAAAAAGAAAACACCCATCCTTGCACTAGCAGAGTACCTTGGATGCATGAAAGAATACTGCTGGGTGTTCCATAGACTCAGGTACAAGGAACTGACAGATCATGACTTCTATTGAACCTCTGCTGAACCTCCGATGGTTCCATTAAGGTGGTCACTGTCATTAATTCAACCCAGAAATGGTCATTATGATAGTATGTGCAGCAGCTGACATGGTAGATAAGTGTTAAAACTCCATAGACCCTTTAATGATTTGACCTCATTGGTCCACAAAGGGAAATAGCTCTACTTCTAAGCCTAGTGAGGTTCTTAACAAGAATCCATTGTAAGGATAACAGAACCATCATCTGGATTCTCATCAAGAAACGATCTTCAATTTAAAGAGATAGATAAGTGTGCCTTGTATGGCCAGCTTTGCTGCGACTCCCTAAGTAGCCATAGTTGACCTTGACCTGTCGTCACTCCTTCTGTCTTTGCATGGCAAATACTGGAGTTACAACCATGCAACAGCGTACTTGATTTCTGGTGCTGGTGATCAGATTCAAGGCTTTCTTAATGCTAGAGGGACATCCTATCCACAGAGCTCTGTCTCCAGTACAAGAGATGGCATGTTGTTGCCGCACCCAAACATAGGATCTCACCAGGAAGCTCTAGCTGTAATGCTAAGTCACTGTGTAAGCCAAGCTGGCTTTGAACTGAAAAAAGATCCTTCTGCCTCTGCCTCCTGAGTGCTTGGATTAAAGGTATGCTTCAGTACTCCCCACAGCAGGGATAATTTATGGTGGATTTTGAGCTTTTTATTCCTCCTTTGTATTTCATTTTAAAATTTTGTTTTCTTTCATGTGTTGTGCATGTCTCACTCCTCTATTTCTTACTGTGTTATTGATGTGTTTAGTTTTTAATTTTTAGTTTAATAGTTTAGGTTGTATCTTGTGCTTTTTTCCTGTCAGTTTTTATGGGTGAAATTTCCTTATTTTAATTGATGCTGTATAATTTTGTTTTGATATCTTCTCATCCACTGACAAACTAATAAAATGCTAGTAGGAAATGGGACACAGATAGAATACTGCACACTAAAAAGAAACCACTTAGGAGTGCTATTTATCTCTACAGATGCCTAAATCCCAAACTAGAAGCACAAGAAATTTGAATACGACAGGAAGCCTGACTCTTCTCTTCGAAAAGTTCATAACTCTTTTAATAAAAAATGTAAAATAACAGTCATACTGGCAAAATAATACAACAACCTAATTTTAAACATGATTTGTGACATCACGGAGTATAGGGTTTAACAGGGGAATTTAACAATGGAGTGAACTCAAGACTTGGATGAGATATTTATCAAATCGGTATTTATTCTTCAGAAAAAAATGGAATAACTGGAAAGGCCAAAAAATAATGTGAAATTTCAGTAGGAAACATTTTCAACACAGTATGTCATGCAAAAGAAAGGATATTAAGGGCTATAGAAAATATTCTCAGTAAAATGATAAAGAAGAAAGTAAATGATTAAACTTAACTATAACTTTAATTCTCTTAGGACATAAATAATAGATTACATATAAATACTAGGAAAAGGAAACATAATGTATCCAATTTCTTATACAAGGAAAGGGAGAGAGAGAGAGAGAGAGAGAGAGAGAGAGAGAGAGAGAGAGAGAG
>OU015743.1:10866757-10881496 GCA_907169655.1 Acomys percivali | reverse complement strand
AGAGAGAGAGAGAGAGAGAGAGAGAGAGAGAGAGAGAGAGAGAGAGATGTTCAAATCCTGATACAAGTCACACTTAGAACCACAAATACATATTTCTTTTTAAGCCACTTTACCTCACACAGTTAAATTTTCACAGCTACAGAGCAAAGATAGAAGTCTCAAAGAGATGCATGCCTCATTTGTTACAAATGCAAAAGTGTTGTTAAAACAGTAGACTCCTTGGGAAAAACTTTAAAAGCCATATAATCATAGAATGGTATGTTTAAAGGTCCCAAAGTAAACAACTCTTATCCATAATTGCTGTCTTCACCAAGTTACTCTTTAAGACAATGGGAAACAGAACCTCCCATGGTAAACACGAGTCAAGGCAAGTCATAGACAGTAAGCCCACATTACAGAGCATTTGTAAAGGGGTTCACTCAGAAGAGGAAGAACATGCACAATATTAAATCTGCTTTTTTTTATTTTTTGCTACTCTTTTTTATTTTTCTGACAGGGGTATTTGTGACTTGCTTTTTGTCCAAGTATATGGCTAGTTTGGAGAAATTATAATTGGATAGTTGTAGAAATTAAAATTGGTGAGAACAAGTATGAGAGTCTTCCCTTTGCAATTTGTAATCCAGCCTGCCTTTGTCTTTTTACTGGAAAATTGAGAAGCCATAATAAATTATGCAAAGGACATGCAGGGTAATAAGAGAGGAAATGTACATAAATAAAGTAGCAAGTCTCACCAGATATACAAAAATTGAAATAACACCCCTGTATTTTATTTGACCATATAGATTAAAGCTAGATATCAAAAACAGAACAACGTAGAGTATACAAAATTATTGAACATGAGCAATTCACTAATGAGTAGAAAGCTATCAAGATGTTAATCAAGATGATTTAAAGACTTCTTGGCCTTTAAATAAAAAAAGACTTTTGGAATTGACTGAAAATGAGAACACAGCGCAATTCAAACATATTGGACAAAATGAAAGCAGTTATAAATTAAGTGTTCTAAGCACTAAGTGACCCATAAAAAATGACAGGAGAGATTGCAGCATCACCATATTAACAGTACACATGAACTCCCTACAAAAAGGAAGAAATTATATACAAAGAAAGTACATGAAGAAATAATCAATTTAGTGCTAAATCAATAAAATATAAACACAAAACAACAACCAAATACAAAGAATCAATTAAACCAATAGTTGATTCTTTGCTAAAACCAATAGCATATGTAAACTCTTAGATAAATTATCTAAAAGCTATATAGAGATGATATAAAGCAATAAAATTATAGATAAAAAGGGAGATAACAACAGACACTGAGGAAATCCAGGGAATCATAAGAACATATTTCAAATATTTATATTGTACCAACATGGAAAATCTAAAATAGGGGGATGCTTCTGTTGAATACACACCCTACTAAAGTTAAAAGAAGAACATATAAGCAATTTAAATAGACCCCTTGTAAAATAGAAATATTAATTAAAAATATCCCAACCAAACAAATCTCAAGTAGATTCATCACAAAATTCTACCAGAACTTCAATGAATAATTAGTATCAATTCTCCTCAAGTTGTTTCTCAAAATAGAAACAAAAATAGCATGCCTAGTTCCTTTTATGAGATACTGATACCTATATTCAATCGAGGAATAAAATTACAAATGAGTATCACTTATGTACATAGATGCAAAAATTACCAAAAAAACATTTCCTAACCAACACCACAAATAGAAGAAGTAAATTGTCTACAATGATCAAACAGGCTTCATCTGAGAGATTTAGTATATGAAAAGAAATAGTTCAAAATAATAAAGGTGATTTACAGCAAGGCCCATATCCAACATCATCCTAAACGGAGAGAGTCTTAAGCGTTTCCACTAAAATCTGAAACAAGACAAGGTTGTCCATTGTCTCCATACCTATTTAATATAGTACTTGAAGTTTTAGCTAGAGCAATGAGACAACTAAAACATATCAAGAAGGTCAGAGTCTCTTCATTTGCAGATAATATGATAGCATACATATATGACCCTAAAAGCTCCACCAGAAAATTACTACAGCTAATAAACACTTTTATAAATTAGCATGACACAATATTAACACAGAAAATTAATAACTTTCCTAAAAAAAAAAAAAGACAGATGGGCTGAGAAGAAATCAGGAAAACAATAACATCCACAAAAGCCTCAACAGAAAAAAAAAAATCTTGTATGAACTCTAACAAACTAAATGAAAGACTTGAGTAATACAAACTTTAATACAATGACGAGAGTAATTGAAGAATATATCAGAGGATAGAAAAACGCCCCATGATCATAGATTGTTAGGATTAACATATTAAAAATAGCAATCTTACAAAAAGTGATTTACATATTCAATGAAATCTCCATAAAAAAAACTTGAACATAATTCTTCACAGAAATTGAAATGAGAGTTTTCAGCTTTATATGGAAGCACACACATACACACAAATACAAGCATACACAACCCACACTGTGAAAACAATCCTGAATAGTACCATTACTGCTACTGCTACTGCTACTGCTACTTTACTGCTATTGCTACTTTACTGCTACTTTACTGCTATTGCTCCTCCTCATCCTCCTATTATTACTGCTGCTACCACTACTAACAATAATAATGATAGTAATGATGATGATGATGATAAAACATGTGCCTTAGGTAATGGCATCCCAGATTTTAAGTTATACTCCATAAGTAGAGTAGGCAAATCTTCATGATAATGGCATGATAAAAATCAATGGTACTAAATCGAAGACCTATATATAAATTACCCATCTATGAACATCTGATTTTTAATAAAAAAAAAAAAAGTCAAACTATGAACAGGAGAAAAGATACCTCCAACTAACTGTGCTTATCAAACTGAATGGATATAATATAAAAGGGGAGATAGGTGCATATTTGCCACCTTATCCAAAATCCAAGTTGATAAAGACCAATAACCTTAACCTAAGATCATAGACTCTGAATCTGATAGAAGAGAAAGTGAGACTAGTGTTGAACTCATTGGTACACATATACCCAAAACACACACACACACACGCACACATGCACACACACACACACACACACACACACACACACACACATACAGAGAGAGAGAGAGAGAGAGAGAGAGAGAGAGAGAGAGAGTTTCTGAAAAGGAAGAAGGAAGACTTTTGTTAAGTAATTTACATTTCTAAAATATTCTGTATTGTACACAAAGAACTCTGACTCTAAAATTTGCTACAGTAAATTGTTACTGAAACTGTAAAGTATCTACCATAACTCATTTACAAAAATGAAAACATTTTATTGTAAGACACAGGTTTTCCTAAAAGTATAATGATCATTAAAATTCAGGTCCTAGAATCTAATTAAATAAAATTATTGCTTTTTCACTATCCGAATTGGTTAACACATTATTTAAGCAACTGATAATTTGTGTAACACATAAAAATAATTACAATGGAGTCTGTAATATCATTTGTTAAGAAATTAAGAACTGATTGCGTGATTAGGCTTAAATTTTATCTTAAAAATGAATCTCAAAAACTCTGAGTAGATACAACCTTAAGTTACAAACATTAAATGAAAATGATAACATAGTAATATTGAAATTGGGTCAATCTAGTAATATTTCACTTTATTCCTTTCTAATTATCATATGTATTATAAAGAAAAAACACAACAAGAACAATTAAATTGTGACATTAAATAGTGCAGAGGTACACTTGCAACAGGTCAAATGAGTGGTTTTTAATTATCATTCCCAAATAGAGAATTGATATTATTTAAGAATAATATTGTCATATATTTTTTACTTAAAACCTTGGTTTTGAAAACAAGGCTGAAGGAGAGAAAGAATTGAGAATTTTAATGCTTGGTATTATTTATTTTATTTGGTGCCAAGGAGCGTTTTTCCTGATGCATGTATGTGTAGTATGTGTGTGTGTACAGATGGTGATGAGCCATCGTGTGGGGACTAGAAAGCCAGGTCTTCTGTAAAGACAAGTGCTCATAACTGCTAAGCCATCTGTACAGCCCTTTGAAATAAGAATTTTAATGGATTTGTGGTGATTTTAATTCCCAATATCAAAATTAACATGTAAGTCATACTCTGTTAATTGATTCTCTGTACAATAATTTATTTCAAACAATAGTGAAATTGGAGCATATTGGAAACTTTCATCTGTATATATAAATTTCATATCTGTGTTAGCAAATGCATTGCTTTACAAAAAGGAAAGAAAGAAAGAAAGAAAGAAAGAAAGAAAGAAAGAAAGAAAGAAAAGAAGGAAGCAAGGAAGAATCATTAGTGATACACAAGTATTTGCCTCTCCTGACTGGCAAGATTAGAGGTATGAGTGATGACATACCCAACCTGAGGTATGCTCTAAAATATGCAATATGGCCATGCATAAATGTCTGAAAATAAGTTTGGTTAGACTACAAATGTGTAAATATATGCCTTGTGTAAGCCTTTCTCTTGCTATACTACATGCATTGTTTTATTGGTATAAATCCATGACCTGTGATAATATGCTGCTGTAAAAAGTCTAATTCAATAAACTACCGTGTACTTTCCCTTGCTGTCCAGACCAGCCCTGCAGTCCCAATGCTGGAAGACATGAGATGACACCTGGTATTTAAACATATTCTTAGATAGGTACAGTGGAAATAGAACATTTCTATTTCAACAAGTCAAAAACCCATGTTTAATTATCTGCTTGCTTCATCAATGTAGTATTTTTAACAGCCCCTGTTGAATATACTGAAATTTTGTACTATCTTTTTTTATTTAATTTCTTAAAATTTATGTGCATTGGTGTGAGGGTGTCAGATCTCAGAGTAACAGACAGTAGTGAGCTGCAATGTGGGTGCTGGGAATTGAACTTGAGTCCTTTGGAAGAGCAGGGAGTGCTCATAACCATTGAGCCATCTCTCCAGCCCCATTTTGTACTATCTTTTGAAGCATAGACTCCTGAATTATCTAACAAGTGTAGGCTCTGAAGCCTTTTCCATTAAAAGGCTATTCCTCCCTTCTCTGCCTGTTCCATCCATCCCTAAAGCATAAGTTAGTATCAAAAAATCACATTTTTCACAAAACTCAAGTCCAAGTGGATTAAAGACCTCACCATAAAACCAGAGACATAAAATCAGTTAGAGGAAAAGGTAGGGAAGAGCCTGTAACACATTGGCACAGGGGCCAACTTTCTGAACAGAACACCAACAGCCTGGGCCTTAAGGTCAACAATTAATAAATGGGACCTCATGAGGCTGAGAAGCTTCAGTAAGGCTGGAGACACTGTCAAGAGAACAAAGCGACAGCCTACAGACTGGGAAAAGATCTTCACCAACCCGACATCTGACAAAGGTCTAATATCCAAAATATATAAAGAACTCAAGAAATTAAACATCACAAATGAAAGAACCCAATTAAGAAATGGGGCTCCAAACTAAACAGAGAATTCTCAACAGAGGAATATCAAATGGCTGAGAAACACGTAAAGAAATGCTCAGCATCATTAGTCATCAGTGAAATGCAAATCAAAATGACAGGAAGATTCCATCTTACATCCATCAGAATGGCTAAAATCAAAAATTCAAGTGACACCACATTCTGGCGAGGATGTGGAGAAAGAGGAACACTCCTTCATTGCTGGTGGGAATGCAAACTGGTACAACCACTTTGGAAATCTATCTGGCACTTTCTCAGAAAAATGGGAATAGGACTTCCTCAAGACCCACTATTCCACTCCTTGTAATATACTCAGAAGATGCTCCAGCATACAACAGGGACATATACTCAACCATGTTCATAACGGCCTTATTCATAATAGCCAGAACATGGAAACAGCCTAAATGTCCCTCAGTAGAAGAATAGATAAAGAAACTGTGGTACATATACACTATGGAATACTACTCAGCTATTAAAAACAAGGTATTTTCAAAAATTGTGGACAAATAGATTGAACTAGAAATGATCATAATGAGTGAGTTCACCCAGAAGCAGAAAGAGTCAAATGGTATAGACTCACTTATATCTGGACACTAGCCCAAGGGGCATGTCCCATGAAAGTCTTCACTAACCAGGAAACTGGGACAGAGGGGAGGACATCCCATTGGGACTTTAGGTGAGAGAAGATTTGAAGATGAGGAAATAGAAGGATCCAGAGGGTCCTAGAAACCTACAAGAAGAACATTATGATGGGCAGATCTGGGCCCAGGGGTCCTGCTCAAACTATGGCACCAGCTAAGAACAATACATGCAGTAAACTTTGACCCTCTACCCAGATCTAGCCAATGGACAGGACATCCTCCACAGTTGAGTGAAGAGTGGGGAGTGACTTTCACATGAACTCTAGTGCCCCATTTTTTACCACATCTCCTGAATGGGGAGACCTGGTGGCACTCAGAGAAAGGATAGAAGGTTACCAAGAAGAGACTTGATAACCTATGAGCATATACAGGGGGAGGAGGTCCCCCTTAGTCACAGTCTTAGGGGAGGGGAGTAGCGGGAAAGCGGGAGGGAGGGAGGAATGGAAAGATACAAGGGATGGGCTAACAGTTGAGATGTAATACCAATAAATTAATAAAATATTTTTAAAAGTCGAATTTTTATTTAAATAATTTTTTGTTATAATATCTTTGTCTTACTCACACTTGAACATATGTATGTATGCAGTTTCTAGTTTTAAAAGACAATCATTTATGAGAACACCATTAAGCAATAAGTTTTTGTGGTCTGCTTTTTTTTCCCACAGTTGATTGTGAATTTACACTTTGATTTTAACTAAAACCCATTATTTATAATGTAAAAATATTCTTGAACTTAAAAAGTACAAGGATTTTTCTGATTCTCTGAACATACTTCTGTTCTTCAGTTTCCATTTTGCCTGTAGTCTCTAATAAATAGCCAGAGGATTAATGTTTTAGTGAAAGCTGTCTTCTCAGTTTCAAAAGGAACTTATTCAAGTCAAATTCTCAATGTTCCTGGTCTACAAAATAAATTTTGAATAAACATTTAGAAATGAAAACAAATGGTTACTTTTTCAATCATTTATCTGTCTCTATAATTTGTCTACAAGTCGAATACCCACAGATTATTTGTACACATACATTTATGTATAAATATCTAGACATATTTTCAAGTATTCTCAGCATGACAGTACAGCAATATCAGTCAAAATAACCAGGTACACATTTCTTTGGTTAGACAATTAAGATTCTATTACTGCTCACACCCCTCCTGATTTGGAGTCCAAATTGTTCTGAAAGCAAACCACATCACTATTTTGTAATTTTTTTTTTAAGTTTTATGGCTTCCAATATCCAAATTCTCTTTTTAAGAAATAGTGAATTGGAGGTTACCAGCTTTCCAAATAAGAAGATGATAGAGACAATTGATGACTTGAGCAGTCACCCAAAATTCTCTATTAGGCATCCCCTGTATTCTCAGGTAATTAATTTTATTCATTTTCAAGTCTCTGATGGGATTGAGGATCAGATACTTTAATTTTACAGTTAAACTTAGGTGTTTAGGGGTTAAGATATTTTTAGGTCTAGATAGATGTTTTAAGTTGATAATGATGAAATATGATAAATATTGATTTATATTCAGAATTTTAGGTGCACCAAGATAGGAAAGATGTTTTCTTCAAAGCTGCCAAATACAAATAGCCAAAACATTAAGAATGTAACATTTTCTGCCCAGTGGAGAGTGAGGTATGACTTTCACACGAACTCTGATGCCTCATATTTGACCATGTCCCCTGGAGGGGGAGACCTGGTGGCACTCAGAGGAAGGACAGCAGGTCACCGAGAAGAGACTTGATACCCTATGAGCATATACAGGGGGAGGTAATCCCCCTAAGGAACAGTCATAGGGGAGAGGAATAAGGGGAAAATGGGAGGGAAGGAAGAATGGGAGGATACAAGGGATGGGATAACCATCGAGATGTAACAGGAATAAATTAATAAAAAATTTAAAAAAAAGAGTTTATGGGCACTTGAGATGTAATATGAATAAATTAATAAAATATATATTTTTTAAAAAGAATGTAACATTTATATTATTCCTTGTGTTTCATGGTTCTTCTTGATGTAGTTTAGTGTATATATGTGTACTAATATAAATGTATATGTAAAAATTAAAACATTAATAAAAAAACAATGAATTGATATTTCCAAACATT
Organism: Acomys percivali; assembly: GCA_907169655.1. Classification (NCBI taxonomy): domain Eukaryota; kingdom Metazoa; phylum Chordata; class Mammalia; order Rodentia; family Muridae; genus Acomys; species Acomys percivali. Next base: position 10,873,293 of record OU015743.1, on the reverse strand, counting down.
TTATTAGCTCTTTTTTGTGCTTTAAACATTCAAAATAAATAAACATGTTGATAAATTTGTTACAAGCCCACAGCACAGTAAAATTTGTTACCCACATTCATATCCTAATTTTTTCTCCCAGTGGTTAACATATCACCTTCTTTCCAAGGTGCAGTATAAATAACAAAACAAGAGGGCTGAGGCAGGAAGAAGAAATTTCATAAACAATAAGACAGTAAAACTTTGAAATACTATTCTGATATATATAACACAATTTACAAGAGAAATAATGTAATTATTTTGTAAAATTGTAGTTGTTCACTGTTTATTACACAATTCTGAGACACCCCTGACTTCCTTTTCTTAGTTTTGGATAGATCATACCCAAGCAGTTTCTTTTCTTTAAGGAAACTTAGAGATGATCAGTTTCTCCTGCCGTTTGAATAGGTTAGAGACCAGGGTGTTTGTCATCCTAAAATTATTCTTCATAAGTTAAATATTACTTAAGAGCACATCTGACCAACTAATTGTGTTTGAATAGCAGGTGATTTTAATTTTACTGCTTCTTAGTCGCATTCAGGGAGGTTCCTTGAATGTTTCCAAATCCATTTCAGGCCAGCCCCTTTAGGAGCTGTCTCCCAAGCTCATCCCCAGTGATTTAACTGTTGTTTAACAATGAGGTATTATTTTTCTGAGATTTGCCTCTTTTACCTTTATTTCAAGTTCTCACTGGTGACTCTTACCATGAACCTACAGAGATGTTAAATACATTCCACAGCGTGAAGACAAATACACATGGAGTATATATAGATAAAGGACTTTTCAAACTGAGAAATTAAGTTGCAGAATACATAAACCATGCTTAATTCTATTTTAACACTTATTTTATGCATCAACTTTAAATCCTGCATAAGGAAATCTAAAGTACAGTTCTTCTAATACATAATGAAAATGCTGTATCCCGACATAATCACGGTTTCATTATAATTTTGAGATAGAATTATTTTTTTATTTTATACTCATCAGTGTTCTCTCTGCATATGTGTAAGAATCACAAGTACATGCCTGATGGCCAAGGAGGCCAGATGAGAGTCCACTATTAAATCCATTTGGTCAGGTCTCTTACATCCCATCTCGCTCCATAAATTGCTGTGTGTGGTACCACAGAACTCGGCCCATAGATTCCTATTCAGACATACATGGCTCACCACCATGGACCAGGTCTTTATGGGAAAATAAACATTGTAATAATTCACCCACTCCTAGCACCTGCTGCTAACAACAAGGAATTGACTATGGTCAATGTGAGTTCTGTTTATTTACATCCCAGTTTCCATGCAATAATTAGGTTCTTCCCTTATTTTCTCACTCAACTTCAGACTCAGAGAGGAACCCTATGATTGTGTTCTCAAATCACTATTGGACTGATAGCCGAATGTTCAGTTTTATATTTCACAAACAAACTCTTTGTGGAAAGAAATAAAGCAAATGTAACATGTTCATGATAAAAAAAAAAAATCAAGTAATAATAGTGACCACCAACATACCATGGTTCTGTAAGTAGGAAATTAAAAGGTAATGTGAGAGCATTAAACATTGAATTTTCATCTTTCTCACTGTGCTGCTAGAAACCTAACATTAATACAGTAGAACTTCTAAATACATTCCAGGATATTGATAAGAATTCATTCTTTGCATGAAAAATGATTTTTTAGCACTTCTGAGATAAGTTATCAGGTTACAAATGGTATAGGAATACTGTAGAATCCTCAGCTGTGGGACTTTTGACTGATCTCAATGATCATCTAAAACACAGAAAGTAAGTATTTGAACATTTCAAAAACTGAAGGATGCTATGAGGAAATAAAGGCGACAGGACAGCTTATCGCATGGAGGGATCCATTGTGCAATGAGAAATTGGGCTCATTGTCGTACAAGGCTGAGGAAACATGAGGCAACTCCATAGATATGTTTCCAAGTTGAGCTGAAAACATCAGTTTCTCTAACTTCAGATGAAACTATTAATTTGCCCAATGTTTCTATAATGTTATACCATGTATGATGAATTTTAATTATAATTAAAGCAAACATCTCAATGCTTAGCTGGCCCATGGTGGCACACACCATTAATACCAGCACTCTGGAGGCAAAGACAGGAGGAAGATCCCTGGATTTGAAGCCAGCCTGTCTACAGAGTGAGTTCCAGGATAGCCAGAGTGCACAGAGAAACCCTATCTCAAAAAAGCAAAAATTCAAATGAATAAATAAATAAATAAATAAATAAATAAATAAATAAATAAAAACCCTCAATGCTTTAAAAACATAAGAAATACTCCATTAAATGGCTGTTAAATATACAAATTAAAATAAATTATCAATAAATTTTCCTAAATAAGATATATATGTATGTGTGAAAATAGACAAAACTTATGGTTAATACCTGTTATTTAATAATCTGTAGGAATGGAACTTCTTATCTGGCAGAAACAAGAGCTGGCTCTCACTTCCTTCCCATTTACAGGTTAATGATAAGATGTCTGAATAGTATCCAGGGTTTACATGACTCACTGGTAAAGAAACAGGGATCTGCTTTCTGGGGACCCTCCAGCGGGTTCATACAACTCCGTCTTCATGAACAGACTGCCCAAGCATGCTTACAAGATTCTAGGTTTCCCTTGGTCCTTGCTGACTATGTAAATAATAAACTCACTTCAAATAACTTGTACATACAGGTGTTGTCTCACCAGACAAAGCTAAGGTGGTACCCAGTGTGCAATAATCATTGGGTTTGAAAGATGTCTACATCAAAAAGCATGGTCTTAAGTGCCTGGTCAGAGATTGATGTTCCACTTAGGCAAGCAACATTTTATTTCATTATGGGTTTTTAAATTAAAATTGCATGTACTAATTCATCAAATTTCTTTGACCATATCAAATTCAATGGTTATCTTCAAAGCTGGATACCACATTTAACTCTTAGGTGTCACCAGCAGACACGGCGTAAGCTCCATGGTGAGATGGATCATTATTAGAGCTCTGCTAAAATTAATTTTTATTTTTCATTTACTGATGTTTGATGATAAATACGTTTTCCAATTTAAAGAAAAAAGGAATTGGAATTGTGCTTCTATATGTTGTGCTAGGTGACTTCTTTCAGAGAAGGATTTTTTTTTTTACTTATTTATGTACACATTAATGTTTTAATTTAATAAAATGTTCCACTTGTGCTTGTGAAGGTAAAGAGTCTTTATCCAAGCTAAGTATATGAAAAAAGGTTGCTGGTAAATCAGTGTCAATTTGCTTAGAGACCTTATAATATCTTTAAACATTCCCTGGTAATAATCAGTAATGAGTACAGCTTTTTTCTCTCTACAGAGAGTTTTGTTGAGGTTTTTATACTCATATATATTTTTATATATATTCATTTAATAAACCTTGATATTGATTAATGTGCTTTTCAATAACAAATTTGGAAAGTTCTGTCATCAACATCAGAAAAGAAATGTGTATTTTTATCCTCCCCCTGGTTCTCTATGACTGACCACAGTCGCTCTGACCACAGCTTTCTCAAGGTTACTAAGCAGTCATTGCTTCATGCAGAGGCAGCAATGTGTACCCATTCATGTCTAATTTCTTTCATTAAGCACAATTCTCTGAAAATTACATGTTGTACTGAACCTTTCACTTTGATATTTTATTAGAGTTTTAGTGAAGATTGGCCATTGGTTTATAATCAATCACCTAGAAGTTTTGAGTAAGTCTTTAAGGGTACTTCCAGATTAAGCTTCCATCCAGCGATGGCTAACTAAAGGGGGAAGACCCACCTTCAGTGTGTGTGTGTGTGTGTGTGTGTGTGTGTGTGTGTGTGTGTGTGTGCGTGCGTGTGTGTGTGTGTGGTGTTATGTGTGTGTGTAGGAGAGTGAGGTCAGCATCTTTCAAAAGGAAAAGGAAATAGTTTTTAAATGTCTAATAAAAAGTAATACACCATAGTTTCCATTATTCTAAGCAAGTTTGTCTAGCCTGCTTCCTGGGATCCTTAACTGCAGGAAGCCTATATTTGCTTGATCTTTCAAAATGGATTTATTATCACTGATTCATAGAGATCAACTAGACATCCAGGGCCAGGTAGGTTGTTGAAGTATTCAGCTTTTCAGACTAACTAGGTACTGGTTTTCTCACTCTTTTATGTGTGAAAAGTCATTGTTGGTCTTTTCAGACTCTGTTTTGAAAGCCAAGTTGTGTGTGTGTGTGTGTGTGTCTGTGTGTGTCTGTGTGTCTGTGTGTGTCTGTGTGTGTCTGAGTGTGTCCGTGTGTATGTGTGAGTGTTTATGAAAGAAAGGACAGATAGACAGAGAGAAAATGACAGAGAAAGAGTCAGGAAGACAGAGACAGAACAAAAGCATGCTAATAGCTGTTTCTCTCAAGAACCCTGACTAATGCAATAAGCAAGCATAAAATCTAGTATTTCTAATCCAATACTAAGTTTATGAATATTTGGGCACAGTTTAGAGTTGCCATAAATAGAGCTACTAGTAGCAAACAAAATCTCTTTTGTATGAACATATCATTTCTTTTCTGTTGCGGAGATAACTAGAGGTAACATGCCTGGGTCTCAGAGTATGTTACAGGTTGATAAGGCATTGCTAAGATGTTTTCCACATGGGTTCAACTTCTTGTTCTTACCAGCTGTGGTCTGAATCCTTGCCAGCACTTTAATCGGTTTATTTCCATGGATTTCATTCTTCACAGACTGATACAAAAGTACAGTTTTAGTGGATATTTCAAGATTCTTAATTCTGTTTCCATTTTGCCACTAACAGATGATATGTACAAGTTTTTATATTATTTCTTAACGATATCTTCTTTGATGAGATATTTATTTAAATGTGCTAACCGCTCTTTAAGTGCATTATTTAACTGATGCCAGGCCATCTTATGAAGACTCCTGCTGGTTTTTGATAATGGATAGCCTTTGTATCTATGCTTTATCAGAAAGCAATTAAATAGACATATGAAGGGCTGTTCTTTCTTTTGTGTTACACTGGCCCACATTTCTCCTTCTGTAATTCCACCCTAACCTGATTAATATAGAGCTGTAGGTTTACTGAAAGCTATTTAAATAAAATAATACCCTAGACATCCATCTTCAGGGTCTATCTGAGTGAGTTCCTAGTCCTCCCATTCACAAACTCTCCCAAACAATCTGGATCTATACTGGATTCCACAACCATTGTCCCAGACACTTTTTCCTAACCATGCTTACTCTGAATCGATGTCTAGGCTTCTGAATAGACCTTCTCAGTCAGTTCAGCAACCACAGGGGCCTCCAGTGCCATATCCATGTTATCCAAGTTGCCAGATGCAGCACATCCTTCTCCCAGGTCTATTTGGGTGAACACTCTAGAACCTTCCTTCTGTGCATACTTCGCAACCCATAGATGTCCCACTAAATCATGTTCAGACCATGACACATATCCTGCACATCATCCCTATCCACTGCTGTGTTCAACTGACCTCATTAAACCCAAGCTATATCCAATACCTAGCCCTATCTCCAAACTTGACCACATTGGAACACAAAATAAGTCTCATCAAATCCAAAGTAATTGCATCCTATCTGACCACCATGGATTAAAGATAGGTACCAATGACAACAAAAACTATAGAAAAGTTATGGAAATTGAACAATTCACTACTGAATGAGAAATGGGTCAAACCAGGAAATTAAAAGAAAAATGTGAAGACTTTCTGTAATTGAAGGAAAATGGATATACAACACACCCAAATTTGTGGAATATAGTGAAGGCAGTTTTAAGAGCTAAGATAATATATCACTAAATGCCTGCATAAAAATTAGAGAGCGCTCATACTAGTAACTTAGCAGCATACCCAAAAGATCTAGAACAAAAAGAAATGCATCATACTGAAAAGGAGTAGTAAGCAAAAAACAATCAAAATCAAGGCTAAAATTTAAAAGAAAAAATGAACAAAAATACAAAGAATCAATGAGATAAAGAATTGACTCTTTGAAAAAACTCATTAAGACAGACAAAACATAAGCCAAACTAATGAGGGAATATACAAAATTTTAAAAATTAGAAATGAGAAGGGGCTATAACAACAGACTCCAAGGAAATTTGAGAATTATAAGGGCATATTTTAAAATCTATACTCAGCAAGCTAAAAAAGTTTAAAGTGATGGTAGATTTTCTCAATAGGGCTAACTACCAAAGTTAAATCAAGATAGATAAGACATTTAAACAGATAAATACCCTATGAGCATATACAGGGAGAAGAGGTCCCCCTCAGTCACAGTCATAGGGGAGGGGAGTAAGGGGAAAATGGGAGGGAGGGAGGAATGGGAGGATACAAGGGATGGGATAGCAATTGAGATGTAATATGAATAAATTAATAAAATATATTAAAAATATAAAAAATAAACAGATAAATAACCCACAGTGATAAAGAAGTAGTCATTAAAAGTCTCCCTACTAAAAAAAAAAAAAAGTTCAGGGCCAAATAGTTTTAGAGCAGAATTTTACCAGTTTTCCTAAGAT
>OU015743.1:10848414-10866747 GCA_907169655.1 Acomys percivali | reverse complement strand
ATAATAATAATAATAATAATAATAATAATAATAATAATAATAATAATAATAATAATAATAATAAACAGCATGGTATTGACACGAAATTGAAAGACTGATCAATTAAATTAAAATGAGGAACCAGAAATAAATGCACACACTATTGACACAGATTATTTATAAAGAATCCAAAACCACATTCTGGAAAAAAAGCCACCATCGTCAACAAATGGTGCTGGTCAAACTGGATAGCTGCATGTAGAAGAGTCCAAATAGAGCCATTATTATCACCATGAGCAAAACTCAAATCTGAGTGGTCAGAGATGTCAACGTGAATCCAGATACAACAACCTGACAGAAAAGAAAGTGGGGAGTAGCTTTGAACTCATCGACACCAGGAAAGACTTTCTTAACAGAACACTGTTAACACAGGCACTAAGATCAACAATTAATAAATTAGACCTCATGAAACTGAGAAACTTCATGAACCCAAAAATCTATGAAGAAAACAAATAATCCAATTAAAAATTGAGGTACCGATCTAAACAGAATTCTCAGAAGAGGAAACACAAATGGCTGAGAAACACTTAAAGTGATATTCAGCATCCTTAGCCATCAGGGAAACTCAAGTCAAAACTACTTTGAGACTTCATCTTACACCTGTCAGAATGGTTAAGATCAATAAACAAGTGTCGGCTCACGCTGGCAAGAATATGGAGCGAGGGAACACTGATTCAGTGCTGGTGGGAGTGCAAACTTGTACAGCTTCTCTGGGAATCGGGGTGGTCGCTCCTCAGATATATGGGAATCAATCAGCCCCAAAATTCAGCTCTGCCAGGGTTTGGCATATATCCAAAAGATGCTTCAGCCTACCACAGATATACTTATGATCCATGCTCATTTTTGTTCTATTTATAACATCCAGAATTTTAAAACAAACTACATACCCCTCAATAGGAGAATGGGTAATGGAGATGTGGCACATTTACATTACAATGAAGTATTACTCAGCCATTATAATAATGAAATCATGAAATTTGCAGGTATAAGGGTGAAACTAGAAAAAAAAAATCATCCTGAGTGGAGTACCTCAAACTCAGAAAAACAGATGTGGTATCTTATTGTGGAAATTAGCTCTTAAGTTAATGATACTTATGCTATAATACCTCTAACTTTAAATATTAGATATAGATTAAGAGCCTTAGAGGTACAGATAAATACTTTTAATAAGAGGAAATAAAATATATAGTGATAGATGGATGAGGTTGGACTGGAACAGGGTGCTCAGGAGGGTAGAAGGGGACAGGAAAGGAATGTCGGAAGGTCTCACTAAAATTAACAACTATTTGATGGGTAGTATGAAATTCTAATATTGTAGAGACCTCCTAAAATATATACTTATATGAAGGTGATCATAATCGTATCTCAAATAATGGGAGAGACAGATCCTACCGACCATCTCTTTATTAGCCTAGTCCTAACACATACATCTTCAGAAGAACTCAGTTCCCTAAAGCTCAGTGTTTACTCTAAGAGGTAGAGGATCAGGGACTTGACTGAGGAGACTGTCTCCCCGTGACGGCACAAGCTATACTCATGAAGTCTCACCAACATGGGCTTTTTAAACTGGAGCTGAACAAGGACAACGAAAATAGTTATACTAATGTGGATGATGGAAAGCCCAGGAGGCCTTAGCCATACACATTGACCTGCTGGCAACTAAGGGATTGTGAGAGGGTGAGGAATAGTCTCTTCCTGGGAATAGCAGGGCAGTCTCCTGTTTAACAGCAAACAATCAGCCCCGAAAACATATACACAAGTGGCATTATACAAACTAAACAGATTATATTTAGACATATATCTGTATATCCGGACATAAATGTTTTGTAAAACTGTGCTAAACTGTAATGTAATAACATTTAATGAAAAAATGAGGCCAAAGATGTTCAAAATAACAAGAAAGGGTCTATGACAAAGTTAGGAAGGAGGAAAGGGAAGGGGGGAATGATATCATTATATTGTAATGTCATAGGTAAAAGAAAAACAAAGGAAGAGATATCATTCTATTTTGTTGTTTCCATATTCTTTAGTATCTTGTAGTATCTTGTGTTTTTTTTAAGGGCTACCAACTAAAATACAGAAATAAAGACAATGCAAACCTCTCAACTTAGGAGCTGGGAGCGATCTCAGCTCTTTTTTTTTTTAAATTTTTTAAATTAATTTATTTATGTTACATCTCAATTGTTAGCCCATCCCTTGTATCCTCCCTTTCTCTCCTCCCTCCTGATTCCCCCCACACTCCCTTCCCCTATGTCTGTGACTGAGGGGGACCTCCTCCCCCTGTATATGATCCTAGGGTATCGAGTCTCTTCTTGGTGACCTATTATCTTTCCTCTGAGTGCCACCAGGTCTCCCCATCCAAGGGACATGGTCCAATATGGGGCACCAGAGTTTGTGTGAAAGTGAGATCTCCTTCTCCACTTAACGGTGGAGAATGTCCTGTCCATCGGCTAGACTGGGTAGGGGTTCGAAGTTTACTGCCTATATTTTCCTTGGCTGGTGCCATAGTTTGAGGAGGACCCCAGGGCCCAGACCCGCCTGTAGTTTTCCAGGACCCTCTGCTCTTTAGAGCTCTGCTGACCTTTCAGCTAATCCGGCTTTAGGTCCCAGTAACTAGATGCAGTTTTCAAACCTCACACACTTCTAGTACCTGGTGATCTGAAACCCAGTTCTGGCCTTTGGGGCACTTTGTACGTGTGGTGCATATTCACGCATGCAGACTAAACAATCAGACACATCAAACTAAAATAAACAAAGATGTAAGCCTCTGCATTTAAAATGAGCTGCTTTGTATTTTAACTACAATCAATCTCCACTGCATAATGGCACGCCCCACTACTGTCTCCTTGAGAAAGGGACTTGAATTTCTCATTATGTATTGTCCTCAAGTTATAAAAAGTGCTCTAAAAATTGAAACCTTATGGAAATATTGAATATCCTCCACGTTAAATATTCCAGTGTGCTTATCTAGTAGTCTCTGCCAGCGAGTCATTCAGGGAGTATATTTGAACAACCGAGCCTTAGAATCCACCATGAGAATCTAGGTAAGATGAATTTCTCCAGCAATATGAGCGCCACAGTTCCTAGCCAGCTAATCTAGAAGCATGTGCCTGCTGATGCATCTGTGGGTTTAGGTTGAGTGTGTGGAGAACAAAAAATAAATAAACTGGTTTGAGAATTTAAGAACTTACTAACTAAAGTGAAGATATGGCTCAGTAGTTAAAAAGCACTTGCTGCTCTTCCTTAGGAGCCCAGTTCATTTCCCACCACAAAACTGCTTGTAATTCCAGCTCCAGCTCTCTTCCTGACTGTAATCACCAGAAACATATCTCTCTCTCTCTCTCTCTCTCTCTCTCTCTCTCTCTCTCTCTCTCTCTCTCTCTCTCTCTCTCTCTTCTTGTCCCACCCTCTCTCTCTCTCACACACACACATCTTGTTTTTAAAAAATACTGCTTAGCATCTTGTTTATTTAAAAAGTAATTTATTAGACTACTAAAGCTAACTATTTCAAAATATATTCACTGCAATAGTATCACTACAGTAGTATTAGGGTCAGTGATGGTCTTTAGTTGGTAGTTTTCTTTCATAGAGCCTTGAGTTCTATCCTTAACACTACATAAAGCAGGCAAGGTTATGTATACAATCCCAACAATCATGGGGTGACCCTTGAGGAAAGCCTGAGTTTACCTCAACACCATGTATCAAAAAATGACTGAGGGCCTGGAGACATGTCTCAGCAGCTATGGGCACTAGCTGCTTCTCCAGAGCACTGATGCCCAATGCCCCACAAACACAGCTAGCAACCATCTGTGAATCCTTCCTGTGGGAAATCTGATGCCTACCACAGGTAACAGGCATGTGCATGATGCACTGGTAAACAAGAAGGCAAAATACCCATACACATCATTATTTAGAGAAGAGTGAAAGTTAATAAAAGAAAAAATTAAAATTAAGGGTTGAATTTATATCAGTGTTTACAAGCTTCTGTCTTAAATTAACTGGTGTTTATCTATAGCTCAAAATAGTTCACTAGCCCAGTGTTAGGTCAAAACACCTTCTTTTTTTCTCCCTTGAAATTCCCAGTAAGATTGCACAGGTGTTTTGTCACATACAGGAAATTGTTATATTGCTTGTCACAAGTTAAAAAAAAAAATAACATTTTATCCACTAAAATATATTTAAATTAGCAACGACCATGGATACTTTTTTATTAATCACCATTGATTTATTATGAATTATTATGCTTCTGTTTCAAACTTGCTAGAAATCAAAGTCTTCTTGAGGTAAGTTCCTGTGTTAGAAGTCTTAATCCTGTGTCTCCTAGGCTTCATTGTGACTGCTGGGAGTTACATATTATTGGCTCTGTAAAATCTTTCTAAAATGTAACCTCTGTTATATTAAAGGGATGTGATAAGTGGGATCTTCAACTAATGACAAATATTTACATCATATTCCTGTCAAGTGAATAGTGGGTTTTGAAGGATTATCTTGAGAGAAGGTCTGCTATAAAACCCATGTTGTCTCCATCACCTACCACTATTTCTCTTTAAGTGATGTTCTGTGCTGATGCAGGATTTGGCCACAAGGTCCTATGAGAAAAAAAATAAAGAAAAATATATCTATTTTATGTATTGTCTTTGTATTTATGTATTATTTATGTATTATTTCTATTAGCAACAGAAAATAGAATGTCATAGTAATGCTTATATTAATTCATAATAATCAATGGTAATTAATCAAAAAATATCCATGGTGGTTGCTAGTTTAAATGAAGTTAATGTATAAAATATTATTTATTTTTATGATATCTAATTTCTGATAAGAAATATAACAATTTCCTATATGTGACAAAAGCAGAACACACAGATAAATTAAGAAAACCACATTTTATATTACACTAATCTCATACAAAGTTGTTTGTTCTAGAAGTTGAATTGTATTTATTAATCAAAAATATTTCCTGCTGTCATTGTAAAGGTTAGTTTATGATAAAGTTTACATTTGGTCTCTGCTGACACTGAACAGTATAAATCAGAGTACAGTTAGCAATTTTAGTAAAATTTGAACTTCTGTAGAAATGTGGACACAATAATTTTGTAGAAACTAAATTAGGTCTTATTTAAAAGCTTTAGTGACAGTAAATATTTTCATTCTTAATGATCATTGCCATATCCTTCTTTTAATCTTTATCTGAGTGATATTAAGATCCTTTATTTAAGCATGGCACATGCATGCAATATGTGGTACACTTGGCTAGAAATACTTTCATCTATAAAGTACAACCTAGATCAGTTTCTTTGAACAGCAAATTGCCAGGCCCAGTGATCACCCACCGTGTCAGAGGGAGATTAAAGTGAATTTAGTATGGCTTGGATCTATTTGCAACTGAGAGGACAAACCCTGTGTAGACCCATAACATTTTATCTTTGAACCACTGACTAAAAAAGTCTAAAGTTGTTAAGGCATCTTGTAGAAGTTGAGAGGTCATTGAAGGGTTTGAACCTGAATAACACAGTATTCTTTCAATCCCTCAGTTCAAAACAAACAGAAGACAGAGTAAGCTCACTGATGGAAAAGCTGTTTCATATCTCTGGTGTAGATAATTCGCATGACCTGTTTGTTTCACCTCTCTCTTTATATATAGATAGGATACTACTTTCACCTTCTGATCTCTCTGAGAGTATGGTCTATAAGGCTGACTTTTCTGTTGTTGCCCTACCTGAAGTTACGGAGACATTTTTTGCTACCAACAATACCTTTATTTCTGTGTGTCTACATCTGTGCTTATTAAGGTAGACAAACCACATCAATCAAATTCCAGAAATATCTACTGTGTACTGATCATATCTCAGACTTTATTCATAGCTACGAGTATGCCTGGGATGTGTTAGTGTGCTGCACGTTCACCACATATGTGTGCAAGGATACAGAAATTAAGGAATAAATTTTAAAGTCATTAAACTTCTAGATGTAATATTGTTATGATACCATTACCCTTTAAAATGTACAATAAATTATAAACAAAATAGTTTTCACTTTACATTAGAAATTATAATATGTATTCATTTTCTTTTATCTGTTGCTTTCTTTTTTCCTTTTTTCTTATAATTTATTCAGATTACATCCCAATTGTTATTCCCTCACTTGTATGTATGTTTCCATCCCCTCCCCCTTTTCATGCTATTCCTCTTCCTAGGCCTGTGACAGAAGGGGACCTCCTCCCACACCATATGATCACAGCCTATCAGGTCTCATTTTCTTACTTTAAGAAGTATTCAAAGTGAACTAAAAGAAACTTATCATAATAGAGAGTTTTGGGTGACTATTCAGGTAGAAAACTGTCTCTGTCATCTACTCATTTGGAAAGCTACTAACCTGCACTCCTGGCATACTCAGGTAATCAAGTTTATTCCCTCTCAAGTCTCTGATGGAGTTGAAGACGTGGTAGCTTAGTTCTACGATTAATCTTAATTGTTTAGAGGTTCAACTGTATTTAGGTCTAGATAGATGTTTTAAGTTGATAATGACAAGATACAATGGAGATTGATTTACATTCAGAATTTTAGAGGCATCAAGATAGGAAAGATGCTTTCTTCAAAGCTGTCAAATACAAATAGCCAAAACCCTAAGAATGCAACATTTATATAATTCCTGATTGTGTCATGGTTCTTCTTGCTGTAGGTAATTTATTGTATATGTATATATGGTTAATAATATAAATGTATATGTGAAAAATTTAAAAATGTTAAAAAAAAAGAAACTCGTAATTTATCATTGCACTCTATTGCCACATTTCATTATGAATAGTTAAATTATTTTAGAATCAGTACTGCCCCAGATAGATAGACAAATATTATAAATAAAAAATTATAATATTTATAATATATATACTTACAAAATTTTTATATTCTCTTGGATACAGAAAATTCATTACTTCTGATCATGCTAGACACTCATCAATTCAAAGTTCTTCAGCATTAAATTGGAACATATAATCTTAATCCAGTTCAGCATTATCTAAATAGTATACATTAGAAATATTAGAATACTGAGATTAAGAAATTAATTCAAACATTATAATTAGCACATTGAAACTCTCCAGAGGTATAGATTGTTTGTATTCATGCAATAGTTTTTTGTGGTGCATATGGCAAAGTGAATAAAGGTGCTTGGCTTTATGTCTGCTTATCTGACTTGGATCACCAGGATCCACAGATGGAGGAGTAAACTTCCTCCTGAACTTATACTCCTCCTTCCACAATGCACATACTGTCTATTTCCCCTTCTCGATGCCTGGTTTGTCTGGTTTGAACTTGTGCAAGTCTTGTGCATGCCGTCATGATCTCCATGAATTCATCTGTGCATCAGTCCTGTCATGTCTAAAGGATGCTGTTTCCATGCAATCATCCACCATCCCTGGTCCTTAAAATCTCCCTGCATTCTTCTTCCACATACAACACCGAGCCTGGGTGGGATGGGTTTAGCAAAGACATGACACTTAGAATTGAGTGCTCCAATGTCAGATATTGATTCCATCTCATGGAGTAGGCCTTAAATGTAATAAAAAAAAAGTTGTTTCTTGCTCCCATATCATTTGTGCCACTATTGTACCTGATGCAAATCGTATGCTATTGTAGGCCACTGAGTTTTGACATGAGTCATTAATGATAACTTTTCTAAACCAGCAGTGCACAGACTACTTTCAAATATCATAAATGCTTGTCAAAAGGGATGAATCTTCTATTTTGGCACTAGTTTGACTTCTCTGTGTTCCACTACTTAAGCAAGTGGTATCATCAGCAATAGAAGCTTAGCATCAAATTGCAGAGCAATAGTCTGGATTTTGGTTTTTTGTTTGTTTGTTTGTTGTTGCTGTTGTTGTTGTTTTAAGAAATGGGGACTATCTATTGGACCCTTCGGTAAATGACTCAAAACAAACTCACACTTTCCCTGGTTTTACTTGGCAGCATGTCTATCTAGTTGGAGTATTGGCTCCCACATTACAGGGTGATATTTTAAATTTTCTTTCATACATGCAAATATTTTAGGGCATTTCTATACTAGTATGCATCCGTATAGTTTTTCAAAAGGATTTAGTGTTATTTGGCTCTTCTCATATTCTTCTTTGCCATGTTCTCCATTCCCTCTGTATCTCTCTCTCCTATTCTAGCTCCATCTTTATATCTCTGTGAAGTATAGTTTATTTCCCCTTTATTAAAAGGTCTTCTCCATGACCCTGGTCCCTTATTAGATATATATAAGCTCTGTATTAATTTGGAATAGAGAAAACATACAAAAGGCTTAAATAGTAATGTCCACATATAAGGAAAAGAAAACAATATATGTATTTTGGGATATGGGTTAACTCACTTAGGATAATTATTTCTAACTCATCCACTTACCTGTGAACATGAACTTCATGTTTTTGTTTTTATTTTTTAACAGCTGAGGAATATTTTTATTGCAAAATTGTACAACTTTTTTATTATCCATTCATCCACTTATAATCTACATTGTACAAATTTCTGACTATTATTTTTTAAAAAGCAGCAATGAACATGGATGAAAAAGTGTCTCTGTAGTAGGGTATACAACCCTTTGAGTATATGCCCCAGAGTGGTATAACTGGATCTTGATGTAGATCAATTCACAGCGGCTTTCTGAGGAACTACAACACCAATTTTCATAGTGAGTGTACAAGGTTTTACTTCCAACAACAATAACTGTGCCCCTTGCTTCTCATTTTTTACATGATGTTCTTACATTGTTTTACTGATGTTTGTCAATATTAATATTTACTGATACAAGATGAAATCTTAAAGTAGTTTTGACTTCATTTCCCTGATGACAGGAAGATTAATATATCTTTAAGTGTTCTTCCATCATTTGTATTTCATCAGCTACTCCAACTCTGTTGGAAAATTGGTAAAGGTCTATTCTCGTTCTGCAACCTGGCACTGTAATGGAATAATAGTATAATGTGTTTTGTCATGCAGAAGCTTTTGGATCTCATAGGCTCCCACTTATCAATTATCAGTACTTTTGCTTGTGCTACTGGTGTCTTATTTAGAAAGTCGTGTGTGTGTGTGTGTGTGTGTGTGTGTGTGTGTGTGTGTGCACGCATGTGTGCTAATGAATCCAAGAGTATTCCCTACTTTCTCATCTAAGATTTAGAGTATCTATTCTTCAATTTGAAGTCTTTGATTCTCTTTAAGTTACGTTTTGTGCAACATTATAGACATGGATCTATTATTATTTTTCCACATGTGGCCTCTGAGTTTTATTAGCACTATTTGTTGAACATGATAGCTTTTCTTAACTATTTAGTTTTGGCTCCTTTGTCAAAAACAGTTATTAATAAGTATGGACATATGTCTGTGTCTTCAACTCAATCCCATTGATCTTGTCTATTAATATGTCAATGCTATTATTATTATTATCATTATTATTATTATTACTATCACTAATACTAATACTAAAGTATAACTGAAAACCTTTTATGATGACAATACCATTAACAGATTTGACTATTTCAGCTATCCTAGGTTTTTGTGTTTCCCTATAAAGTTTATCAGCTATGGAAGTTTTCTGGGGGCCAGTTTTAGGTTTCTTATGTGTAAAAAAAAACACACCACAGTACATATTTTTATTTTTATTTATTTTTTCAAATTTATTTTTAAGGTTTATTTATTTATTTATTTATTTATTTATTTATTTATTTATTTAGTTAGTTAGTTAGTACAGTGTTCTGCCTGCATGTAAGCCAGCAGGCCATAAGAGGGTACCAGATCTTATTATAGATGGTTGTGAGCCACCATGTGGTTGCTGAGAATTGAACTCAGGAGCTTTGGAAGAACAGCTAGTGCTCTTAATCTCTGAGCCATCTCTCCAGCCCAGTACAGATTTTTAAAATTCTTCCTTTTCTTTTTGTATAGCTTTGATCTCCTTCAGATGTTAAAAAAACTGTTTATTGGCAAAAGCTTTTGGTAAATTCATAGTGCTTTAGTAAAATTTCAAATTAAGGAAAGGAAGTTCACAGTATATTGCTGTGTATGAGGAATACACCAATAAAGTGCAGACTTCATAGAATCAGGTATCTATCAAATTAAATCATCCTATTTGAATTTTGGCATAAAATCTTTCAGATTTAAAAGATAATTTAAAACAGCATATTTTGAAAATAAAGGTTATAGCTTGTATCTAAAGTTCAATATTTTAGACATTATATGGAGATTGTTTTATGCACTTTAATGGTTATTATTTTATAATTTTTTATTATTTACTCTTTGGGAATATTTAGTAACAGGACTAATGTTTCCAAATTAGTGAGAACAAATGAGAACCATATATTCCAGGCAATTAAAATTAACCACGCATAAGTATAATGTTATTAGCAGCCTAATAATAGGTCACTATGTTATAGTCAGCATTTATATTCAGTAAGAACATTTTAATATATTTTTGAAATGAAAATCTGTTTTTGCTTTGATTAACTATTTTAATAATAGTATAAAATAATTGAATATATTTTAAACAACATAAAATTTGAAATTGTTTTATAAAAGTGTCTCAAGATTATTTAAGAATTTGAACCAATTCGTGTGGATTACTCTATTCTATATGGAATATAATGCAAGTCCTAAAATATAATGTTTATGATATTGCTTATGCACTTGCCAGTGGTACTTAAACGCCTTGGCAGGTCTCAGACTTGCCCGTAAGTCACTACGTTAGTCAAGTGTCACACATTGAATAGGTCAGCACCTGTACTGAGTTAAATTCACATCAGGTGCAAATAGCGATTATTAAAGATATTTTTAATTCAACTATATTGTCATTTGCGAGTCTTGGAATGTGTTCCAGTTGAAAAGTTTATTCTAAAATTTTATTCATGGTATAAATCCTTGAACATAAGTAACTAAACTACAAACGTATAGCACATTATTGGGAAACACGTTTCCTTTTAATGGATGATTGTGGGGATTACAGGACCAAGTAGCAACTCCATAGCTTCACCGTGTCGAGAACAAGTTCGGAAGGGACTGGATGGCGCTGGAACAATGAAACGCCTACTGCTGAGTTACAGACACAGCCTTGCAAAGCTGTCACGGGGTGACTTTGCTAGGGCGGCAGCTTTCCAGAATCTCAGCCCTCACGAGAATGATCAGGAGATCAATTATGAGTAGACTTTAGTTGACACAGGGCTCCTGGCTCAACAGACCAACCAAAGCACTAATAAAGCACTGACAGAGGACGCGCTTCACTCTCTGGTCGCAGCAGCGTCAGAGAATTAGGAATGAGCTTGCAATGTCTATACTTAATCAACCCAGAAGAATCTTGTATGGAATCATCAGTTTTGTAATACGGACAAGTTTAAGCTATATGAGCCAAAACAGCATCAGCCTGGTGGCCATCTTAGTCACATAGAACATGAAATTTGCCTTGTGGATGCTTATAAAGCTGTGTGTGTCTGTGTGTGTGTTGTCTGTCTGTGTGTGTGTGTGTGTGTGTGTGTGTGTGTGGTGTGTGTTTCTGTGTGTGTATATGTGTGTGCATGTGTGTGGTGTCACTATGGGTATTTGTGTATGTCATAGGACAACTTTTAGAAATAGGTTATCTATGTGTGTTGGTATGTGTGTGCGTGCATAGGTGTTTCATTGTGTTTTCTTTGAGTCCTTTTTCTCCTATTAGTTTTTTGTTTTAATTTTTATTGAGAGATATAGAACTTTAATATGTGTGGGTATATGGGGGGAGGGGTTTCTGTAAGGGAAAAATCTAACCAAATTATATTCTAAGAAAAAACCTTCAAAAACAGCCCTGTTGTGTACTTTTTTTGTAGTGGATAATTTTACATTTGTTAACAGTATGTTCTGTTTCTAATAATTTATCCCCTGTTATCTGTGTAGGCCAGGAAGAGGTATTTCTGTTAACTTCACACTTGCCCTGTGTCCTGTGTATATGTTTCTTCTACTCTATTTTGTTTTAGATCAAGTTTGTAACTGGTGTGATATTGAGTTTTGTTTCATTTACTGTGTTCAGCATATAGGATGTTAGACTGTATTATGTGAAATGAGAATGCTTGCACATATATGTTCCCTCAAGATTCTCTCATTTCCTTTCTCTTTTTGATTCTTTCTCTTCATCATATTTGAGGCAATGTTATTCTAAATATAGGCAGATTAACTTATGCATTTTTCATGGTATGTTGACTCTAAAGTCTTTCTGCCTGCACAAACAAGAAATTCACAGTGATTGTGTGACATTTTTTAAGATCTAATGAGGTCAAACTAATATTTAAAATATTTTATACCACAGTTAATATTTTTATTTTATAAATATCTGTAGTTTTTATTTGTATGTCATCTCCCACTCCAATATTAATTTTACATAAAATTAGTTTTGTAGGTTTTGAATGTATACACAAAAATCTTGGCTTTTGTTTGTTCTCCAATAAACAAAAAGATGTCATTGAAGAAAAACCTTTATTTTATTTATAAGCAAATTTAGATTTTCCTACTATTTGCTTTATTTAACTTTTAAACTTTATGCACATTGAGCAAGTACTATGAAATATGCTATGTTCCTTTTTAATTGAGCAGCAAACACAGCATGGCTTATTCCTAAATAGTTATTAATCTTATCTCTTATATAAATGTAGAGATTGGTTTGATATTCTACATTTGTTTTTCATCATAGTTGATTATTACAGCTTACAGGTTGGAAATTAACTCCTCACTATTCCTCTTTAGACAGGGTGGGAAAACATCTTCCATATAATAGACCTTTTAAGCTGTGTCATATTTGACTTGTTGGATCAATGTACCCTTGTGATCATATGATTAATCCATCTGCTGCTCATGCACTGGAAGCTATTAAACAGATCATAAACACAATATTACTGACTGGATGTCAGGGTCTTTGAGTTCTACCAACTAACTAGTTGTATAACCTTGAACGTGTCACATAATCTCTTTGACTTCAAACTCATTATGTACGTAGCAAGACAGCAATTATCTCTATGGGATTCATTGCTTGTAGGACTCCAGGATTTTATTTTACAATTATCTTCAGATGAATTTAGCTCAAGGAGAAAAGCTGCATTGCAACATTTATGCAAATAATCTTAAATGAGTTATGGAGTTAATTTAATAAGCCTCTTAGCTTTGGGGGGTTAATTTTAAGAAAAGTAAATATTCATTTAAGAAATATACTGATGGTTGCTATTAATAAATATTGCAAAAATATTTCCCAGGTAATTTAGCATGTCTAGAAATTTTTCATCAACAGAATGTTTAGAAAATATAACTCTGACACCAAACATTTCATTTGGTCATACTAAAGCTGAAAATTTTTAGCAACAGTTTAAAATTCAATATAATTAACTTCTCAAGTTTACACATATGTTATTTTGATATCAATGTAATACATTTATTTCTGTGGTAAAAGCTGTTATTTATAAATTTAAATACTATTTAGTTTTAAAAAGATACAAATTATCTTGGCTTTGCCTTTTTGGTCTTATAAGCTGATGATGCCATAAGCAAGTTGACCAAGCTCTTATTTTGTAATTTTTACCATAATGTTTAGAGATATAGTGATAGATATGTAACCATGCACATAAAATAGTTGTTTTTCATGGGAGTTGAGTACCAGCAAAACACCTTTTCATTCTTTTCTTAAATATATTTTATTAATTTATTCATGTTACATCTCAATTGTTATCCCGTCCCTTGTATCCTCCCATTCCTCCCTCCCTCCCATTTTCCCCTTACTCCCCTCCCCTATGACTGTGACAGAGGGGAGACCTCCTCTCCCGTGAGTAGTTGGAAAGTTACAAATAATGAAAGACTTCCCATTGAAAACCATTTTGGTTTTGAGGTATTCATTGATATGAAACGTTTACTGTGTCAAGTCACTATATCAGCATTATAATATACATATTAACAAACAGAATATTAATAATGATTACTATGAACAAAATTATTTTAATTCTAGCTTATAATATATTGAATATTCCACTTTTAAAAAATCAGACATGGGCATTGCAGTGAGTTTTGTGTTGTTAGTAGTGCACACTGTGTCTGTAGGTCAAGTCCCTTGGCCTTTCTTATCCTGTTGTAAGTGTGGAAGGAATATCTTGATGGAGTTTGCCAAGAGGAAACATGGTATGGCCAGAGCATCAGCTCAAGATAGTGAGCAAGTTCTTCTCCTGCAGATGTCAGGATTAACCTCCAAACCTTTACAAAGAGTTTCCTTTCTGCTGCCGGGAATGTACCATCTTTCTTTCTGTGAATGTTTTCTACAGTACAAGTGTAGATTATTGTAAAAAGGAAAATTTGACAGTGTAAAAACTTACCTGCTTAGTGTAGTTCAGAATCACAATAAATTTTGAAGGCTTTAAAATATTCCCCCCTATAAAGAACTAGTATCCTACTGCATTTTAGTCTTACAGCATTTGCTCTTCACTCAAAATTTTTGTAATTGTGTGAACATTTGTGTAAAAATTATACGCATTGTATTATACCTCATAGTATAAGTAAATAAAAAATTACTCATGTAACATAACAAATACCTCAAAACAGCTGCCTAATAAGCTTGTTATTTTATTTTTATTTTACTTATTCCAGTTCTTGACTGTCAACCAAGCGCATGCTAAGCTTGTACTGTGTCACTTCCTTATTTGTAGTCCTTTCTCCACGAATTTCAAATAGTTTATAGAATGTGTTATCTAGCAGGAGAAAATTTTAGTGTCAGCTTTAAAGTAGAACTTTCTATCACTCCTTATTCACATTATTAGGTTAATTTCCTCGAGGAATATTCTTCAAATGATGAAAAACTATATTTGTATCTGAATATCAGTCTACCATTTATTATCTGTTACTTATTGAAGGCTGAGTCAGATAGATATAGCATAGACATTTGGAAAATTCAAAAGAAGATAATAAGGATTCACAAATATCATCTTGTCTCATGGCAACACTGAAGGAAATGATATTATAAGTACATATAGTTTAGCTGTTTGGATACCCAAATAATTACATGGGGGCTTGGGATTTAGCTCAGTGGCAAAGTGATTGCTTAGCAAGCGCAAGGCCCTGGGTTCGGTCCTCAACTCTGGGGGGAAAAAGAGACTTACACAGTTTTCAAAAGTATATACGTCACAATTTTAACTACAAAAGCAGCCATGGCATTTTGTTACCACATAAGTAAAAAAAAAAAAAAAAGCTAAAATTTTCTTTGCTGAATTAATAAAAATAAAAACACTGATTCTAAGAAAAAAAAAATGAGACGGAGAGTGAATTTGTGATCTGTTTTTATAAGATGCCAAGTTTAGGTTAAAAATTATTGCTGTTATATAATAAAACGATTCATTTAGGAATATATATGAAAATAATTTAAAGGAGGAAAAAGCCTCAGTTAAATTCACAGAATTCAAGTGCTATTAAAAATTTTTTTTTCTGTGAAGAACGATATAGTTCTTGAACGTGTCTATTGAACAATGAATTATGTAACTAGATGGAGGTGTTTTGTTTTTATTTGTTTGTTTCCTGTTTTTACACTGTCATGTAAGTATAGCCTTCTAATACTGACACAATGCACAGGCTAGTATGTATGAGTCTCTGGATATCCTGGAGATGAATTTCTATTATGTGATTGGAAAAAGAGTCAGAAAAAAAAATGCCTTAATGCTACTAGGACCCTTCTCCAAGAAGACACAGTTCAGTATCCAGGGTCAACCACTGAGCATTCAGAATGCTCACACTACAGGAATACAGACATCAGCATGAACAGGTGATTTGGAAGGTACAACTGTGTTGCAGTCGCCAAAGAAACGGGACACAGACCTCAGTACTGGATACACAGTGTATACTTCATTCAGAGGCCCATCAGCGTTATACCGGATGGTACTATTTTCAGACTTCACAGATTAGCCTACAAGCTCACTATATAAATAAACATACATTAGCCACATGTGAGCCCCATTTTTCAATGCCCGGAAAGAAGAAACAATAACTCACAGCTGGCTCATAAGCACACAGAGACACTTTGCCCAATGAGACTGGAAAAGGCACACAGCTTCACTATTTTCAGAAAGACCCCCCCAAAAGCAAATCAGTCTTTATGACCCAAGGCTTTATAAAAGCAAGAAATGTATGCACCCTTATGATTTTCTCTGAAAAGGATGGTGGCATGTTAGTCTGGCTCTATCCACCAAAGAAAGAAAGAAAGAAAGAAAGAAAGAAAGAAAGAAAGAAAGAAAAGATAGGAGAAGAGAGAAAGAAAACCTCTAAATCTGTATTTGTTTAGATTTATTTCATTCGTAATTAAAATGAAATTTTTGATTGATTCTTCAAATGCAAAGAGAACAATCCAAGATTTTGTAACACAAAAGAGAATATAGAGAGAAAGAATGAAGAAATAATAAGAAAGTCAGCAAAAAGTAAACAGAAATGGAAGGAAAGAGGACGGAAATATAGTTTTTTGTCAAAGACGACAGTCCCTTTTTTTGTACTAAAAACAAAACAAAACAACAATCTCGGTTTTATTTGAGGAGAAATTCAGAAAGATTTCACTCAGAAATATCAACAAGAAAAATGAGAAAATGAATAGTGAACTCAGCAAAGTGGAGAAAATAAATCATGAACAGAAATGTGTGGAATTC
Organism: Acomys percivali; assembly: GCA_907169655.1. Classification (NCBI taxonomy): domain Eukaryota; kingdom Metazoa; phylum Chordata; class Mammalia; order Rodentia; family Muridae; genus Acomys; species Acomys percivali. Next base: position 10,850,045 of record OU015743.1, on the reverse strand, counting down.
ATAAAACAAACCCAAACAAAATTTTTGAACTGAAAAAATGCATTCAGAAACATGGTCAAGATGTGCTGAAGTTCTTCAAAAGCAGAATTGGTCAAGCAGAAGAAAGAACTGGTGAACTCAAAGATCGGCCACTGAAATTACGCAGAGTTGGAAAACCTTGAAAGAGAATAAGGAGAAAGTATGAGATTTATGGAACAAGAAGACAAAAAAGTATGCATCATGGAAAGCAAATGAAATGTACATTACAAAACATCGAAGAGGCAAAAAGAGCCAAAGAGATCACCATAAACAATTGAACACAAACAAATTGAACAAGCAAGAAGAAATTGATGTATTTCTATAAACATGCGCCTACAATCTATTGAATCACAAAGTAATGGGAAAACTTGTGTGAACAATAATGGATAAAGATTGAATGCAGAAAAAAAAAAATGCCCAACAATGAAAATCTATGGTTTGAAAGACTTCATTGTTAACTTATAGTGAACATCTAAAGGGGAATTAAAAGCAGTGCTTTTAAACTTCCCTGCAAACGAATGATGAGAGAACTTTGATATTCACTTTATAGTGTCAATGTTATAAAAGGACAGCCAACCTAGACAAAAATACTACAAGGAAAGACCCACAGGCTGGTTTTGATGATGAACTTAGATTCAAAATTCTTCAACAAGATACTATCCACACTAAAATGCAAAGGAGTGAAAGGAACTTGCCCCAATTTGTAAATATGGTTCATTATGAGAATTAAACAAATATCACAATCACATTTAAGGAAGAAATAAGGAAGAAATTTATAGAAAGAATGAAGATGGATGTAATGCCACAGAAAACAAGTTTTAACAAAGTCACACTCAGTCATAGAACCCGGGAGTTCTTCCAGGTTCAGGAACAATGCAAGGATGTTGGCTTTGAAACTGTTTAGCAAGATATTAAGAATCCTAGCTAGTGTAATTATGGAGGAAAAAAATTCCTCGTAATAAATGGAAAAGAAAAATAATGTTTGCCTCTTCAGATTGTTGAATTATATGTAAAGAATGCCTATAGCTTTTAGCTTAAATTGTTAAAACATGTAAAAATAATATTTCCAGAAACAAATGTCAGAATATTAGTTGTGTTATCATAGGCTCACAATACAGCGGAGAAAATATGAGTAAACATTCCCCTTTATAATAGAACCACAAGGAATATAACCATTGAAAATGAGTTTAGATCAGGATCTATCATACATCATCTCTATCAACTTGAAAACATCTATCTAGACCTAAAACACATTAAACCCTAAACAACCGGGATTAATTATTAAAAAAGAGAAGAAGGGAAATGAATTTAGAGAAGGGGATGCAGATGGTTTAACAGAGTGCTGTGTAGTAACCATTATGGAGCCCTGGGTTTATCAAGTTATCACACAAGCCCAGCATGGAGATTCAGGCATGTGATCCCAGCACTTGAAAGGTGAAGACAAGAGCTTCATAAGGCCATCCTCACCTACAAAACGAGGTAGAGCCATCCTGAACTACAAGAAGGACTTTTTTTTTTTAAAGGAGAACATCAAAAGCTTACTTAAAAACACATATGTATGGGCTGAGAGATGGCTCTGTGGTTTAGAGTGGCCAATGATCTTTTATAGGCCC
>OU015743.1:10825931-10841099 GCA_907169655.1 Acomys percivali | reverse complement strand
GAGAGAGAGAGAGAGAGAGAGAGAGAGAGAGAGAGAGAGAGAGAGAGAGAGAGAGAGAGAAGCAAATAAAACTACAACCCAAAGTTAAACCAAGGAATGGGAAGTTCTTCCTACACAGTGATAACTAAGCCACCACGACAAGTTTCTTCTTTTACATACATTTGTTTTCATTCGACAAATTAGGCAGTTAAACAGTATTATATATTAACTATGACCAAATCAGTTAAGACTATCTTAAAGTGTTTGATCTAAGTACAGGAAGGGATAACTGCTGATACCCAGGCAGTAACAGCAAAGCCCTGCAGGAGTTGGAGATCAGTCAGTTATCAAAGTTCACTCCCTCCTGGAAACACTAAGACAATCAAGGCCTTTCCTGGTTCTGAGATCTCCCAACTCCTGAGCTTGGCTGAAACAATGGTTGAAGGTATATCCCAGAGTCTGAGTCGTAGAGTGGAAGGAACAGGGATGCTTACACCTTGAAGCTCTTATTAACTAGACATAAGGAAACTAAATTTGGACATAGTTTCAATATATACAGGTTTGCTACATTATTCTGTTCTGTGATTTGTAGTAGTATGCTCAGGTGCCTTAAATAAACAAAATTCAGCCGAGTGAAAGGCCCACTACTTTGCAGCCTATCTACATTTTTTAAAACAAATAGTCTTTAAAATTTGAGTCTCCAAGTGGTTGTTTATTTGTCAAGAAATAATATGTCTTATAAAATGTTTTGGCGTAATACATCTAAGTATTATTTTTTAAAATATTCTTTAAAACACAGGTATTTTAATTATGCTCCTAAATTTTACATAAACCACAGATATTTAGAAATTATAGTTTGAATTTATTTCTTTTTCATACCATCCTGGAAACCATAGTTTTATTTCATTTAAAATACATATTTAGTGTTTGTTCTTCTTGAAAAAAAAGAGTTTATAAGTATGAGCCCAGTGATAAGAGAAAAGTTATATTTAAGAAATATATGGAAAAGAAAGTTATCAGTCTTGATAACTAACAACTTTATGGAGCATGACAAATATAAAATATTTCTAATAATTCAAGGGTTTCACTTCATATTCAATATAGTTAGAAAAGAATATTGTCTTGTTGAGATGTACCCATTTGTCCTTACTTGTTAAAAGCTTGGCATTTGCAATTTATGTATTCATAATACTCATAAGCAACTTACAGACTTGTAATTTAAACCAAGAAACACGGCAAAATTGGGATTTAGGATCAAAAGTTATTGAACAAGTATGTAGGTTCAAATCAAGTTATTACATTTCCTCTATTTTTAACTCTCACATTTTCCTTCACCTTCTTCATCCATAGAATACAAGATAACTACAAATGTAAAACTTTGATTATGATCTAAGCTACATATTTATTAATAGGTTTTAGTTGTTTCTTTTATATGAGGAACTAAAGATAGAGGAAGCTTCTCAATGTGTGGTTGACAAATCTGCAAGCCTCTTGGTTTGGTCTCTCAAGCACTAGGCACATAAAAATGCATTTAATGTATTTTCTATATGTTGGTTTATGTGCAGTGAGAATATACAAACTTACTTAGAAAGTCTTTGACCTCTCACTTAATACATATCATATCATGGACTTTCTTCTACTCGATGGAATATATCCATTCCCTTTGCAGCATACACAGGGTCATATGCAAGTGCACATGTGTGAAAATGCACACACATACACACACACACACACACACACACACACACAGAGAGAGAGAGAGAAGACAAACATAAGACCGCTCATGTCATAATTCAGGGAAATGTTTAACACTTATCCTTAACATTCATTAGATACTACACATTTTAATTTTGTCACTGGACAACAAATGAGTCAACCAACAAAAAACTTGTGGCAGAGGGAGGAACAAGAGAAAGTATGTATATTATGCTTTTCTTCTCCCTTTGAATATAAAAATAATAAAATTTACAAAGGGTTTTGCCATGAGGGTAAAATAAAGTAAGTACATATGGTTAATAGTCTGTTAAGAAATAATTCATACTTGTGTGATTTGTTATTATTGTTATTACAATAATTAAGTGTAAAACTTGTTCATTTTTTTTTGTAGAAATATGAGGGTACAAGTTTGAAGGTATAAAAACATATTAAAACAGAGATGATTGATGTCTCACTGAACTTTCTCCACTGTTATTTTTATCACTAACTTCAGAAGAGCTATGATTTTCAATAGACAATGCAATTATTATATGCTAATTTAAGCAAAGTAGTTGTAGCTATAAGTGTATATTTGCATAAATGCAGACTGCTTCAATACATTGCTTTCACATACTTTATAATCCCCAAAGAAATATTCTAAGTATCACTTAATATCGTAAAAATATGATTCTGAATCTCAATTTTCAGAGTAGAATGTATAATAAAAGTTAAATTGATTTCTTAACAAGTAATATGTAAAATAGCCCTTCCTATTAAGTAGCAAATCTGTGTTACTCTCCCCAAAGACTAGAAAATGAACAAACGTACAGACAAATAATAAAAAATAGATTAATAATATTGAGAGCAACTTTGAAGCTAAATTGTTACAAATGTAAAACTAACTCCAATGAAATAACATCAGCCTCCCAGAGATCAGGGCATTTTGAACCTGTTGCCTTCCACAATGTCTCTTCTTTTTAAATACTGAACCAGTAGCAAAGCACACTGAAGAGTAATAAACATGAGAGGGAGGACGGGCCTGGTCTTCTTCAATAGTTGAGTGTTCTTTGGTATGGGTGTGCTTAGGGAATTATCCTTACAATGATAGAAGTAAAATATGTCTATCTTAAATGAGTGTTTTACACACAAACCTGCTCTTATTTTGCATTTAAACACTGTCATATTCATTAACACACAGGATGTCATAAGAGACAGAATGTTCGCTTCTAATTACATCTCAGTTTAAATTGACTTAAAATATATCCACCATTATTTATGTTTTCAAAAATGTGTTTATTTTATGTTATCAATTTTTATTTAAAGAATTGTCATTGGGAATGAGAAACACAGCCACATGTTCATTTTAGAAGGTAGGGTGATTTTATGCCCATGACACAACAGGAGACTAAATGGGTTGTCTTTTCTGCTTCTTTTGAAATTCAGACTCTACAACTACATGGTCAGCTGATATCTGACCCATGACCTCAGAAAAATGTTTTTGCATGCTTTAATCAGAGATGTAGATGAGAGGTCATGTCTACCACACTGACCCTTTCTTTCAATTCTTAAACATATTGTAGTCATACAATTCAGACATTTAGAGAAAAGATTTTTGACTAAATTTGGAGTGTGCCTTGTAAAACCAATTCTCAAATTATAACACATTGGGCTCCAGTTTATATAAATTTGGAGTATACTGACTACAGAGTACAACTGACCTTGGAGTTTTTCCAAACTTGTCTTATGTCATATGTGTCATAATCTAATTCATCTTTTTGATATTATATTCTAATAAGACCAAATTACTTCCCTGTAATTCATATTTGATTTCATTTGTCTACAAATGTGAACAAAATTTTGTTACGTCAGACACAAATCTGGATGTTGGACACAACTGTAGTAAAATAAATTTATGATAATCTACTTTAAGGTAAAGTTGGAGTCCATTAAAAATATTTCTGACAGATTTTTTAAAAAACAGGTTACTTAAAGGAGGTGCTCACTAGAAAGGTAAGGCAAACTCCAAATGTCTGAAGTAAACCTCAGCTATCACCTGGGAATATGAGATCAGGATGCAGCTCCTACGTCTGGACCAAAACACAGGTAGTTAGATACAAATCTCAGACTCCAGGTTCTATCCTGGTTCTGTTTTATTTGAAAATAATGCTTTCACACTAAGGTGGTATAAATCTTTGCTGATAAGGTATGATTCTTGGAATTAGCAAAACAACGCATATCTGCTTGGTGATTCAACCTGCTAGTCTGTGTCATTTGATATATATATATATATATATATATATATATATATATAATTTTAGGTAAAGATAAAGTGATATAATCCATTAAGGTTTTTAAAGCTAACGATAAGAGAAAAGGGAGCTGCCATGAGCAAATGTTTGATTAGACATGTATCCAAATGATATTTCAGTATACAGATGTTAAATGAGCATTAAAAATGGTGTTATATAGGCTGGAGAGACGGTTCAGAGGTTAAGAGCGCTGGCTGCTTTTTCAAAGATCCTGAGTTCAACTCCAAGCAAGCACATGGTAGCTCACAGCCATCTATAATCAGATCTGGTGCCCTACTCTGGAGTGCAGGCATACATGTAGGCAGAACATTGTATACACAATAAATAAACAAAGCTTTAAAAATGAAATAAAGGTTTGCCTATGGAGTAAAAAGACTAAAATATTTTTTTAAATGGTGTTATATATCAGGTCGTTGCCTGTTGAGAGCACAGAAGATGAATGCTAAAGCTAGGGTAGAGATGAAGATAGGTATAAGTTTGAACATTGCCTCCTTTTAAGAAGAGCAGAAGATAAACATGAGAAAGAAGTGTAATAAATTACTTTGAATGCATCTTTTAATAAAACATTGCATCTAAAAGGGTTGTCTCTAACATTCCAATGGTTTTAAGATTTTAAAGATTTTGAAGTAAAACAATCTTTAACTTTATGTAGCACTTTAATATAGTTGTGTTCTTAAGTCTGTTCCAACCATAAAAACTAACTATCAGTAGGGCAAGGCTTAGCATAGCTCATGTATGTTAAGCAAATCTTGGATTTATTAATAAAAGTATTAAAATTAGTGTACATTGAGAAAGATTTAGATAATTCAGTATGTAGTTAGCAGAATTCATAACTGTTCATGCTCCATTCACAAGTAATCTACAGACTCCTAATTATCTATTGCATTTCCTAGGAAGTATATATAACTGAGGCTTTTTATTTTAATGCCCCATCTGCTAGATGAAAATCAACCTGTTCTCTTTACTGTATACTGTTTATATGCACTGTTGTGGATTTTCCCATTGAATAAGCCACTAAACGCACAACTTATGAAATCCGATGCTTGATATGGTCCTTTAAAATACCCACTATAAGATCTGACTATGAATGCCTCTTTCTTTTTCTTATTGTTTAGTGAAAACTGTATGTTTTAAAAAATAATTTTTTTTGTCATATAGCTGATGTTTTATCAATGCTATGGTAATAGAACTTAAAATACACTATAAAGAATTAAGGTCATTATTTTTTCCTGTAGAAAAGCACCACAGAGATTGATAAAGGACGGCATGTACCAGTGTAGTTTCAGCCAACATTCAAGGAGTGAACAGTTTTCTTCTTGATGACATTTTATTCTATATAAATTACCAAATTACACCACTTGCACTGTGGGAGGAGAGGTGTACTATTCTAAACACAAAAGGGCATGAGTAACAGCTCTGTCCTAACATTTTAATAAAATTATTCCCTATACTTTTCTATCTAAGATGTGTTCATCAGCTCTGACCTCTAATTTGCATATGCATTTGCAACCATCCTTTCTTCAGTGGATGTATTTAAGAATGGGGAGGGGTGAAAAGTGAATTTGATAAAGATACAATACATTTTATTCTTAAATAACTAACACTGCTAATTATAAAGGAATGTTAAGACATGATATAAGCCATCCTACACACTGATTTGCAGAGAATGATGCTATTATAATATGTCTTCACATTGGTTTTTAAACAAAGATAAGAAAAGAATGGATTGAGCTAGAAATGATCGTAATGAGTGAGTTAACCCAGAAGCAGAAAGACTCAAATGGTATATACTCACTTATATCTGCATACTAGCCCAAGAGGCATGTCCCACGAAAGCCTTCCCTTACCAGGAAACTGGGACAGAGGGGAGGACATCCTATAGGGACTCTAGATGAACGAAGCATGGGAGAATAGCAAAGTAGAAGGATCCAGAGGGTCCTAGAAACCTACAAGTAGAACATTATGATAGGCAGATTTGGGCCAAGGGGTCCCGCTCAAACTAAGGCACCAGCCAAGGACAGTACAGGCAGTAAACTTTAAACCCCTACCCAGATCTAGCCCATGGACAGAACATTCTCCACAGTTGAGTGGAGAGTGGGGTATGACTTTCACAGGAACTCTGGTGCCTCACATTTGACCATGTCCCCTGGAGGGGGAAACCTGGTGGCACTCAGAGGAATGACAGCAGGATACCAAGAAGAGACTTGATAACCTATGAGCATATACAGGGGAGGAAATCCCCCTCAGGAACAGTCATAGGGGCGGGGACTAAGGGGAAAATGGGAGGGAGGGAAGAATGGGAGGATACAAAGGATGGGATAACCATTGAGATGTAACAAGAATAAATCAATAAAAAATAAAAAAAAAATAAAAAAAAAAAAAAGGAAATGTCATAGAAGCCAGACCTGTCCCTACAGTGACTGGACATAGACACTTAGAACTGTCTGAGCAGGCATCCAGACTCCAAGATGCCAGGCACAAACCCAGCACACGGTTAAACCTGGGTCCAGCCATCTCCAGGAACAGGTCCTATATAATAGCTCAACGCTCCTCCCATTCTGTGGTTCTTTGGCTTGTTGAAAACCTGCCTTAAATACACTAATTACTTTAAAAATAAAGTTTGTGATTTTTTGAAGGAAAAAAAAAGAAAAAGAAAAGAACAAGAAAGTTCTTTACTTGTAGGTAGTGTCAGCTACCCTTCCCTTCTTTGATTGTGGTGTAAATGAAGTCAAGGCCAAAGGCCTAATACCCCACCTGAGCCAATTAGCATTTGCCTTAGGGATTTTATTGCTGCAACAAAACACCACAACCAAAAACCAAGTTGGTGAGGAAAGGGTTTACTCTGGTTACACTTCCACTGAAGAAAATCAAGACAGGAACTGAAGCAGGGCAAGAACCTGGAGGCAGGAGATGATGCAGAGGCCATGTAGGAGTGTTGCTTACCGGCTTGCTCTTCATGGACTGCTCTGGCTACTTCATATAGAACCCAAGACCATCAGCCAGGGATGGCACCACTCACCATGGGCTGGGCCCTTCCCGACTGACCACTAATTGAGAAAATGCCTTACAGCTGGGTCTCGTGGAGGCATTCCCTCAGTTGAGGCTGCTGCCTCTCTTATGACTCTAGTTTATGTCAAGTTGACACACAAAACCAGCCAGAACAAGTGACCCATTGTCTACCTGACACACACAATCACATCACTGTTAAGGAACAACCCTTTGTTTCTTATTCATCCCTGAGACATCACCTCACTAAGAGGGTAGTATGGGATTCTCAGTAATGTAGAAGGGACAGTTTGGCTGTTTCAGTCTGAGCACTACAATGGTACTTCTGACCTGTCACAGGAATATAGCATACGATACCACACATTCAGGCATGTCAATATCTAAGGGAAACTTAAGAGTGTGACTCTGCCCAGGTGGCTGGTAGACAAATTCATCAAAATTTCTTTCAGTTACAAATGATGAACCAGGCAGCCCGGATTAGAAGAGTTCTGGCATCCCATTTGGAAATTAGAATACACCAAGTGTAAAGTACACATATTAACAGAATTAAATAAAAAGGCAAAACAATGTGTTAGATATTAGAAATTATTTATTTATTTATTTGCTTATTTATTTATTATGGAAAGTAACCCTTATCTGAGAAGAATGTATTCCCTATCTTTAAAATGTATAGCCACAGCTAAAAGGATAAAATATAACCAAGAGTTCTGTGAAGGATGGCATGTGATTTTTGTACCTGACTAATATGCATTAACAAAGACTTGCCAGGATACACAGATATGTGCTTGATATGTTTACTTGAACTAAGTATTTGTAGGGAGAAATAAAGGAACTAATTCCCAAACACAAAAAGTTGCCTCATTTCCTTTCTGTGTGTATGTTAAACCTGTGATGAGGCAAAGAATATGTGTGTGATTGATGAATGTTAAGTAATCGATATTGGTGTACATTATTGAAATCATTGATAGTTTGTGTCAAGGAAACCTTCTATCAATCTTTATTGTCCACTGTCCCTACAGCATGCTTACTATTTTGCCAGTTTGGTAAATTGAAATTCAAATCAAATCAACAATTAAGGTATATTTACTCAGTTTTATATTGGTTTGTTAGCATCTATGAAATAAAGTTATTAAACACATGAGCACACACACAATGTCACAAAGAGAAAGTGTTATCTATATGCACTGGGTGAGACATAGAGTTCAGGGAAGTTGGGCATGTTGGTGGTTATTCGGTAATCTAAACGTTTGTTCCTTTTTGTGTGTGTAAATATAGGGAAATATGTCATCTGAAACTGTAGGCTCATCTTCCCATCCAATTTTTAATGATTCAGAACTGGGTCCTTCTACGGGAGTGTTTCTAAGCCTATTGAATCAAACACTTTAATAATACTACTTTTGTAGAATGTTCAGTTAAAATGATAATTTTAAATTAAAAGTTTAAAAATATCTGCTTGAAAATACAAAAAGTTTTAAATATCTGTTTAAAATCCGTGGAAACAATAATCATGACCAGATATAATGTAAAAAAAATGGAGAAAACAAATATTATTCACAGGCTTAACTAAATCAGTTAGGAGAAAGGATGCTGTTTTGAGGCCTTATGCTGTTTCAACAACAGAATTTGAATCTTAGTACAATGAAATATATACACCCAGTATTTGAAGATAAAATAAAGCCTGTTTAAGGATACAGTTCAACATTTTTGTGACTTTGGTATGAACAATGCTGTAACTGTATCATGCTATGTATTAAAGCAAAACAATTCACTTTAGCCCTCCTGCAGAGGGGTACACTCAATAGCTGAATATCGGTTTTCAAAAGAAGCTTGTGAAAAAAATCTGAATTTTGTGCCTAATGGTTCAGCTGATGACTTTAGCATTTACCTGGGCCTCCGGCATAATTGATATTGGCACTGTAGACAAAGAAATGAACTAGTGTTCAGGACTATGATAACAGCTCACTGGGTAAAGAGCATGCTGCAGAAGCCTGGGGATCTAATTTGGATGCCCACCCTTGACATAAGGATCTGCCTGATACCACATGACAATAATTCTGTGCGGACAGGCAGACAGCAAGGAAACACTGGCTAGCAAGAGTAACCAATTGGTGTGTGTTAGATTCAGTGAAAGACTTTGTTTCAAAAACTATGGTGAAGGACAATAAAGGATGACCTGTTATGTAGATCTCTGTGCTGCACATCTGTGTGTGTGCTCATGAGAGTGTGGCTAACATATATGTACTCACACCTGTACACAACATACAAACAGCACAAAAATAATCAAGTTTTAGGTAAGATTAAAAGTTTAACGAACAAGAGACTGCAAAATAACTTTAGTTGCCACTAAAATGTACTCAATTATGTGTTTACTTACATAATGACAATTAAAAAAATAAAGTGTATCTTAGAGAGTGATTAAGTCCCAATATTCTAATACCAAAATGAAAATGCCTGGATAGGAATAATTAAAACCATGGAAAATTTAAACATAGTGCAAATTGCAAAAAAAATTAAAGCTACACTAATAAATCTACATTGATGAACAGATTTACAGCATAGAAATGTAAAAAGTGGTTCCACCCTACACCGAAAGCTATAGGCAACTGAGGAGTGATGAGAGTAGGGGAAATAATCTTCTCCAAAGAAGAGCATACCCATTGATTATCCGATGCCAAGTGGTCAGCCCTGAAAATATGTATACAGACTGAACATGCTATATTCATGAATATATATTCACATACATATATGAATCTAATAACAACTCATGTTAAAAGAAGCCATGAATTAAAAACGTTAAAATATCTGCTATATGGAAGAGTTTGGAGAGAAAAAGAGAAAAGGAGAAGTATAATTCTATTATAATCTCAAAGGTTAAAAAAAAAGTTTTCTAAAAAAAAGTTATAAAATAAATGTTTTTTCTAGAATTTTTGTAAGCCAGAAAAATCTTTCAGCACCAAATTGGATGGGATATTTCTCACTCTTCTAGAACAGAATGAAAAACTGTCCCCAAAGAATAATAGATAAAACTTTGTTGCTAGTCTCATTGCATTTGGGAGCCACCTAGTTCATAAGATAAAACCATATAGAGCAGGCATATTATTATTTGTGCAATGAAATTAAAAAGTGGCTGGCTTAATCCATGTAGGAGTCGGTGAGTGGTGAGCTGATATCAACAGAATTTCATCTCATGGAGCCACAAGTTATGATATATAAGCTGAAGATCGAATGGGAGTGAATGTTGCATCACTTTTTCCTTTCATGATTCATTTTTCTCACTTCATCTGACTTCTGCACCTAGAAAGAGAACTTGAACAGGAGATGCTTCTTATACTGCCCATCTGCAAAGAAACCCAAAGACCCGCATATCCATCACAATACAGTTAGAAATTTCAGGGAGATGAAAGACTCAAACTGTTACAGTTCTTTTGGATGAAGGTACCCAATTGCCTACTCTGCATCTTTTCTTTAATTTTAGCTGATGAATTTGGGAGAAAAATGCAGTAGTGAAACAAAACACAATTTATCTGTAGGTCAAACACTTTAAAGTATTCCTTCAATGAGTTCTGTAATTGTTTAATTTGGAATCATGTTGCATGAACATTGTAATCTGAGGGCTCATACTGTTCATGGATTATCCTCCTAGCTATAAGAAGTTACATATAGAAACATGCTAGTCATGAATGTATGTTATACTAAACACATCCATCTCTCTAATCTTGATAGTGGAGCAAAAGCAATGTAAAAAATCTCAGGGTGAGAGAAGAAAGGCAAAAACATGGTTAAAAGAAGACAGCTTCCCAAGAGATAAAGTGTTTCTGAGTGATAGTCAAAAAAAAAAAACACAAGGGTAAAAATACTCCAGCAATCTGGAGACATGTACTGTATGGCTTTCAAATGTACATATCTATTCTAATCTCTTTGACTTTTATAAACACCGACCCTCACTGAATTAACTGTGCCGTTTGGTGGCACTGGACATGGCCGCCTGCTATATGATGGATCAGAGTCCTCGGTTCACTTTGTCTGAGCTTTTTTATGCCTGTGACATGGGTAAAAACACTTACCGAGGTCTGATCACTGAGAAAGCTGTTTTGGATTATGTGGGAAGCTTTGTGGTGCTCAACCCTTTCAATATTCAAGAACAAATTTCAGTCTTATCTACTTAAACCTTGATCTTATCTGCTATGTCTTTTAGCTTGACTTTCATCTCTAGCTTATTTCGCTTTTGCAGATAAAATATGCCTTGCTTGGTCCTTTAAAGTTGTCTCTTTACATTATCTCTCTCACCCATCAATATTCCTTGAACGGAGTCCAAAGGATCAACCTGTGTGGGAAGGTTTTTGGCAAGCTTTACTAGACTTCCTATCTCTAAGGCAAATAATGTAACAATGTTCTCAGCTATTTATAACCATGATGGATGGCTTTTTTTTCTTTTTGGAATAGCTTAAGGAAAAGTAGCCAACAATATTTTACATTTGCTTGTTTGCTTGTTTGTTTGTTTGGTTGGTTTGGTTTGGGGACATGCATGCATGCATGCACGCACTTGCTGGGGACATGCACGCACTCATGCACACACTTGCCATGGCTAACATGTAAAGGTTAACTTGTGGGATTATATATTTTTTTAAGATGTAAATCACTAGGATTGAACTTCCATTGTAAGAATTGGCATAAAGTGCCACTATCCACTGGTTTTTCCAGAAGCACATCCTCTATAAATTAAATAAAAAACAAGGGGTGAAGCTCACATAGAAAGAAATAATATTTCTCTAATTTTAAAGATGTATTCATTTGTACTTGTGTATGTTAATATGGTTTTTTTGCCTGTTTATGTATATTTTTGAGTGCCCGGTGCCCACAGAAGTAAGAAGAGAACATCAGATCCCCTACTGCTGAAGTTATTCACAATACTGAGCTTCCTCTACCTCCAAGATTGCTGGGATTATAGGCATGTGTGGATCTTTAATTTAAGTGAAAATAGAAATAACCAGAAAAAGAGCAGAGGCACATTTACCTCATGCTTAAGATTCATGTCAACATTATTAAAAGAAATTTTATGCTGGGAGTCGTGATACATTGATATAATCCCTAAATTGACAGATAGAGTCAAGAGGAGCCGTAAATTACCACCATCCTTGGCCATATAGAGAGATCCAGGCCACCATGAAACACATGAAGCTTTGGCTAAATCAGTAAATGAATAAATACATATATAAATGAAAGGTACTCAAGTGAGAGTGAGAAAATTCAACTCATATTATATATTGGATATTTTCAAAGTGGAGTACAGTTTCCATTGTAGAAACTGGAAAGAAATGCAACATTCAAGAGACTTGAGGTTTAGAGGAGATTCTGGACACCTCTATTATGTTGGACATGGCTTTGGCTCAGTATATGAAAGCTAATACACTATAGAAATACATCAATTGCTCCATTCATCTGTCTCTCCAGTACCCATAAGGATTTTACAGCAGCCATCCCTTCATGTTAGCTCTAGTAGTGAGAGGCAGTCCAAAATTCTACCAGATGTCTCAGAAATGAGAAGTTAACTAATTGACGAAATTTGGATAATTACAGTACACACATCTTGAGATTTCAGTGAAAATGTGTAGCTACCCTATATAAATCATTTAAAACATACTCAAGATACACAAAAAGCACACACTCTGTTCTTTTGGATGAATTGCTCTCCGTAGCTTCTGAGGCCTCTTGAAGAACAAATGAGACATTTGAGTCAGATTGAGGATTCATTTTTTTATCTTTTGAGGGAAATGCAATTTTAAATATATTCTAGTATGGGATACCACCATCAATGACAAATTATGAGGTGCTGATATAAATATGGCCTATGAATTTTTATATAAGTGATATTTTATAATATGTAACTGTGAATCTCAGTATGTCTCTGTGCTCCTGAGTCTATGGAGTTCTGACACATTTGTTCTTTTTAATACAGTGATGATTAAAGTTCAGCCTCCAAACTCAGACTGAGCTCAATTTATTTCTTCTTATTAAAATTTATCATTTTATCAAAATTTTTGGAAAAATATATTTTAATCATATTCTTCCTCTTTCCCCTAACTCCCACAGGATCTGCTTTTATTTGTTTTGCCTTTTAGTTTGGGTTTTGGGGTTTGAGTTTGTTGTGGTTTGTTTGTTTGCTTGTTTGTTTGTCTGAGAGAACATGAACTCAATTTCTTGTATCACTGTGTCCTATGTACATAATATTTGGTAAGCAATGAAACCATTAATTACATAAATTGTGTCATTTGCTCTATGAAAATTAATAAAATATCTGTCATACCTTCCTTTTGGGTGACCTTTTGAAAAGTCATAAGCACTTAAATAGGAATTAGCTTTTATTATTAAATTCAAACTTTCATTTAATAAATTCATGGTGGTGCTTTTTATTCCATATTCATTTTATTATTGTAATGTTGATTTTGATGTTTTTCTTTTGTTACTGAGGTTGAGAATAAGCCTAGATCATGTGAAATGTATTCTCTACTTTAATATTTTATTTCTAGTATTTTGCTACCACTTATATGTACACTGCACTGAGGATGATTGTTTCCTTTTATACTCTGTGTTTAGTGAACATGTCTTCTTATTTTGTTTTGTTTTTTGAGGCAGAATTTCTCTGTGTAGCCATGGCTGTCTTGAAACATACTCTGTAGATCAGGCTGACCTCAAACTCCAGAGATCTGCCTGACTCTGCCTCCCAGGTGCTGAAGTTAAAGGCATGCACCAACAACAGCCATATTGCCTAAAGCATAGTTTCACAGAGAACTAGGGTGATTGTGTAGATATTTCTTGAAGACAGTTCTTAATTTTTTCCCACTAATTATAAAATAAAAGTTTAATCTATAATAATCATAAGTCTCCAGTGCCATAAGTTTTATTTCAGACCTGTCTACATTCACTCTAAATAAGTTATCTTAGGCTAAAAGATCAACTGCTCAGCCTCACATCCTTGATTTTCTTTTTTTTTTTCTCAACATAATATCTTTTTTTTATTAATTTATTCTTGTTACATCTCAATAGTTATCCCATCCCTTGTATCCTCCCATTCCTCCCTCCCTCTCATTTTCCCCTTACTCCCCTCCCCTATGACTGTGACTGAGGGGGACCTCCTCCCCCTGTATATGCTCATAGGGTATCAAGTCTCTTCTTGGTAGCCTGCTGTCCTTCCTCTGAGTGCCACCAGGTCTCCCCCTTACTGGAGTAATAAGCTATTATGAAATGAAAATATTGGATTACAGTCTAGTTTGAATTATTAGAAGATGGGGAAACTGCACCAGGACAGTGAGTGCTGAGTGGGGTTATCTCAGAAAAGCTAGCAAGTGTGTTAATCTCAACATTGTCTTGAACAGCCAGTCATTAGTTTAGGATCTGTATGTTTAAGAAAGCCAGAATTTAATCTTTCTGTGTTATGCACACAATTGCAATAACCTTCCAAATAAAGTACATTTGTATTTTCTCCACTATTATATTTACCTATTGATAGCCTGCTGGGTGTCTAAATCAAGAATCTTCTCTCTGAAGCAAATCGAAATTGCTACCTGTGAATTTTTAATTTTCCAGTTCCAATGCTTAGAAGAACCAATAAGCATGCAATCAATTTTAATTTAAATTGAAATCCACAGCTGTATTTACTGTAGATGGCCTTTCAGGGAAATGAATTTCGTATAATTTCTTCACTTATCTGATCATAGTGAGAGATGTTACAAGGATACTGGGCAATGAAATGGGAAGAGATGGTGCTATGTTTTGTGATTTTTTTTTCATACTGTTCTGCTTTTCAGTTGCAGGATTTGCATGTGAGACTCAAACACGCCGTCATATGCTACTCTTCTTCCTAATAGTACAACATAAAAGAGGAAAATTGTGACTGTGAAAAGAGACATAGAACTTCAAAAATACCTTACCAGGGACTTATCCATACAATGGCTTGCTATCAAAGGTTTAGTGTGGCGTTTCATTGAGCACAAGAACATTAATAACATTTAGGGGGAAAAAAGTTCCAAAGCATTGTTTTAAATTTTGATTATTTTCTAATGGGAAGAATAAGTAAAGCATCAACCATTTAAAAATAAAAGGATGCAGAGGGAGAGAGAGAGAGAGAGAGAGAGAGAGAGAGAGAGAGAGAGAGAGAGAGAGAGAGAGAGAGAGAGAGAGA